>JAZHRN010000021.1:12500-15000 GCA_036435485.1 Saposhnikovia divaricata | reverse complement strand
CTCGAGTAGAAATTGCGTCATAATGCTAACCCCGCCAACCGGCAGTGTTTGTTAAGAACGAAAAAGGAGCTAGATCGGGGCAAAACGCTCCTGACACTCGTGGCTTGACCGTCCAGCCACCCTCAAACGAAGCCCGCAGGAGGCTTTAGGCTACACCAACCTGGACAAGGAACGATTGCCCCGAGCTAGCTCCGCCCAACCGGTACGTCCGTTCAGAACCAACAAAGAGCTAGCACTCGGCACCCCAAGACCCTTTCAACCTTGCCGTTCAGCCACCGTCACCCGAAGGCTACCAGGAGGCACTAGGCTCAGCATACTGAGACCCCGAGTAGAAATTGCGTCATAATGCTAACCCCGCCAACCAGCCATGTTTGTTAAGAAGGAAAAAAAAGCTAGATCGGGGCAAAACGCTCCGGACACTCTTGGATTCACCGTCCAGCCACCCATGGCCCAAATCACACTCGATCTCTAGGGACAATTTTCTTCGGGTCTTTAATCATTGGGACACGTTTTGTAACCTTGAGGGTCAATCCGAGGGACATGTCTGGTCCTTTCATCGATTTCTGCTTTGGCGACTCCGAACGACGCCGAGCACCAGCAGGGGTCGCTGGCTTCGGCTGGCCCGCTCGTTGCTGGGGATAATCCGAATGATCCCCTCAACTCCCTTGAAACAACCTAAATCAGGCACGTAGAGTGGCTGAGAAGGCGCCCCAAGGCAGCCCCAAGCACGCGCCAAACAGCCGAGGCGCGCGCCCAGTAGGAGGGGGGAGTGACCCCTCCCTATATATGACATTTATGCTTTTTCCCAAGTGACAGCAGTTTGGACATAGGTGCTCGTACACTCACAATGGCCTTTTTTGGAGTTCCACTCATTTGTTTTGCACGTTCTTATAACCAAACGAAAGCTTGTAAATTCTAGTTCTCCAAATAATATTTTCAGAATTTTTCAGATTTTTTTAATATTTTATTTTTATTTTATAAATCTTTTTTCCTGAATTAATCTAGGAGTTGCTTTGAGGCACCAAAAATCATTTGTTTTGGATGATTCCACTTGGAAATGATAGCTTATGAAGAGTAGGATTTTTCATGATTTTTTCAGAATTTTTAAATTTCGAAAAATGTATTTTTTATTTTTTTTAAGAAAATGGCACCCGACGGCACCCGTCGGCACCCGACGGCACCCGACGGCACCCGTCGGCACCCGACGGCACCCGACGGCACCCGACGGCACCCGAGCACACCAAGGCACCCGGGGGCACCCGAGCACACCAAGGCACCAGTAGGCACCCAGGGGCACCCGAGCACACCAAGGCACCCGTGGGCACCCGAGCACACCAAGGCACCCGACGGCACCCGTGGGCACCCGAGCACACCAAGGCACCAGTAGGCACCAGTAGGCACCCGACGGCACCCGTGGGCACCCGAGCACACCAAGGCACCAGTAGGCACCAGTAGGCACCCGACGGCACCCGTGGGCACCCGAGCACACCAAGGCACCAGTAGGCACCAGTAGGCACCAGTAGGCACCCGACGGCACCCGAGAGTCCGACTCACCCTCATAGATGCCCAATGCCCCAATGCCCCAAGGCGCCTAAGGCGCGAAGCCTCGCGGACCTACGCGACCTCGCGCGCGCGCGCGCGCGTGCGTGCGTGTGTGTTTATAAGAGAAATCGGAACGTCGTCGTTAGGAAGCGAGCTCGATTCGACGGTGCCCCAAGCCGTCGGCGGTTCCCAAGGCGGCCGATCGTCTTTTTATGTTCTGTCGTTTTTTATAGCTGGTATAAGAGAAATCGGAACGTCGTCGTTAGGAAGCGAGCTCGATTCGACGGTGCCCGAAGCCGTCGGTGGTTCCCAAGGCGCCCGATCGTCGTTTTATGTTCTGCGTTTTTGATAGCTAGTCCCCTATATATGACATTTTCAGTTTTTCCCAAGTGACGGCAGTTTGGACAAAGGTGTTCGTACACTCACAATGGCCTTTTTTGGAGTTCCCCTCATTTGTTTTGCATGTTCTTACGACCAAATTAAAGCTGGTAAAATCTATTTCTCCCAATAATATTTTTAGATTTTTCCAGATTTTTTTTATATTTTTTATTTATTTTATAAATCTTTTTTCCCGAATTAATCTAAGAGTTGCTTTTGAGGTACCAAAACTCATTTGTTTTGGATGATTCCACTTGGAAATGATAGCTTATGAAGAGTAGGATTTTTCATGATTTTTTCAGACTTTTTAAATTTCGAAAAATGTATTTTTTATTTTTTTTTAAGAAAATGGCACCCGTCGGCACCCGACGGCACCCGCCGGCACCCGGGGGCACCCGACGGCACCCGAGCACACCAAGGCACCCGTGGGCACCCGACGGCACCCGGGGGCACCCAAGCACCAGGAGGCACCCGGGGGCACCGGAGCACACCAAGGCACCAGTAGGCACCCGCGCACTCCAAGGCACGGCAAGGCACCCGAGGGCACCCGAGGGCACCAAGGCACCCGACAGCAACCGGG
>JAZHRN010000021.1:0-2500 GCA_036435485.1 Saposhnikovia divaricata | reverse complement strand
CCGAGAGTCCGACTCACCCTCATAGATGCCCAATGCCCCAATGCCCCAAGGCGCCTAAGGCGCGAAGCCTCGCGGACCTACGCGACCTCGCGCGCGCGCGCGCGCGTGCGTGCGTGTGTGTTTATAAGAGAAATCGGAACGTCGTCGTTAGGAAGCGAGCTCGATTCGACGGTGCCCCAAGCCGTCGGCGGTTCCCAAGGCGGCCGATCGTCTTTTTATGTTCTGTCGTTTTTTATAGCTGGTATAAGAGAAATCGGAACGTCGTCGTTAGGAAGCGAGCTCGATTCGACGGTGCCCGAAGCCGTCGGTGGTTCCCAAGGCGCCCGATCGTCGTTTTATGTTCTGCGTTTTTGATAGCTAGTCCCCTATATATGACATTTTCAGTTTTTCCCAAGTGACGGCAGTTTGGACAAAGGTGTTCGTACACTCACAATGGCCTTTTTTGGAGTTCCCCTCATTTGTTTTGCATGTTCTTACGACCAAATTAAAGCTGGTAAAATCTATTTCTCCCAATAATATTTTTAGATTTTTCCAGATTTTTTTTATATTTTTTATTTATTTTATAAATCTTTTTTCCCGAATTAATCTAAGAGTTGCTTTGAGGTACCAAAACTCATTTGTTTTGGATGATTCCACTTGGAAATGATAGCTTATGAAGAGTAGGATTTTTCATGATTTTTTCAGACTTTTTAAATTTCGAAAAATGTATTTTTTATTTTTTTTTAAGAAAATGGCACCCGTCGGCACCCGACGGCACCCGCCGGCACCCGGGGGCACCCGACGGCACCCGAGCACACCAAGGCACCCGTGGGCACCCGACGGCACCCGGGGGCACCCAAGCACCAGGAGGCACCCGGGGGCACCGGAGCACACCAAGGCACCAGTAGGCACCCGCGCACTCCAAGGCACGGCAAGGCACCCGAGGGCACCCGAGGGCACCAAGGCACCCGACAGCAACCGGGCACACCAAGGCACCCGACGGCACCCGACGCACCCGACAGCACCCGTGGGCACCCGAGCACACCAAGGCACCCGACGGCACCCGTGGGCACCAAGGCACCCTTGGGCACCCGTGGGCACCCGAGCACACCAAGGCACCCGACGGCACCCGAGCACACCAAGGCACCCAACGGCACCCGTGGGCACCCGAGCACACCATGGCACCCGTGGGCACCCGACAGCACCCGAGCACACCAAGGCACCCGACGGCACCCGTGCGGACCCGAACACACCAAGGCACCCTTGGGCACCCGAGGGCACCCGAACACACCAAGGCACCCGTGGGCACCCGAGCACACCAAGGCACCCGACGGCACCCGAGCACACCAAGGCACCCAACGGCACCCGTGGACACCCGAGCACACCAAGGCACCCGATCACACCAAGTCACCCGCGGGCACCCGACAGCACCCGAGCACACCAAGGCACCCGTGGGCACCCGAACACACCAAGGCACCCGGGGGCACCCGAGCACACCAAGGCACCAGTAGGCACCCGACGGCACCCGTGGGCACCCGAGCACACCAAGGCACCCGTGGGCACCCGAGCACACCAAGGCACCCGACGGCACCCGAGCACACCAAGGCACCCAACGGCACCCGTGGGCACCCGTGGACACCCGAGCACACAAAGGCACCCGATCACACCAAGTCACCCGTGGGCACCCGACAGCACCCGAGCACACCAAGGCACCCGTGGGCACCCGAACACACCAAGGCACCCGGGGGCACCCGAGCACACCAAGGCACCAGTAGGCACCCGACGGCACCCGTGGGCACCCGAGCACACCAAGGCACCCGACGGCACCCGTGGGCACCCGAGCACACCATGGCACCCGACGGCACCAAGGCACCCGACGGCACCCGTGGGCACCCGAGCACACCAAGGCACCCGTGGCCACCAGAGCACACCAAGGCACCCGACGGCACCCGAGGGCACCCGAGCACACCAAGGCACCCGTGGGCACCCGACGGCACCCGACGGCACCCGTGGGCACCCGACGGTCGTTTTGCTCGGTCGGTATCAAGCGGGTTCCTGAGAGCCCGACTGACCCTCATTGATGCCCCAAGGCACCCGTAGGCATCATGTGCTTTCCATGATTTTTTCGGATTTTTCACTTGGGTTTTTTCAAGTTCCATCAAAACGTAACCTCTATTGTACATGCTGCAGCGTGGGGAGGAGGGACAAATCTAAGCGACGCAGGGCTGAATCTCAGAGGATCGTGGCAGCAAGGCCACTCTGCCTCTTACAATACCCCGTCGCGTATTTAAGTCGTCTGCAAAGGATTCTACCCGCCGCTCGGTGGGAATTAAACTTCATGGCGGCCAGCGCGGCACATCCGCCACACCGGCTACACCAACGACACGTGCCTTTGGGGGCGCAAGGCCCCTACTGCTGGTCGGCAAACGGGCGGCGAGCACATGCGTCGCTTCTAGCCCGGATTCTGACTTAGAGGCGTTCAGTCATAATCCAGCGCACGGTAGCTTCGCGCCACTGGCTT
>JAZHRN010000128.1:0-12500 GCA_036435485.1 Saposhnikovia divaricata | reverse complement strand
ATCTTGATGATCAGTCGAGATCGTACAGCTCAATTTAGATTTACTACCGGTAGAAGGAAGAACTGACGGCTTTACTTGTGTACCGCCTTGCTAGCTCTCCCCGGCCAACGGTTGGGCCAAGGGGATGGACCGGCGCTACTCGGCCTCTTACACGACTCCTAGTTCAAATAGAATTCATGATTCTGAATGTAACGTTCGTCCCCCTTTCCCCAAGTATAAGACTTGTTGATAAGACTCCACAAAGTAGTCGTATCTAGTTGGAAAGGAAAATTTACCAATATCTCCCAAGCTATTACTTGGTAACGGATATCAACTTGTTCCAGTAATCTTACCCCTCGAAAGATGAGAAGGTAAACAACGACTTTAATAAGTCAACAGCACCCGAGTTGCGGGTGAAGGGAATACTTTATGACCGGGAAGTCGACAAGATAAATAACATTTTTTCAAGTAAGGTTCCCTTATTATTAAGAAGATAGACTCAAAGATGAATGATGTCTGGGAACCTTCCTTGATATAAGATTAATAATAATATGACTTCGAAATATTTTCTGTAATAATCGAAGAAGATAAACCTTATCGAGGTTTTTCTAAGTATGGAATAAATATTCAGAGAATATTTATTGAATTAAAATATTTTACAGAATATTTGGGAATATGAAAGGATATCTTTAATCAGAGTATTTCTCAAAATAATCCCTGAAGAGATATCAGGGGAATATTTATTGAATAAATAAATATTTAAATGAATATTCAAAACAATATTCATTAATTAATAAGACCTGAAAAGAATATTTAAGGTAATATTCATGATTAATTAGGAATTTAAATGAATATTCAAAAGTAATATTCATTTAATGAATAATATCCTAAATGAATATCAAGTAATATTCATTTAGTAATCCAAGCCTTAAGGAATATTCGAGATAATATTCGATAAATAAATCAAGCTTCAGATGAATATTAAAATAATATTCATCAAGTATTTAATATCTTAAATGAATATTCGAAAGTAATATTTATTTAATAAAATAATGATCTAAAAGAATATCCAAATAATATTCATCTAACAGTCTCATCTTTAGAAGAATATTCGAAATAATAGTCGATAATCAATTCGACTCTGAATGAATATTGAGAAGTATTATTCGTTGAATAGTTAAATTCAAATAATTATTTGAAGTAAGGATCGTTAAAATAATTAGTCCCGAACGAATATTCAAATAATATTCGTCGCCCAAATAATAGAAAATATTTACTTAAATATTTTCTCCCGAGGTAATCTCGATATTTCAAGAAATATTGACTCCCGGTCTATATTTGATGAATAAAGATGTATACGCCCTTCTATGAGGGTCTTATAATAACCGGCTTATAACTGATATATAATTATCTAGCTTATAAGCCAACAATAACATTCAGGGAACAAGTATATCAATTCAACTTGAAAGTAGGCATGCATGCAATGGCATATGTATATCAGCAATCATATAGATATATTTATTCAATCACAACAACAGCCTAAAAAAAGGGAATTGAAACTTGCCTGGTAGTCGAGTACGGTAAGGGGTAGTGGTAGCGGGTCCCGGTTCAGCCTGGTGATCTATAAATAGCCAAGGCACTCGGAATTAATCACTTAACATATTAAACGTTAAGTTATACTTAAATCGAAACACGTTCTCGAGTTATCTCGTTATACCCCTTTTAGTGGATTACTTATTATCACTGATCCGACCCGACATTCGTTCGTTAATACGACATGTCACTGCACTTATACTTGGGACATACTTGAGTCATATGAGTTCTAAGGTTGATCGTTACGAACCAATATTATACTCCGAGTTTTATCGCCCGTTTTCTAAGTGTTTTACCAAAGTTATAAAAGAGTCGTCTTTTAGGGGTTCGTTTGCGTTTAACCTTTACTCGAACATTTTTAATAAATCGAAAAATGCTCTTTTTGACATACGGTTTTCTTTCACACCTTCCTTCTTACCCCTAGTATTTATTTACCAAGATTCGTCATGACGTTACATAGCTTACGAGGGTTCGATTTCAGTTACGAACTTTCATTTACGGATTCGAACTACTTTTAGTAATTTGGTCATAAATCCTAAACCGTAAGTCCGTTTCACGTGATCTTTATATCAAAACAAAGCTTAGAACATTACCTATCCTATCATGGCAGATAAGGTCTCTGGACAGTAGGGGTTCAACATGGAAAATGGCATACAAAACATGGTATTGTAAAATCGGGCATTATAACGGCTGTAAATCGAATATCTATCAATTTCGAATCTTCCCATAAACATAGCATCCAACCCAAACAACATATACATGACTTATATACATGAACTGAGGCCAAGCAATGCCTTTCCGTTCATCTAAACTATTTTTAACATTTATCAAAACTACATCATATTCATGCTTATAATCATGCTAATATCACATCTTATACTAAAACCCATCAAGAGCTTGCAAAATCTCAAGGTAAAGCCTAGGGTTTAAAGTTGTTATACCTTCCTTGGAGTATGATCTAGCCTCACTATGCTTGGTATGATCCTTAGAAGTGCTTAAGCTTGCTAAATCAACCAAAGAAATCAAGGAAAAACAAGATTAGTTCATGAAAACACTATTCACCCTCCTCTTAAATCATTTTTTTGAAAATGGAAAAAGAAGAGATTGAAGCTAGGATTTTGAGGAGATCATTTATATGAAATGTAAGTCTCACCATAAAAGTTTCAAGATCAACAAATGGTTGGAAGTTGGATTTTGAATTTGGAATTTAGCTATGGGCCGAATGGAGTGAAATGGTGGAGAATGGAGTATTTGCTTGGTTGCTTGTGTTTGTTCTCATCTAAAATGAATTATTGTAATGTTTGTAGATAATATCTAGCATAAAGTGGCTTTTGATAAAGTGATTTGGTCATTGCATGCATCACTTAATGGACAAGTGTTGATAAGTTGTGGTAGGATGAGAGATTAGTCTTAACCAAGTGGTTTGATCTCTAAATATGCTAGTTACTTGTGTAACTAACTAGTTACTAGATATTATCACTTGCACATGCATGTATCTTGCTTTCTCTGCTTGATTCTGTGTCCGGTTATTGCTCGTTTCGATTGATCGTTCGTAGGAATATTCCACGGATTTCTAGTTAGGGTTTACCGGGAATCCTCTTTAATATTAATACTTTCATTCTCCATCTTTCATTCTAACTTTCCATTATATATTCCTTTAATCCATTCGTTAAATACTTAAGGCTATCAGTGTCCAGGGAACTCTCGGAGAAAATAAAAGTGCGGTTTTTCAGAATCCGACAGCTTTTACATACACTTATTTTCCCCCTGGATCACTAATACGAACTCGGAAATCCGTTCCGAATACTTCTATATAGTGTCGTCTCATATTATTATATACTCTCACCAAAACACTATTCATTCTGTATTCTTTACTTGTTCTCTTAGGGTTGTATAATTGTCCGTATTCTCTTTCGATCGTTCCTTAACCTTTTTACGGAGCTACTGGATTAATCGTTATCGATCTGGATGACATGAGAGTATTCTCTTGCTTGAAGTTGCCATATCTTATTCCCTTAGAAGATAGATTATTCTTACCTATGTTGTCACCCTTTAGCCTTCTTCAAGACATAAACATAATAAAGTCGAATTCCATTCATTCTTTCCCAAATATCAATTATTACATTGTAGCCATATCCGCTATTCATTCTTACATCATTAAATACATAAAAGTTTTAATTCCACCCAAAATCTGGGTTCTTACACCAACTAGATACAAATTGATAAGTGCATATTTTTGCATATTTTTATTGCATATTTATTGCTTGAACTCGTATTTTAATAATTTATTTTGTTGCATTTCAGGAAATTCGTAAATAAATAAATGACAAAATAAAGAAATAAAGAGCAAGGAAGGGAAAAAGAGGAAGAAAAAGGACCAAAAATGAAAGAAGGAAAAGAATTAGGAGCTTGGAGCAAAAGGAATATTTCAAGACAAGTGGAAGGTGGAGATCATCCCAACACACTACATAAGTGTGTGGTCAAGATCAACTCTTCAAAGCTTAAGGGGGAAGGAAACAAATAGATGGCTATGATTTCACCACCACACAACCCAAATGTATGGTGGGGATTTACCCAACACCCCCCTTAACCCTAATTCCTATCCTATAAATACCCCCTCACCCCCCTTGTATTTAGTAACTTAGATTTTAGGGTGGATTTAATTTCTTGTATTTTTCTTAGTTTCAAATCTTGTAAACACTCTCTTTAATTTTAATGCAATTTCATTTCCTTTGATTTCTTGTCTTGCTCTTTCGTTTATTTTACTTTCCTTTCGTTATTTTCGTAAATCCAAGTAGTGGACAAAGTAGAGAAATGCTAACCACTATGGGTTGAAAGTAGCGAAATTTAATTTCTTAATATTAGTTTTAATTCGTATTTTTGCCCCTTTAAATCTCAATTTTATTGTGGGTTTGGTTATTTTTAGTTGTAGATCTAATTTTCATAATTTATGTGTTAGTATAATAATAATAAAAAATAAAAAAATAATAGTTTTAATTTCGTTATTTATTTTTAGTCTCGTTTTTTTTATTCGACGTCAGTCTTACAATTCCCTTTTTTTTACTCAGCTTGCGACAATTACTTTTCTTCTATTAAAAATACAACTCTCTCTGTTTTTTTTTATCAAAACCTTCCCCTTCCCCTTTCTTCTTCTTCTTCTTCGAAGAGCCTGCACCTTCTCCTTTTCTTTTTATTTTAATTCGAACCCACTAAACCCCTCCCTCTCCCTTTTCTTTTAATTTCTCTATTTTTAAATCCTTTTGGTCATTGTTTATGCGCGCCTGAACCTCTTCCCCGAAATTCAGTTTTCCGAGTTCGTAGATGAGTCATGATTTGCAGTCTGTGTCTACCGATAGCAATTGAGTTGCTATGTTGTTTTCGTTAAATGTTGATGTGTGCTAATTATGTGTTGCAGTCTGTGGTTGTTTTAACTGTAATTGTTTGATTTCCAAGTCACGATTTTGTTTGCGAGTTGAGTCAATTCACCATGTCTTATTTTGCTGTGTTTTCGGAGTAAATAGAAAGTATTGAAATTGTACTATTGTTTTTCGTAGCTTGGGATTTGCGAATTATGTTGTCACTATCGAGCATCTGTTTGTTTGTTATGAATTTGAGTTTTTTTTTTAATTTTGTCTGTGTTTCATTTGTTGAGTCATATGGTACTGAATTTTGAGGCCTCGAGTCGAATTTGTAAAAAACTGCAATGCTAATTCATTTTACTGAGTTACTGAATTATGAGATTGTTGGTTGTTTTTTTTGGCTAGTTAAAATTACAAATAGTTCATGTCAAAATTTCTTAAAAATCTTCTATAAATAATTTTTTTTACATTTAATTCGAATTTAAAATTTTTAGAATAACTTTGTTTTGAATAATTAGTTTAAAATAGTTTTCCATTTAGTAATAAATTTGTAAAATCTAAAAATTCTCAAAAATCCAAATTTTCTAAAATCAATGGTTCTAATTCGCCTAAGTTAAAAATTAAGGAATGCGAAAATATTAGTCTCTGCGGAACGAATCATAAATTTTACAAAAACGAATTGTGCGCTTGCGATTCAAATGTCTTAATTATTTTTAGCACAACAGAAATTATATAACTTAGCATTAGAAAGAGAAAACCCATTGTCTTTTCTCTACACCACTTATATTTTTCTCTCCGTAGAAAAATAAAACACACACACACACAATAAAACACAACCCTTGAAAGCTTGTATCTCCATGGATTTTACTCGGATCATGCATGCAATGGGTGATTTTTGAGGCTCGTAAAGTGCTCTTCAAATCCATATAGCAAACACTTGATTCCGAAGAGTTTAGTTTTTATCGTGTTGTTAAATTTGTTTGATTCGATCGCATACACGCAGCGAAAACAGTAAATAAAAATCGAAACCAAGCCCCGGATCCATGTATAATATATATTGAATAATCATGGTAGATAGAACGTTTACCTTATCGAAGCTTTACGTACAAAGAACGATGGAGATGAAAGCCTCCCACGATTACTGAGCACTCCTCTTCGAAGCCCCCTCTACGGTATCCACACGAACACTCCATGAACGATTCTTGAATGGAAGGGAGGTACTAGCCTCCAATGAAAATATGAGATCTAGTTTTTAAGGTTAGGTTATTTTCCTTCGGCTGCAGTACAAAAATTATATCTTCCTTTACTATCATCATGTATATATATGATAGTATAAGGCAAAAAGCCCAAGCCAAAACCTAGCCCATGTATGATTTATTTAAATAATAAAATCTAATTCTATTATTCAAATAATTAAGTCAAACTTAATTATTAAAATCATATCTCATATATCTTTGTATTTTTATTATAGCTTAATTAAGTCCCACTTAATTAATATAATAAAATCCAACTTATCATTAATTAATTTAAATTCATAATTTAAATTAATTCTTCCTTTAAAATGTTCTATGTGTGTGACCCTGTAGGTTATTATTTATTTTGGCAATAATTTTATTCTCCAATAAAATTATAAACAATGAGTGGTATCTAGTAATACATCATTGCTACCCAATTAAATAATAATTAAATCGTGATTCGATAAACCTTTTGTGATTAATGTTCCCGTGTAATATAATCCCTTTAACCAAATATTATAGATTAAACTCGAGGCATGTGTTTAGTCATCCTCTTCATAATTTAATCCGGGTTTACTTGATACATGAGTAGACTATTAAGACAAATCATTATTTGAGCACGGCCATGCATTTTATAGTCTCACTCAATCAAGAGGCCAATAATATCTCTCCTAATTATAGGAGGGTTAAATCCTTTATCTATCATTCATATTTCTCATACGACTCATAATATACCCGATGTCCACTTTTATCATCACCCGGTCAAAGGTAACTTTTAATGTAGTCAAAGTATATTAATCCTCGTATAGAAATATAATGATCTCAAGTCAAAGGATCATTACACCATTACCACTGTGAGTTATTCTTATGACTTTATTAAACATGAAGAATCTCACTTTGGGTCTGTCCAGTACCATGTACTCCTACATGTACCTATGTATTGACTTTAGTATCTCCATACTTATAACCAATGAGATGTGGTTATCTGTCAAACAACATACTAGTCTATATATATTATTATTGTCTTGATATAATAATAATCGACTAGGGACCTTTAAGAATATGATATATTATATAATCTCAAGTTCAAGTCATGTACTTAAACTATACAATGTGTATCATGATTCTAAGGACATTTATTATGCTAACAAATATATCGCAGTAATTAAAGTCATAATAAATACATTTATTTAATAATCAGATGACATAAGGATTACTTAAGAAACAATGTATTGTCTCTAGGGCACCTACATTAACAATCTCCCACTTGCACTAGAGCCAATCACCCATGTATCTAATACCCATGGAACTAGTGTGACCGTCGTGCTTCTGCTGCGACAAGCCTTTGGTCAGTGGATCTGCAATGTTATCATTTGTATGCACTTCACATATATGTATTTCACCCCTTTCATTAATCTCTCGTATGAGGTGATATCTTTTGAGTATATGTTTGGATCGGGAGTGCGATCTAGGCTCTCTAGCCTATGCAATGGCCCCATTATTATCGCAGTATAGATCAATGGGATCTGCAATCGATGGAACCAGTTCCAAATCAGAAATGAATTTTCGAATCCAAACTGCCTCCTCAGCCGCTTCACAAGCTGCAATGTACTCAGCCTCCATTGTAGAATCAGCTACTGTTTCTTGCTTTGAACTCTTCCAGCTTACAGCACCTCCATTTAGACAAAACACAAAACCAGACTGTGATACAGTATCATCCCTGTCTGTTTTGAAACTTGCATCGGTGTAACCCTTTACAACCAGTTTCTCCTCTCCTCCATACACCAAGAATGAATCTTTAGTCCTTTTCAGGTACTTTAGAATATTCTTGACTGCCGTCCAGTGACCTTCACCTGGATTAGACTGGTATCTGCTCGTCATGCTCAAAGCATACGAAACATCTGGGCGAGTACATACCATTGCATACATGATAGATCCAATTGCTGATGCATATGGAACTTTATTCATGTGGTCCTTCTCATCTAATGATTTCCGATAGTGGTTTTAGAGATCGTTATCCCTTGAGACACAGGGACATATCCCCTTTTAGCATTTTGCATACCAAAACGATGCAAAACCTTATCAATGTATGTACTCTGACTTAGACCGATCATCCTTTTAGATCTATCTCTATAGATCCTCATTCCTAGAATGTAGGTTGCCTCTCCTAAGTCTTTCATAGAGAAATTGCTCCCTAACCAAGTCTTAACAGCCTTTAGAGAAGGTATGTCATTCCCCATTAGTAGTATGTCATCAACATACAGTACTATGAATGCCACATGGCTCCCACTAATCTTCTTGTAAACACAAGGTTCATCCTCGTTTTGAATAAAGCCATACTCCTTGACTGTTTCATCAAAACGAATATTCCATCTCCTAGAGGCTTGCTTCAATCCGTAAATGGATCGACGTAATTTACATACCTTGCCAACATTCTTTGGATCGACAAAACCTTCAGGTTGTGTCATGTACACATCCTCTTCAAGGCTCCCATTAAGGAAAGCTGTTTTGACATCCATTTGCCAGATTTTGTAATCATGGAATGCTGCAATTGCAAGCAAAATCCGTATGGACTTGACCATTGCAACTGGTGAGAAAGTTTCATCATAGTCAATACCATGAATTTGTTTGAACCCTTTCGCAACCAGTCTTGCTTTATAGGTCTGAACATTTCCTTCCATGTCAGTTTTCTTCGTGAAAACCCATTTGCACCCTACAGGTTTTACCCCTTCAGGTGGGTCAACCAAATCCCAAACTTGGTTTTCGTACATGGAATCCATCTCGGATTTCATGGCTTCAAGCCATCTCTAAGAGTCTGGACTGTTCATAGCATCTTGATATATGAGAGGCTCATCTTCATCTATGAGCATCAAATCCCCACGTTGAGTCAAAAGAAATCCATATCTCTCTGGCTCATGGTGAATTCTACCAGATCTATGAACAACCTGTGTTTCTTGAGCATTATCGTTATTCTGCTCTTGTTCCACCTCAGGTTCAATGCTATTTTGTGGTTCTCGATCTTCATCGAGATCTATAGTCCTCCCACTGTTTCTTTTGGAAACAAAATCTCTTTCCATGAAGACAGCATCTCGAGCAATGAACACTTTCTGCTCAGAAGGACTATAAAAATAATACGCCTTTGTTTCTTTAGGGTATCCCACAAAATTGCACTCTTCGGATTTAGGTCCAAGCTTGTCAGATACTTGACGTTTTACAAACGCCTTGCATCCCCAAACTTTCATAAAGTTCTTGCCTGACCGTTTCTCCTCCCACATCTCATATGGAGTCTTTTGAACCTTCTTGGTTGGAACACGGTTAAGTGTGAAAGCCGCTGTTTCTAGAGCATAACCCCAGAAACTTATTGGAAGATCTGCATGACTCATCATCGATCGTACCATGTCCAACAGGGTACGATTTCTCCTCTTTGAAACTCCATTCCATTGAGGTGTACCTGGCGGAGTGAGTTGTGATACAATACCACACTCTTTTAAATACTCTTTGAATTCGGTGCTTAAGTATTCACCCCCACGATCGGATCGTAAGATTTTAATACTTGCACCTCCACCTATTTGCTTCTCTACTTCAGCCTTGTATTCTTTTAATTTTTCAAAAGAATCAGATTTATTCTTCATAAGATATACATATCCATATCTACTGAAGTCATCAGTAAATGTTATGAAGTAGTAGTAGCCTCCTCTAGCCATCACACGCATTGGGCCACATACATCACTATGTATTAGCTCCAAACGTTCAGTGGCCCTTTGACCCTTACCAGTAAAAGGGGCTTTAGCCATCTTACCAAGCAAACAAGATTCGCATTTTTTGTATGATTCAAAATCAAACTTATCCAAGTATCCATCCTTATGTAATTTGGATATGCGTTTCTCATTTATATGACCTGGACGACAATGCCAGAGGTATGTTTGATTTGAGTCATTAACTTTAAGTCGTTTGTTTTCTATGTTACAGACAGGATTATCTAAATCAAGAACATATAAACCATTAAATAAACGCGCAACACCATAGGTTAAATCATTCAAAGTAAAAGAGCAACTATTGTTCTTTATTATAAACGAAAAACCTTTCTTGTCCAAACAAGAAACAGAAATAATGTTTCTGCGAATCGCAGGCACGTAAAAACAGTCTTCAAGTTCTAAAACAAGCCCAGAGGGCAAAGATAAATAATAAGTTCCTACGGCTAAAGCAGCAACTCTTGCTCCAT
The DNA here is from genome assembly GCA_036435485.1 of Saposhnikovia divaricata. NCBI lineage: Eukaryota > Viridiplantae > Streptophyta > Magnoliopsida > Apiales > Apiaceae > Saposhnikovia > Saposhnikovia divaricata. The sequence goes on along the minus strand of JAZHRN010000128.1, from coordinate 2,112 downwards.
TGCCTACTAGTAGGTCCACTTCTCCCTTAGCCAAAGTCCTACTTCTCTGCAGTTCCTGCACATTTATATAAATGTGAGAAGCACATCCAGTATCCAATACCCAAGATGTAGAAATAGACAGATTGACTTCTATAACATAAATACCTGATCCAGAAATCTGAACACCCTTCAATTTCTTCAGATCCTCCAAGTAAGCATGACAGTTTCTCTTCCAGTGACCAGGATTGTGACAGTAGTGACAATCACCTTTGTCAGCCTTTGCGACATCTCCTTTCAGCTTTTTAGCCTTTTTGAAAGAGGGCTTAGAAGGACCAAGATCTTTCGGTGTAACCTTTTTCTTGCCCTTCCATTTCCCCTTTCCTTTAGCACCTTTCTTGCCCACCATCATTATGGGAGCTTTCTCAGGTGCCTTGACCATATTTGCTTCAGTGGTCCTCAGCATGGCCAACAATTCCATAGGAGTCTTATCTTGCTCAGTCATATTAAAAGTCATTATGAACTAAGCATAGTCGCTGTTCAAAGATTGCAATATTATATCGACTTGAGCCTCTCGCTGAAGCGGGAAACCCAAACGAGCAAGGTAATCACAATACCCAATCATCTTTAGAACATGTGGTCCGACTGGTCCATTGCCCTGCTTGCACGAGAAGAGTGCTTTGCTTGTGTTGAACTTTTCAACACGAGCCTGTGATTGAAACATCGTTGAAAGATGTTCAAACATAGTATAAGCATTCATATCAAAATGCTGCTTCTGAAGCTCAGCATCCATAGTAGCAAGCATAAGACAAGCCACATCAGTTGCATCATCAATATGCTTCTGATAAGCATTTCGTTGAGCAGCAGTGGCATTGTTAGCAGGGGCTGCCGGTGGAGGAATATCAATCACATAAGATTTCTTTTCCTGCATGAGAACAATTCTCAAATTCCTAGACCAGTCAAGGAAGTTCGATCCTATCAGCTTGTCCTTCTCAAGGACTGATTGCACAGAGTAAGTATTGTTTGTATTTTGTGCCATTTGTTTTCTACAATGATAAAATGCATAAGATAAGTTAGATTGTTACATCAATTATGTTCAAGTGATTATGACATATTCATAATATATCTCCCACTATTTTTTTTTATCAAATTAATAGCCCTTACTATTAAATCGAAAAGAATATCCCATAAATCTTTCTAGTGAGCCAAGATCCATATTTCATCATATCCTAAGTCAACCGCTGGTAGTCCTTAAAACATGATTATTTAGGTAGACAACAGTTGTCAATTATATCATATATAATTCTTGGATAGTTTGGTGAACAACAATTGTTCTTGTCTATCTAATAGTTTTGAACCAAACTCTATGCTTCTAAGTTCATAATAATTGAATATAACCGTTTATTTTCACCCTATTATGACGACTCAGTTAAGTTAAACCCAATGATACAACGATCGAATATAACCGCTTATATTCGTCACATCTCACCACGATAGACAGGAGTCCCCTGCCACTGGCAGTCATTCCCCTTATCTATCTAGGATTCAATGAGTGTTCATTCATTGGAAAGCATCCGATTAAAACTTAATATTTTGTTAAGGGTTTTTGACTTAAAACGACCATGATCCCATCATAAAGAGATTCCCAATTTTTCCTTGAATTAAATACTTCAAATCAATATTCATCAATAGTTTGATTTCCAGGTTGTTGGAGGAGTCACAAGTGGCCTCACTTAATACCCAACTTCCTTACAGGTAAAACCTGTTTTTTGACAAAATCTCCCCATATCTAAATAATTGAAAATTTGTTTTTAATTCCGTGTTTCATAAACACAGAAATCTCATGATCGTTTGTTCATTTTAAAATCTCGAATCGTTACAGATTTTATCTTGTTTAGCATGGCAAGCATGGTATGGGTGACGTATCTAATACATGCATACATCATTAATCTAATTAAAACATGCATACATATTTCTACTCTACACATGCATCACATGTAAAGTGCATCACATAAATTAATATGCTATGGTTATGGCCCAATCCTATGCGATTTTTCCAAGCTAATGGAAAAATCAAGGTCAATCTATGGTGGTAATAACTAATTATTACATAATCTCTTGCTGCGCTTCCAAAGC
>JAZHRN010000127.1:600000-973849 GCA_036435485.1 Saposhnikovia divaricata | reverse complement strand
GTCCTTTTAAGATCTTATGAGTTTTATGGATGATTTAGTGATTAGTATGTTATGTTATGCTTAGATCCATGATTAGTAGTTGTTATGGTTGTGATTTGGTTTATGAACCATGTAATGGTTAAGATGAGTTGTTGTTAGACTAGTCATGATGTTTATCATGTGTTTGGGTGGTTGATTTGATCTTGGTAAGATTGTGATAAAGTGTAAAAACTTTGGAAAACGCGTAAACATAGCCGTTATAATGCCCGATTTTGCAATACCATGTTTTGTATGCCATTTTCCATGTCGAACCCCTACTGTCCAGAGACCTTATCTGCCATGATAGGATAGGTAATGTTCTAAGCTTTGTTTGGATATAAAGATCACGTGAAACGGACTTACGGTTTAGGATTTATGACCAAATTACTAAAAGTAGTTCGAATCCGTAAACGAAAGTTCGTAACTGTAATTGAACCCTCGTAAACTATGTAACGTCATGGCGAATCTTGGAAAATAAATACTAGAGGTAAAAAGGAAGGCTTGAAAGAAAACCGTATGTCAAAAGGATCATTTTTCGATTTATTAAAAATGTTCGAGTCGAGGTTAAACGCGAACGAACCCCTAAAAGACGACTCTTTTATAACTTCGGTAAAACACTTAGAAAACGGGCGATAAAACTCGGAGTATAATATTGGTTCGTAACGATCAACCTTAGAACTCATATGACTTAAGTATGTCCCAAGTATAAGTGCAGTGACATGTCGTATTAACGAACGAATGTCGGGTCGGATCAGTGAGAATAAGTAATCCACTAAAAGGGGTATAACGAGATAACTTGAGAACGTGTTTCGATTTAAGAATAACTTAACTTTTAATATGTTAAGTGATTAATCCCGAATGCCTTGGCTATTTATAGATCACCAAGCTGAACCGGGACCCGCTACCACTACCCCTTACCGTACTCGACTATCAGACAAGTTTCAATTCCCTTCTTTTAGGCTGTTGTTGTGATTGAATAAATATATATATATATGATTGCTGATATACATATGCCATTGCATGCATGCCTACTTTCAAGTTGAATTGATATACTTGTTCCCTGAATGTTATTGTTGGCTTATAAGCTAGATAGCTATCGTATCAGTTATAAGCCGGATTATTGTAAGACCCTCATAGAAGGGCGTATACATCTTATTCATCAAATATAGACCGGGAGTCAATATTCCTTGATATATCGAGATTACCTCGGAGGAAAATATTTAAGTAAATATTTTCTATTATTTGGGCGACGAATATTATTTGAATATTCGTTCGAGCTTATTTATTTAATGATCCTTACTTCAATTAATTATTTGAACGTAATCATTCGACGAATAATATTTGTCAATATTCATTCAGAGTCGAATTGATTATCGATTATTATTTCGAATATTCTTCTAAAGATGAGACTACTAAATGAATATTATTTGGATATTCTTTTAGAATATTATTTTATTAAATAAATATTACGTTTGAATATTCATTTAAGATATTGAATACTTGATGAATATTATTTTAATATTCATCTGAAGCTTGATTTAATTATCGAATATTATCTCGAATATTCCTTAAGGCTTGGATTACTAAATGAATATTACTTGATATTCATTTAGGATATTATTCATTAAATGAATATTATTTTGAATATTCATTTAAATTCCTAATTAATTATGAATATTACCTTAAATATTCTTTTCAGGTCTTATTAATTAATGAATATTGTTTTGAGTATTCATTTAAATATTTATTTATTCAATAAATATTCTCCTGATATTTCTTCAGGGATTATTTTGAGAAATACTCTGATTAAAGATATTCTTTCATATTCCCAATTATTCTTTAAATATTTTAACTCAATAAATATTCTCTGAATATTTATTCCATACTTAGTATAACCCCGATAAGGTTTATCTTCTTCGATTATTACAGAAAATATTTCGGAGTCATATTATTATTAATCTTATATCAAGAAAGGTTCTCAGACATCATTCTTCTTTGAGTCTATCTCCTTAATAATAAGGGAACCTTACTTGGAAAAATGTTATTTATCTTGTCGACTTCCCGGTCATAAAGTATTCCCTTCACCCGCAACTCGGGTGCTGTTGACTTATTAAGTCGTTGCTTACCTTCTCATCTTTCGAGGGGTAAGATTACTGGAACAAGTTGATATCCGTCACCAAGTAATAGCTTGGGAGTTATTGGTAAATTTTCCTTTCCAACTAGATACGACTACTTTGTGGAGTCTTATCAACAAGTATTATACTTGGGGAAAGGGGGACGAACGTTACATTCAGAATCATGAATTCTATTTGAACTAGGAGTCGTGTAAGAGGCCGAGTAGCGCCGGTCCATCCCCTTTGGCCCAACCGTTGGTCGGGGAGAGCTAGTAAGGCGGTATACAAGTAAAGCCGTCAGTTCTTCCTTCTACCGGTAGTAAATCTAAATTGAGCTGTACGATCTCGACTGATCATCAAGATTGGAACAGCGGGCGCGGTGAATACTCCATCATTGGTTCATCATCCAAATTTATTTATTTCCTGCAACATGATTACTGTTGGCAGAGTTGGAAAAGGGTCATAACTGGAATTGCAACCTTTTCTTGCAAGTTCCTCTTCTTAATAACAATAAGAATATCTTGCTTACTTTGATGTAGCAGATATTTCTACAAACAATTACTTTAAGTTACCTTGTAACTTCATCGTTCATATTATACTGGCATCATTTCCGTAAATGCATGGCATATGGTTTGAAAGATACTTTTGAATTGTTATACATTATCGTTCAGTTATATATTATTGTTGGTGGGCTATTGCTCACCCTTGCTTTATTATTATATCACACAACAGCTAGACCAGATGACTCGCACAAGGCGCACTCGACGCGGGCGAGGACGATGAGACTACCAGAGCTGAAGAAGAAGCTATTGGTAGGGTATATTTATTCTTTCAGTACCAAGAATAGGGTCTAGTATGACTTATGTAAATGGATGGCAAAGAGTATGTATTATATTGAAATTCTTTTGGATTGTAAGAACTCATAATGTGATTAATAAAAATTTGATTGTTACTCTGATTTCATCTCTGGGACTATAACGGGTGTGTTTTATATTGTTGTGTTGGGTTATAGAGACGTAATTTATTTTATGTTAAGGAAAGTTCAATTGTTGTGGACAGACTTGGAAACCGTAACCACCGGATCCCGGACCCCGGATCTGGGGGTGTTACAGAAGTGGTATCAGAGCGTACGTTATAAACCCCAGAGATGAGGTGACGTTAAAACAATAAATTCAATAAGATAATAAGAACTCTTGCCAAGTTCATAGTCGGACTACTTAATGTAGTGATGACATATAAAACCCTTATGGGAACTCGTAAGTATAATGATAGTAACTTAGCCCGATATCGTATCGACGAGTAAAGCGACTGACCTTGAGGCATACGAGCAACAGCGCGATGATGCTTTATATGCTGAAGATCAGCGGGTAATTCGATGGAGTACCCTACTGGAGACCCGGAAGAGGTTCCAGCGGATAAGGAAAATCCTGTTAGGATAAGGAGCTTACCCATGGGTAATGAGGGTCGCAGCCAGAATGACTGTGATGATTAAGATATGGTGCTCAGAAAAGTGAGTATAAAGAACCGAGATATTATTAAGAGATCTGATGATGCATGTTGAATTCATAGCCGGACTACCAGATGTAGTACCAGCAAGAAAGAAGGATTGGAAGAATTACTTGAGATCTTATACGGAAGAAGATGAGAATCCTTAGAGATTTTCATCTTAACAAAGAAAGAGCTAGAGGGATGTATAATTATCAAAGACATCGATTTAGGGCGAGGAGCAGAGTCCCTAGGAATAGTTGAGAAGGAGGCAGTAAGTGCCATATCATTTGATAAATGAATAAGTATGAATATTGTCAGTAATAATTCGCCATGAGAAGGCAGATGTCATAGGTTGTAATTTATGGAACCAAAGTGAGGTTAATGAGGTGGTTTTATTCAGGGAAATGTTCATGAATGAATCAGTATAAAGTAAAGACATTGGGAAGTGACAGCATGATTGGGTAAAATTATATAAGGAAGTAGTAAGCAAGACAATGATCTCAGAACTTACCGGAAGATAAGACCCGTGAGTCAAGATGAACTCGTAATGAGACTACTGCCAGAGACTGAGTATAGAGTTAATTCAACTCAGTTAAATGATGAACCAGAAACGTTAGATGCATGTGATTCAGAGGAATATTAAATTCCTTCTTCTCTTTGAATGGATTATAGTAGTACCTTAAGTTTATTCCGATGCGGAATTATAATAGATCAAGTAATACGATCAGCAGTTAAAGAGAAATATGTGAGAAAATCTTCCTGGAGCAAAAAGGTGAAATTGGTAATGACCAAGAGCTGGCATTGCTTAATGGAAAAAGGAGACTTTGTGCTTCCAATGACGCTTCGCATAAAGGGTTAGGTAGACCGACATTTGGTAGTATTGAATATCAGGACGTTGTGACAGGTTTCAGTTTGAAATTATTGATTCCCTTCTAAGGGATGGATATAATTGATTCCTCGCCAGTGGGTAAACTTCCAATCCGATGATGATTATTTCGTTAACTATAACTGCTTATGATTCCACCTGCTTGGAGGTTCATAGAACTATTCTTCGGGTTTCGAAACTGGTCTCCTTAATGTTACCAGTAGGTGGGTAGATTGATCAAAATTTCCCTGAGTCTGGAAAGGAATTCGGTGAATTTTGGCAAACCTTTTCTTTCTGATTATCAGAGAATGTCATGGAAGAGAGTAGAAACTGGAGCAAACCCTGTGATTTGGGTAAGGATGCTGTAAAATGGGTTAGTAAACGGACCCTGAGCATTACAATCGACGGTAGTGATAAAATGATGAAGTGAGATTGGACGAAAACGGGAAATGTAAGTAAGAAACCAGCCGGACTGAGAAATTCCAGGATTGACTTAAATGAAAAGGCTGTTATGCCAGGAATGGTAAGCTTGTGTGGCACGCAGGATTGATAAGAATAGTTGAAAAGATAAAAGTGGAGGAAAGGTGACCGGAGACGGTGCCGAGTAGCTGATTAAGACTTATATGGAGTAAAGTTTTGGAAAGGTAGAAAGGTATCAAAGAAGAAGGCACTATGCCGGCAATTGCTAGAAAAGTAATGCTATTAGCCAACCCCTAAAATCATATATTTTTATGTGTGGCCAGTTGAGGCCAAGTCACAACGGATTATAAAGTGACTAGACCAGCAATGAAAAGACAAAGCAGGGTTGCTTCTAAGAAAGCACCGACTGCAAGGGCTTCTGATATAAAGGAAGCATTAATGAGATCGTTTGAATCTTCTGCCGAACAACCCATGTTTTGATTGGGAATTCACTAGACCTTTTTGGGATGGGGTCACCCATACTAAAGTGACTCATGTGTATATGGTTGTCCAAGATTTCGAGTAAAATGGAAGTATAGTGACTTGAGATGTATGATGTTAGGGTATCATGAATACCATGAATATATTATGACGGAGGAAAGTAAACAATGAAGGTATATGAAGAGGGTGGCATTAAACCACCGATCGATTATCAAATGTGAATGATTGAAAAGAGACCTTTATTAAGGATACATGATCTGATTGCCAATTATAAGATACAAGAATTCCTTGGCAGTTGAATTACGGATAGGATATCCATAAATTAAGACAAACCCTGGGGAATGCACAAGGGGTGGCATTAACCCTAATAACGACATTATGACTTCAGATGATATGAGCTGGACTTGCTAAGGCAACAATGACCGGTAAGGATTATTAAAAAGAGTCCTGGAAAGAACATAGATAGAGTTATTAGAGTATTGATCAATGACATTTTGATATACCCGGTACCCAGAAAATACCGGAGGAATGATAAGGATGGCCTATGAAACCTTACAAGGAAAAAGGTAATATTCCGAACTTCAAAAATGGAAGTTTGGTAAGGAATGTATGACATCGTAACAATAATGCCAGATGAGGCATGTATGAAACCCTGAGGAAGTATGGGTTGAACCTATAAAGGTCGAGATTACCCTAAGATAAAGAAAGAACTAAGAAAAGAAGTATCCTAAGTAGGATTGGGAATAAACGTGATAAAGTTCCCACGGGTAGGTGGAAGCAATGACTTATGGAAATGACTGATAGTTATATTTTCTCCTTCAGCAGAGCTTAAGGGAGAATGCTTTAACCCAACAGTGATGGGAATGAGGTAGAAATGTTTGAATTGGAATATATCCAGAGAACAAGGGTTACCAGAAATTATTATTATCAGGAAAGGCCAATGAGGTGGCCGACAGTCTAAGTATAAAGGAATAATTATAAATGTTCATACCGAAGAAACAAAATGATATTTGGAAAGACCTTGAAGGTCATATTGGAGTGGAGGAAGTTACATTCCTTTTGATGATTGTGCAAGAATCGAAGGTAATAATAGTTTAAGTAAAGATTCGATTCCTGATGGAGTCTTAAGCATATTACGTAGGTTCCGTTTTGAGGCAAACCAGGACCATGGTACAAAATTGATGAAGTAAACCGTTAAGTTTCCAGTCTTTTCTGGAAGATGCATAAGTGATAGTTTCATCAACCGGACCTAGCTGCGATGCTTGAAACTCTTCTGCAATTCTATCTGCTTCATGTTATATCTACATCAAGTTCAGGAAGTGTTCCTTATGGATAAGGAATAATGATTACTTTGTCTCCCTAAGGGATTTGAAACCCGTAGGGTTAACTATTAACGCACTACGTAAACAACAAGCGATGGTGATTCTTCTAAGAAAGGAGATGACAACGTAAAGATAAAGAAAGTGCTGCTATTGATAAGCTAAATGGCATGTTGATGAATGACAAGCAAGTTTGTGTTAGTGTACTTCTGCACAAACAAGATAGAGAATATGAGGTTGATAATTCGTGATGCTAAACGTATTCCCGTAGAAAGAATTAATGAGACTTGGAGGGAAGGGCGGTTGAGCCCGAGACTTATTGGGCCACCTGAGAGTTTATAAGTGTTCGGACGGTGGTATTCGAGCCAGCCTTACCCCCAAAACTTATAGCACGGTCATAACGGGTTTTCATGTGGCCAGGCTACGCCAGTAAAATGCAGATGTCAACAGATGATAGGAGTACGAGCATGTAGATATACGACCTGGTCTGACTTACGAAAGACAACCTGTGGAAAACCACGGATAGAAAAGAACAAATGATGAGAAACAAGGTTGGCAGAAGTAGATTATATGACTCTAAGTTAAAGGGATCGGGCCAGATTCATTTCGGAAAGTTTAAATTGGAATAACGTGATGATTATAGAATAAATGTGACGGAATACCGATAAAGAGGTACCAAGTGCAAAAAGGTGTCTCAATAAAGAGGTGAAGGTGAAAGTAAATAATAGAAACGAGTAAGAATCAGATAATAAGAAGGATGTGATTGATAAAGAAAAGGCTGGGGAAGCAACTATGGAACGAGAAGCAAGGAATGTTATGAATGGGTTTTCTAATGAATTCTCAGGATGACAACCTGATAGTGTCAATATTATAGCATGAAAAAGCTAGTAACATGATATGGGATGTCAGTAATAATGATGTCAAGTGAGAAATCTAAGATTTAACCTGAAAGGTTGAAGGATTTCCCGAATGTGAGTATCGCTAAGATTGAACAGGAGTATTTGTCCATAGAATAATGGACAAAGCAGCAAGATATGTTGACACGTGAGATTGCGATCAAATAGTATTGGATATAATTATGATTAATTTCTTCTTTGATAAACCTCTATAGTTCAGAGGTAAATTCTGAGTATGATATTCTACAATCATGAAAGCTTTCTATAATCCTTTAGAACTCTTTTCTCTTCTTCTCTCTTATTCATCTTCTTTATGAATTGAGAAGAACAACCCTTTTAGGAGGGGAGGTACTGATACATGACTATCTGTCTATGTGATAGAAGTCTAAGTGGAATGCCATGACTTGTTTAATTGCTTGTCAAGTACTAAAGGTTGGCCCCCTTCTGTACTAACTATGCAATATAACAAATGTTCAATTGATCATAGTGATCTCTCAATAAATCTTTCCACTTCTCTATATTGATCGAGATTGCGAAGATTAAAGCGATCAGGAAATGCACAGTACGAGCGAGGTTACCTCCGAATTCGTAGGGTGATAGTGATACCAATGTTACTGCAGGTATCAATAAGGATAAGACTGAGTAAGAGTATAACCCGTATAGTGAGTTGTACGAAAGGTAGCAACGTTGATGGAAAAAGGATACAGTATGAATTGTAGCACTAGAAGATGTGCTGAGGAAGGGTAGAACGACTAATAATTGACCGGGAAGCTAAAGAGTGAACGACAGGCAAACGACTCTTTGCTTCCTACCTGATTCCGGGACGGAATCCTTTTAAGGAGGGGAGACTGTAAGAACCCCAAATTTTGGATATAATTAAAACTTTTTATTAAGTAAGGATAAAACGAGGAACAATGATTCCGACAACAAGGTCACCAGCTCTAATGAATGGTGGTTTCAAAGAACAATGACTGTAATGAATGGATATTGCTTTGGACAATGATCCTGATGCATTGGTATATTGTCAGAATATAGTAATTCGATGGTTGATGACCTAGATAAGAATAACCTACCATCCAGAAAGGAGCTAATGGATCCTTGGAGGGAAATGAGTACGTGCATAGTATTTCCCATACGTGCATAGTATTTCCCGTACGTGCATATTGTTTCCCGTACGTGCATAGTGTTTCCTGTACGTGCATAGTATTTTGGTGGATGAATAGTGATTTTGTAAGTTGGAAAACTTTTCACGCCACCCTATGTACGGAACGTGATATGGATGTTTCGAAGTCATATTAGTAATACGCGGAGGAAATAAGTGAATGCAGAGACGATCGGAATTCAGAAATTCCAAATTCTTTTCGGTATAATATTTGACCGGACAGTGGATTAAATATTATTATAATCCAAGAATTGAGATATTAACTTTGAGGATTTGATATTTTGGGATGTTATTATATTTGATTTAAGAATGAAGGTAGGAAACCACTGAGGAGTGGTTATGGCTACAATGTAATAATTGATATTTGGAAAGAATGAATGGAATTCGACTTTATTATTTCTATGTCTTAAAGAATGCTAAAGGGTAACAACATAGGTAAGAATAATCTATCTTCTAAGGGAATAAGATATGGCAATTTCAAGCAAGAGAATATTCTCATGTCATCCAGATCGGTAACGATTAATCCAGTAGTTCCGTAAAAAGGTTAAGGAACGATCGAAAGAGAATACGGACAATTATACAACCCTAAGAGAACAAGTAAAGAATACAGAATGAATAGTGTTGTGGTGGGAGTATATAATAATATGAGATGACACTATATAGAAGTATTCAGAACGGATTTCCGAGTTCGTATTAGTGATCCAGGGGGAAAATAAGTGTATGTAAAAGCTGTCGGATTCTGAAAAACCGCACTTTTATTTTCTCCGAGAGTTCCCTGGACACTGATAGCCTTAAGTATTTAACGAATGGATTTAAGGAATATAAATTGGAAAGTTAGAATGAAAGATGGAGAATGAAAGTATTAATATTAAAAAGGATTCCCGGTAAACCCTAATTAGAAATCCGTGAAATATTCCTACGAACGATCAATCGAAACGGGCAATAACCGGACACAGAAACAAGCAGAGGAAGCAAGAGTCTTGTGCAAGCTACTAGTATAAAATATCTAGTAACCAAACTAGAATCAAGGAACTAGCACCCTAGAGAATGCAACTAAGTACTTAGCAAGGCAACCATGTAGTTAGGCTAAAACCACCACATTGTCAACACTTGTCATGGTAATTCCTCATCCAACACCTCATCACTTTATTAAAGCAACCAAGGATGAGATATTATGCAAAACACTTCACTTTGTGCATTATTGCAAAAGCAACCAACAAAAATATCAAACTCTCTCCAAATGTTCATCCATTCGGCCCATTTGGAAATTCCAAATCCAAAATCCAACTTCCAACCATTTGTTGATCTTGAAACTTTTATGGTGAGTTCTATATTTCAAGAAACTAATCTCCTAGAAATTTCAAGTCCTAACTCTTTTGTTTCCATTTTCAAAAAAATCATTAAAATGGAGGGTGAATAGTGTTTTCATGAAAACTAATCTTGATTTTTCTTGTTTCATGGTTGATATAGCAAGCTTAAGCACTCCTAAGGATCATGCAAAGCTTAGTGAAGCCAGTAAACACTCTAAGGAAGGTATAAAACTTGAAAACCCTTGGTGTCCTTTTAAGATCTTATGAGTTTTATGGATGATTTAGTGATTAGTATGTTATGTTATGCTTAGATCCATGATTAGTAGTTGTTATGGTTGTGATTTGGTTTATGAACCATGTAATGGTTAAGATGAGTTGTTGTTAGACTAGTCATGATGTTTATCATGTGTTTGGGTGGTTGATTTGATCTTGGTAAGATTGTGATAAAGTGTAAAAACTTTGGAAAACGCGTAAACATAGCCGTTATAATGCCCGATTTTGCAATACCATGTTTTGTATGCCATTTTCCATGTCGAACCCCTACTGTCCAGAGACCTTATCTGCCATGATAGGATAGGTAATGTTCTAAGCTTTGTTTGGATATAAAGATCACGTGAAACGGACTTACGGTTTAGGATTTATGACCAAATTACTAAAAGTAGTTCGAATCCGTAAACGAAAGTTCGTAACTGTAATTGAACCCTCGTAAACTATGTAACGTCATGGCGAATCTTGGAAAATAAATACTAGAGGTAAAAAGGAAGGCTTGAAAGAAAACCGTATGTCAAAAGGATCATTTTTCGATTTATTAAAAATGTTCGAGTCGAGGTTAAACGCGAACGAACCCCTAAAAGACGACTCTTTTATAACTTCGGTAAAACACTTAGAAAACGGGCGATAAAACTCGGAGTATAATATTGGTTCGTAACGATCAACCTTAGAACTCATATGACTTAAGTATGTCCCAAGTATAAGTGCAGTGACATGTCGTATTAACGAACGAATGTCGGGTCGGATCAGTGAGAATAAGTAATCCACTAAAAGGGGTATAACGAGATAACTTGAGAACGTGTTTCGATTTAAGAATAACTTAACTTTTAATATGTTAAGTGATTAATCCCGAATGCCTTGGCTATTTATAGATCACCAAGCTGAACCGGGACCCGCTACCACTACCCCTTACCGTACTCGACTATCAGACAAGTTTCAATTCCCTTCTTTTAGGCTGTTGTTGTGATTGAATAAATATATATATATGATTGCTGATATACATATGCCATTGCATGCATGCCTACTTTCAAGTTGAATTGATATACTTGTTCCCTGAATGTTATTGTTGGCTTATAAGCTAGATAGCTATCGTATCAGTTATAAGCCGGATTATTGTAAGACCCTCATAGAAGGGCGTATACATCTTATTCATCAAATATAGACCGGGAGTCAATATTCCTTGATATATCGAGATTACCTCGGAGGAAAATATTTAAGTAAATATTTTCTATTATTTGGGCGACGAATATTATTTGAATATTCGTTCGAGCTTATTTATTTAATGATCCTTACTTCAATTAATTATTTGAACGTAATCATTCGACGAATAATATTTGTCAATATTCATTCAGAGTCGAATTGATTATCGATTATTATTTCGAATATTCTTCTAAAGATGAGACTACTAAATGAATATTATTTGGATATTCTTTTAGAATATTATTTTATTAAATAAATATTACGTTTGAATATTCATTTAAGATATTGAATACTTGATGAATATTATTTTAATATTCATCTGAAGCTTGATTTAATTATCGAATATTATCTCGAATATTCCTTAAGGCTTGGATTACTAAATGAATATTACTTGATATTCATTTAGGATATTATTCATTAAATGAATATTATTTTTGAATATTCATTTAAATTCCTAATTAATTATGAATATTACCTTAAATATTCTTTTCAGGTCTTATTAATTAATGAATATTGTTTTGAGTATTCATTTAAATATTTATTTATTCAATAAATATTCTCCTGATATTTCTTCAGGGATTATTTTGAGAAATACTCTGATTAAAGATATTCTTTCATATTCCCAATTATTCTTTAAATATTTTAACTCAATAAATATTCTCTGAATATTTATTCCATACTTAGTATAACCCCGATAAGGTTTATCTTCTTCGATTATTACAGAAAATATTTCGGAGTCATATTATTATTAATCTTATATCAAGAAAGGTTCTCAGACATCATTCTTCTTTGAGTCTATCTCCTTAATAATAAGGGAACCTTACTTGGAAAAATGTTATTTATCTTGTCGACTTCCCGGTCATAAAGTATTCCCTTCACCCGCAACTCGGGTGCTGTTGACTTATTAAGTCGTTGCTTACCTTCTCATCTTTCGAGGGGTAAGATTACTGGAACAAGTTGATATCCGTCACCAAGTAATAGCTTGGGAGTTATTGGTAAATTTTCCTTTCCAACTAGATACGACTACTTTGTGGAGTCTTATCAACAAGTATTATACTTGGGGAAAGGGGGACGAACGTTACATTCAGAATCATGAATTCTATTTGAACTAGGAGTCGTGTAAGAGGCCGAGTAGCGCCGGTCCATCCCCTTTGGCCCAACCGTTGGCCGGGGAGAGCTAGTAAGGCGGTATACAAGTAAAGCCGTCAGTTCTTCCTTCTACCGGTAGTAAATCTAAATTGAGCTGTACGATCTCGACTGATCATCAAGATTGGAACAGCGGGCGCGGTGAATACTCCATCATTGGTTCATCATCCAAATTTATTTATTTCCTGCAACATGATTACTGTTGGCAGAGTTGGAAAAGGGTCATAACTGGAATTGCAACCTTTTCTTGCAAGTTCCTCTTCTTAATAACAATAAGAATATCTTGCTTACTTTGATGTAGCAGATATTTCTACAAACAATTACTTTAAGTTACCTTGTAACTTCATCGTTCATATTATACTGGCATCATTTCCGTAAATGCATGGCATATGGTTTGAAAGATACTTTTGAACTGTTATACATTATCGTTCAGTTATATATTATTGTTGGTGGGCTATTGCTCACCCTTGCTTTATTATTATATCACACAACAGCTAGACCAGATGACTCGCACAAGGCGCACTCGACGCGGGCGAGGACGATGAGACTACCAGAGCTGAAGAAGAAGCTATTGGTAGGGTATATTTATTCTTTCAGTACCAAGAATAGGGTCTAGTATGACTTATGTAAATGGATGGCAAAGAGTATGTATTATATTGAAATTCTTTTGGATTGTAAGAACTCATAATGTGATTAATAAAAATTTGATTGTTACTCTGATTTCATCTCTGGGACTATAACGGGTGTGTTTTATATTGTTGTGTTGGGTTATAGAGACGTAATTTATTTTATGTTAAGGAAAGTTCAATTGTTGTGGACAGACTTGGAAACCGTAACCACCGGATCCCGGACCCCGGATCTGGGGGTGTTACAACAATCCTCCTTCGGCAACACATGGGCCGGAATAAAGTGTTGAATGCTGGACTGTATTAAACACATCCCAAAATGTTAGAATCCCCATTATAAAAGTTGTTATTCACTTTTATTCTGAAGGATACCCTTTCATAATTTCCATTTTCCATTTCCCACTTTACCCTTTTTAATAAGTTCTGAATAAACTTCATAGTTAAGGTTTTAACAAAGAATCTGTTTTAAGCGAGTTTGACCAGGGAGCCTTGTATATTGAAGAAACCCTTGACTTTTAAAATCATATTTAGTACTTTTAATATTCTTTAAAACAATTGGAAGAAAATATTTTTTATAATATAAACTTCCTATTTGTGTTTATACCAATAGGTACCTGTTTTCTATACATAATATTATCATTTATATACTATATCCTTTTGGCTCCCGGTCACTCATAGATATAACTTATTACCATATCTTTGTATATAACATAACCCTTTTTGTCCATAAAGTATCTTGCACTGTCCATAGCCATATCAAGTAATAATAGGAAACAGGGAAACATGTCCCTAGCAGTAAAATACTCACAGAGCCACATATATATCTAGCAAAACCATTTTTTCCAGGGACCTTACAATTTATCAAAGTAAAGATACAAGAAATCTTGCCTAGGTAGAATCAAAATATAATATTTTAAACAACTATGAAAGTCCTTAAGTAACCTTTAAATAGCATTTTATAACCTTTATATCATCCTCGAGAATTTAATGAATATAGGAATAGTATTTATTAAATATTAACTATTCAATGATCCCTTTTTAAAAGGATATTCAAATTAATATTCATTTATTAATATAAATATTCTAATAATATTTACTACTAATATTGAAATATTTAATAACCTCAAAACACCCAAATGTAACTCTTGGAATATTTCTAATCAACATCAAGACATTACCTCTCCGGCAGTCTACGGACTTTAATCACTTTATCAAAATAATTACTACTGACCCTCGGTCAATAAAAAATAAATACTACGTATGAAAATCCTTTTTAAATGAATATTATAATTAATATTCATTGAATTAAACAACCACTCATATATAAAAATCAATATCATTCTAGATATTCTTAACCGAAAATATCCAATTTATAACCATTGGAATATCATTACTCCGCATTCGAAAATATTTTATCTCCGGCAATATTCCAGGTTCCTGACAGTGTTCATCAAACAAATATTAAAACACCAATAATTCTTTTTAAATGATTCAAATTAATATATATTAAATTAAATAAATATTCCAGATAATATTTATACCTCCAAAATATCCAGAGTATAATATATTTTGAGTATTTTTAATCGTCATTCAAATACTTCGCCTCAGGTACTCCTCTGGGTTTTCGTAAACATACTTTATAAAATAATACCGACTCGCAGACTATGCATGCTCTACAACCAGAGCCTTAATACATACCGACTTATATCTGCCACCTCATAACATATAGGCCAATTCCAAATTACGAAGGTTCATATATATACAATATATATATATATCGAGATGTAGAATCATAAGAACATTATGACCCATCAACAGTATTATAAATCCTGGGGTTTTGACCATTTGCATAAGCAGAACTAAATAACATTAGCAAAGCCAAAATATATGGTTTTGATGAGGAAACACATAGTGGGAAAACTTGCAATTATGGATTTAAATCTAATCCACACATTTCACATATTTCAAAATACAGATACTCTGAACGATAGAGTATACATAAATAAACTTACCTCTGGTCCTTAGCAAAGAATAGAAAATCGCGAATAAATCCTTCGCACCTCGTCCGAGCAATTCCATGGAGTTAATTTACCTTTCTTCATACGACGCCTCGATCCTTTCTTTTTGATGCATGTCGCTTCAACTTGATTACGCCCTAATGGTACTGTAATGGTTACGAGTACGTGTCAGTCCAACCTCGTATCTCGAGTAGACACAACTCAGAATTACCACAAGGTCACATAAAGTCAAACTATAGGTGTCCTCCGTATAGTTGATTACTCTAATACCACTTAATGCACATAACACATTTAGTAATAGCAAACGACACTGAAAGAGTCCCCTTTTATAAAGTGGACATTCCTGGTACTAAACAAATTATAACACTACAACACTTAATCAAACTCCATTTAACACTTTCAATCGTAATACTATTGACATTCTCCGGTCACGACTCAATTAACAGATAATCCTCGAAATGCACTTAATCCTCAAATTAGCACATAAATAAACAATTAATCCCCAAGACACAATTAATCCTCAAAACAAATCCCTTGACACATATATACATACATAGTTAGCACCCAAAGCATGCCTTTAGATCACTGAAACAAAATAAGTTAAATAAATTTAAATGCAGGGGATTTTTAGAAATTTCGGCATGAAGTATTCGTAAATAGGACTAATCCCCTATTTTTTAATTAAACAATTCAACTGTGTAATCACCAAGGAAAATCAAGCTGCCTCAATCTACAGCAACATAAAAGTAACCAAGTAAGAAAAGTACCCGCCCAGACATGCGGCACTTAAACAAGTAAGAAAGTAAACAAGTAGGAAATGTACCCGCCCAGACATGCGGCACATAAACACGTAAGGAAAATAAAGTAACAGTTTATTCTTGCTATAGACCACCTTTGAAAACTATACAACCAGTAAATGTATTCTTATTATAAGAAAACTTTCAAAGTAATCTTCTTGAAAATTGTACTATCCCGGGGTCACAGCCCCTCAATTTCAATCAAAACCATTACTCAACATTTACACGAAATATAAGGTTTAATCGACTATACAATACTCTAACAACTTCGGCATTCACCAATATTTATAATTTGACTTACCTAATTTAAACCCATATACATTACCAATAACCATTTAATCACTTATAACCCAACACCTAGTAGTTGACACTTATGATATCCCACAAATACTAAGACTCCGCTTATAGCACATAGCACATAAATATTATCGGAACCAATTACAACAAGTAAAGCCAGATAAACTCCGCATATTATACGACAATTAATAATTACTAACTTGAACATTTAATCGGACTCACACTTAATCCCAACATACTATCGACTCATAATTAATACCTAAACTATAATTAACCACCAACAATTATAATTAACAATTATGCTCTCCGAATTAAATAACGGAAATTGAAACAATAATGTCGCAATTTAAATCTAATTAAATTACAAGAATTAATTAATAAATTAAAATAAAAAAGTATACCGTTTCGGTTCCGATTCTACCCGCCAGAAAATCCATCTCGTCGGAAAGCTACTCCCCGGAATCTCTCTCTCTCTCTCTCTCTCTCTCTCTCTCTCTCTCTCTACGCTGCACAGCAGCCTCCACCGCGCAACAATCTTTCCCTTTCTCCTTCTTCCTCTTCGTTCTCGACCCTGCACAGAACCACGGCCACCACCGCCGACGACGGCCAGCCGCGGTGGTGCCGCCCCCTTCCTGCTGCCAACCACCGAGTTATACACACACACACACGCTATATCTATATACATAACCCACTTATAAATCAATCAACCCCAAATTCTTTCTTCCTCTCTCCCCGATTTCTTTCTCCCCCAATTTCTTTCTTCCCCGCTGTCTTCTTCCCCCTCTCTCTTTTGTGCGGCTGTGTATGTATGTGTGTATCTATGCTGTGTTTTAACCTAATGGGCTCAAGCCCAATAACATTTAAACAACAAAATTAATTACTATATTTCTTAAATAATATTTTAAACAAATAACTCTAATTTGTAAAAAATAAAATTTCTAGCATAACTAAAAACTAGAATATTTTCAAAGACTTTTGGAGGAAGAATTAGAAGTAAATCTAATTTTTCTAAATTGATATGCATTTTACAAATCATTAATATTCGTAAATGCAACTCTAAAAATAATAATTACGGGGTTTCATAAATTACCACAATTATTATTGTTTTGGTAAAATCTCAAATTCTCGATCTTTATATAATATTCGAGTAAATTCTGTAAATCCTCAAATAATTAAAATAATCCTCTTTCAAGGATTTTAAAATCACCAAATTATTCAGTTATTTAAAACAAAAATCTTTACTGAATAATTCCACACTTTGAAAATTAAACCCTTGGCCCAAATAAACTATTGACTGGAGATATCTACTCGTTCAATATAATTTTTAAGACGGACCCGATTCCACTAAACCGGAAAATAATTAAATAATTGATTTTAGAAATTTATTGAACCGGAATAATGAACAATAAAATAAATATAAAAGTTCTTCCTCATTTTAGGAAAAACATTAATATTGTAAAAATAATAATAAAATCATCCTCTGAAAATTCGGGTTATTACAAGTATTATAATCAATACTTCAAAGTATAGATTTAGAAAACTTACCTCATGCTCGAGAAGTGATAGGGGTTCGCGACAATGTCGGACAATCTAGACAAGGTAAAAGAAAACATACGATTAATCCCCTGGATAATTCACTTATACATCAATGCTTAAACACGTAAGTGAAACATAACAAAGGCATTACTAGCTCGCTTTAGGCTCATACTAAGTCCATGTTAATCGACAATTACTTAAGTCATAAGTTTGGTTCGAAACCGGTCCTCGAATTCAAGTTATACTTAATCACTAATAAAGTTGATTTCAAAGTCACGTTACTAGGGATTTTCACTTGCGCAACCTCGGCTTACGCATTTTTATAAAATCAGAAAATAATCTTTTTGACTCGAAACCATCGCACACACCTTGCTAACTATCCTTATCATTTTATCACAAAATTTCACATCTTAATTCGACATTTAAGGGTCTCAAAATCATCATCAAAGTGGTAACATTTCTGCGATAAAATCCTTTGAACAACTTTTACTAAAACTAGCATAACTCTTAAACCGTAAACTCTTTTAACTAGATTCTTTCGGCAAAACAAACTAGACAACCATATCTTTGTAACCATAGGCAGTGGTGGCTCTAAAAATCATTTTAATGTCTCGGGTATTGACTGTTTTTAAGACTTAAAGAAATTTCGCCATTACGAAGGCTATAACTCGAACATTACCATTTTGTCACAACATAACCAAGCCACACCGGGCATACCATACATCCACAACCTCAACAAAAAACCTACACATGTCTCTAAAGTCAGTGGTGTGCCTACAATCTAACACCCACCATATTTCATATTAAAACAAAGCCAAACAATCACTAAGTACACTAACATGAACACATCTTGAAACCATCTTAAAACTTAGCATATAACTCATAATATAACAAAGTAAGTGATAAGTGCATATTTTTATTACCTATTTATTGCTTGAACTCATATTTTAATAATTTATTTTGTTGCATTTCAGGAAATTCGTAAATAAATAAAGAAATGGCAAAATAAAGAAATAAAGAGCAAGGAAGGGAAAAAGAGGAAGAAAAATGACTTAAATGAAAAGAGGAAAAAGAATTAGGAGCTTGGTGGAAAAGGAATCTTGGAGGACATGTGGAAGGCGGAGATCATCCCAACACATTACATAAGTGTATGGCCAAGATCAACTCTTCAAAGCTTAAGGGGGAAGGAAACAAATAGATAGGTAGGATTTCACCACCACACACCACAAATGTATGGTGGGGATTTACCCAACACCCCCTTAACCCTAATTCCTATCATATAAATACCCCCTCACCCCCGTGTATTTAGTAACTTAGATTTTAGGGTAGTTTTAGGATAGAATAATTTTCATTTATTTTCTTGTTTTGTAGTTCTAAATTTTGTAAACACTCCTTTTTTTTTACTTATTTGTATTTGTGTTTTTGTTTTTTGTTTTTTTCTGTTTTTTTAAATCTTCCGCTCACTTTTCATTTCCAGCGAGAGTTTCACTCGGCACAACCTCAATTTGTGTTGGGTGGTTCTTTCATACTTTTGTATCATTTGAAGGAAGCTTATTTCTTTTGTCTCTGTTCTGTTTGTTTATTTTAGTAACATGGTGTCATTATCACTATTGGTTTAGCCTTGTTCCCAGTTTTCTGCCAATGTATTTAATTTACACTCTCGCCCATATTGCTGTTCCCGTGCTTTCGTTTACTTAATTTGTTAATAATTTTTTTTTCATTCACGCTTGAGTTTGATAAATGCAAGTAATTAGTTTCTGTGTATTTAATTTATAGTAGTACATCACTACTTTAATTATTACTGAATCATTGCTCTAATCATTACCTACTCATTAATTAATAATTAAAGTAATCATTAGATAATTTACTTATTCTACAGCTTGTGCCCATTTTCATGATTGTGTTAATTGTCTTTCTATTCATTATTACTAGTTACGCTAGTTTTTAATGTCATTAAGACTAATTTCTACAATCTTGTTGATTCACATCTCATTTCTTTCTTAATGGGCCATTTTTAAGATAGGCCCAAAATTGAACATTAATCCATGTTAGTGCTAGTCCAAATTCTTTTTCTATTTTAATTCTAGTCCATTTAACCATCCTGGCCCATCTCCTTATTTCTAGTCCGTATGTTTTTTTTTTTGAATAAATCGTACTTGCATTACTTAAAAATTATAAAATACATGATTACTAAAAATAGGAGGAGTGACAGACCACTCTCCATAGCTTGACATAGAATTTATGCAGCATTTGCCACACGATTCGCAGACCGATAATCGAACTGGTAGCACTTGATAATTGTGCTTTAGTGATTTTGTCCAAGAAATGGCTTCTTGACAACAGCTCGCTCTAACCTGCTCTTCCCTCCAACCCTCGAACAAATTCTGAACCCAGTGTTCCGAAGCCTCAGTTGCATAAATTATGGTTAGAGGAACACCATTCCAGCTATCTACATGCCGGATACCAGGTATAGACATGCCGAAAAAGAAAACCTTCAAAGGATGAGCAATACCCCAGCTATCTACATGCCGGATACCAGCTATAGACATGCCGAAAGTGAAGACCCCCCACAGGTAATGAGCAATCTTTTATTGTGAGTTTTGAGCTCTTGTAATAATTGTCAGCATCCCAGCTTTGATACGGACTTTCCAGATCTCCCAAAACATAAACAAAATCATTCTCAACAGGTCTGATCTATTGCAGACCTTCATCAAACCAAACAAACCAAACAAACTCTCACAAGGAGAGACAAAACAAACTCTCACAAGGAGAGACAAATAAACCCAATTAATGGGTAAACAAGTCAAAAAAACTCACAATCCTGGTAGAAGGAGGATGATTATTGAAAGAAGTAAAGAAACTAGACAAGAAAGGGGCCTTCGGTCGGTGGATAAACCTCAAGCGACTGACGAAGAAGAAGATTGACAAAAATTATTATCTAAATGTAAATTGAAATATAAGAGCCACACGAAATCATAGCATTTGAGTGGATTTAGTCCGTATGTTTTTATTATGTTTTATAGGAGTAGTTTTCAACTTTGCACACTGCCTTGTATTTTTTTTACATATTTTAATCATTACTGTAATCATTCGTAATCATTAGTTTCATTTTCATGCAACCATTACGTGATCTGTTTTAATTTCTTATTCTCATTTTATATTAAATAGCAGTTCTCTTTCATATTATTGTATAGTTTAATTTGATAAAAACAAATCTTTCTCGAATTTGTCCTAAATTAATAATTAAGGAATTGCAAAAATTTTAGTCTCTGTGGAACGAATCATAAATACTAAAACGATGAAATTGTGCACTTGCAATTTAAATCTTTATTTTTGGCGCCGCTGCCGGGGACTAAATATTTTTCGCACCTTAGTTTTTAATTTTTCGGATTAGTTTTTTTTTTCTCACCCTTTTTCTTGTTTGTTTTTTTTCGAAGAATTTGGAGGAAAATTCGGGAAACTTGGATTAAAGCGGAAGAATTTTCTCCGAATTTTGGAAGCTTTGCTTTGGTAATCCGTATCTCTCTCTTCTTTCGTTTTTTTAGAAAATCACAAAAAAATTAAAAATTTAAAATCCAAAAAAATTAGTTGTAATTACATAATTTTTCCATCATGCATTTAATCACTTAGGACACATCATCTAGATTTTTATTTTCTTGTTTTTAATTTTTCGTACCTTATAATTGTGGTGATCGCTGGAGGACCCCAAGGTACGTTAAATTCTTTCTTTTCTTTAGTTAGAGCACGTAGTTAAGCATCCATAAATGGTTATAGTTTTTTATACCTCGTTCTTTGTTGCATCATTTTGTAAATAATTTTAAGGGCATAACCTCTCAATAGATAAGCGAAGGGATTTCATCACTCTTTCCTTAGCCCAAAAACAATTAAACCCTAACATTTGATAAGTGCATATTTTTGCATATTTTTATTACCTATTTATTGCTTGAACTCGTATTTTAATAATTTATTTTGTTGCATTTCAGTAAATTCGTAAATAAATAAAGAAATGGCAAAATACAGAAATAAAGAGCAAGGAAGGGAAAAAGAGGAAGAAAAAGGACTTAAATGAAAAGAGGAAAAAGAATTAGGAGCTTGGTGGAAAAGGAATCTTGGAGGACATGTGGAAGGTGAAGATCATCCCAACACATTACATAAGTGTATGGCCAAGATCAACTCTTCAAAGCTTAAGAGGTAAGGAAACAAATAGATGGCTAGGATTTCACCACCACACACCACAAATGTATGGTGAGCATTTACCCAACACCCCCCTTAACCCTAATTCCTATTCTATAAATACCTCCTCACCCGCCTTGTATTTAATGAACTTAAATTTTAGGG
The DNA here is from genome assembly GCA_036435485.1 of Saposhnikovia divaricata. Lineage (NCBI taxonomy): Eukaryota > Viridiplantae > Streptophyta > Magnoliopsida > Apiales > Apiaceae > Saposhnikovia > Saposhnikovia divaricata. Next base: position 951,549 of record JAZHRN010000127.1, on the reverse strand, counting down.
TAGTTTTAATTCCTTATTTTTTTTAGTTTCAAATCTTGTAAACATTTTTTATTTTAATGCAATTTCATTTCCTTTAATTTCTTGTCTTACTCTTTCGTTATTGTTGCCTTGTTTCGTTATTTTCGTAATTCCCGTTGCTAACCACTTGGGGTTGAAAGTAACGAAGTTTAATTTCGTGTTCTTAGTTGCTAATTTTAATTACGCCCCTTTAAATCTCCATTTTATTGTGGGTTCATTTCTTATTTTAATTTCCTTAGATTAAATTTTAATTTCGTAATTAATTGTCTTTACTTCTCTAGTTTATTTTTCTAATAAAAAAAACACAAAAATATTAGTAATAATTTTCTGTAATTAATTTTTTGTATCGTTTTATTTGTTTTATTCAAAGCAATAGTCAAGCCTCCCCTGTTTTTTTTTATTATTCTCTGTCTCTTCTCTTTCATCAAACACGAACCCACCCTTTTTTTCCTCTTCTTCTACGAATACCCAGCTTCCCCCTTTCCCTTTCTTTTACTCCTTTCTCGTTTTTTTTTTCTTTTATTTCTTTTCTTCCTTTCCTCTATTTTCTTGTTTTCTCATCTTTCTTTGGTGCTGTGCTTCAACTGCTTTGTCCGAGTTTGTTGTTGCTTTGTCCAAGTTTGTCGCGACTGATTTGCTGATTTGTTGAGTATGCTGAGTTCTTTGGTTTTGAGTTCTGTGGTATATGATTTGTTTTTTTTTTTTTTGAGTTACGAGGTAAGTAGGCTGATTTGTTGTGGTTTCTTGTTGTCTGGTTTTAATTCAGTAATTTGATTTAGTTTTGTTAGCCCATTTTCTTCCCTTGACCCAGAGGCATTTTAAATTTTAAATAGCTTGTTTAGCTTCTAGCCCACTAACAATTCAGGCCCAGTTTCATTATTCATATGAGCCCAACTTTAATACTTGAATTTGAGTTCCTTTTTTTAGTAAACTTTTTTTTTAGTCGTAGATTTCGTTTAAGAAGATTTTGTATTTTTCATTTTTTATCATTAAGTGCATTGATTTATTGTTTTAATTTCTTGTCATTAAATGCTTAATATGATAATAACAGTTACTTCCATTTATCAGTTTATGTTAGTAAATGTTTTATGTTTCTGGCCCAATCTGTTTCCAGCCCAATGTAATTATTGGTTGTCATTTATTCCATATAGATAGTTTTCCTAAATTGCTTATTTTGCAGCCCATTTTTATGTCTCGGGTCCAGGTTCCTTAGGCGCAGTTTTAGCTAGTTAATATTTCCAGCTTTTAGTTTCGTTTCCTTTGTATTCTGTTACTGAATTTTCTGCATGCATTAGTTATTCGAAATTTAATTTTGTCATTTTAATGAATTAAAAATTTATGTTTCTATGTCACCAAATTTTCTTGTCATGTTTTGCCCTCCTATCATAAGTCCATTTCATTAGTACTGCACGGTTATTTTTTCTTTTTTCCTTAATAGTTAATTATTCGTTAATTTAGATTAATTCAAAACTCACTCTAAAATCACTTATTCTAATTCGATTAAATTAAAAATTAAGGATTGCGAAAATAAAATAGTCTCTGCGGAACGAATCATAAATTTTACAACGAAACAAATTGTTCGCTTGCAATTTAAACCGCTTAAGTTTTAGAGCAACAAGTTTTTGGACAATTTAACTATAAATTCAACCGTCACACCTACAAAGATTTAATTTATGCCAAATGCAACCGTCACACCTACGAAAAAGAGTATAGGACTTTTTATCTAGATTTTTTTTTTGTTTTTGTTTTACTCGAGGACGAGTAAAAGATAGGTATGGTGGCATTTGATAAGTGCATATTTTTGCATATTTTTATTACCTATTTATTGCTTGAACTCGTATTTTAGTAATTTATTTTGTTGCATTTCAGGAAATTCGTAAATAAATAAAGAAATTGCAAAATAAAGAAATAAAGAGCAAGGAAGGGAAAAAGAGGAAGAAAAAGGACTTAAATGAAAAGAGGAAAAAGAATTAGGAGCTTGGTGGAAAAGGAATCTTGGAGGACATGTGGAAGGTGGAGATCATCCCAACACATTACATAAGTGTATGGCCAAGATCAACTCTTCAAAGCTTAAAGGATAAGGAAACAAATAGATGATTAGGATTTCACCACCACACACCACAAATGTATGGTGGGGATTTACCCAACACCCCCTTAACCCTAATTCCTATCCTATAAATACCCCTTTGCCCCCTTATATTTATTAACTTAGATTTTAGGGTAGTTTTAGGATAGAATAATTTTTATTTCTTTTCTTGTTTTGTAATTCTAAATTTTGTAAACACTCCTTTTTTTTTACTTATTTGTATTTGTGTTTTTTTTTAATCTTCCGCTCACTTTTCATTTCCAGCGAGAGTTTCACTCGGCACAACCTCAATTTGTGTTGGGTGGTTCTTTCATACTTTTGTATCATTTGAAGGAAGCTAATTTCTTTTGTCTCAGTTCAATTCATTTATTTTAGTAACATGGTGTCATTAACTCTTCTTATATACCACTTTTGTCCGTTATCCTTCTCACATTCAACAGGCACCACTATAATTATGATCCTCGAAATTAGAGTGTGCTAATAATTTGAATTTAGAACGATTATTAATAACTGAATCTCGGTAAATCGTTGCACGTGAAAGGTACAATACACTGACAGTAGTATATAACAGAATTCATCGCAAATTTAAAAATATTATATGAATTAAAATGTGGCCACGGGCTATCATGCTAGTATCCATTTTAAAGTTGAAATAAAGGTTGAAGTTAGATGTATTAAATAAAGAGTTGCATGTTTAGACAATAGAACCTATTGCTGAAATCTAAAAAAATTATCACTTGAAACAAGTTATTACACTAAAGAAATTAAAATATAACTGCCGATTATCATATAGAACCAAGATTTTTTATCCTTGCAAAAAAATTATCATTTTAAAATATATTAATTTATCGGGATTCTATTGTATTCATTATCCTTATGAAAGTTATAACTTCTTTTCCTCACTTTTATAAACAATTTATCATTAGTATTTATTCCAGAGCTTTTAACTTTAACATAGACAAATTTACATTTTAAAGGTGCACTTGTGATCTTTAAGAATAGAAGATATGTTATTATCCCGTTATGCTTTTACCTCATTGTATTTTTTTTTATTTAAATATGAAATAACAGCAAACGGCACTTGCAACACTACCTGGAATCTATCTAAATAAAGGCTTATTTTGTGCGAGATGCAAAAATATACAGTGCATACCCCACAACTTGATAATAGTTTAAGTACTTCATGTTTGAAAGCTTATCCTTACTAGTAATTAATTATCACACCATCACTATTATCATCTTATTAGATAATAAAGTCACAAATCTTCTTATCTTTTACAACTTAATTAATGACAAAATATCATCTTTACCCCTTGTAGAGTTGTAGTTGAATTATGCACTCCAATGAGTATTATTTGAGTATCAGCTTCGCTTATTCGGATGGTGACTACTTGTTATAACGATTGTTGACGGAGAAATTTGGGAACAATAAATTTCGAGGTACGTTGTCGGAAACAAGATCTACGATGATAATTTTTTGTCAAAAAAAAGTGGTGGTGTGCGGTTGTTAATTGTAATTGGTGGCTGAGATTGATAGGGATAGTGACGGTTATTTCAGAGCTCTCGACTTCCAACCCCCCAATCAGCCTACGTATCCTAGTATTTATAGGGATCAAGCCATACGTAGTTCTTGGAGAGCAAGAAACCCAAATGGGCTTGGATTGTCAGTCCAGCATCAGGAATGTTCTACTATGAGGCCTAACCACAAAAGGCCCAAGGCTCATCCAAGATCTCAAGACTTCACAGATAAGGAAACTTCCCCCGTCGAGGACTAGTCCTATCCGCTACAAGCTATTTCTTGATTTCAAGGATGCAGGTATACCCATGGTTTACCCCAAGTACAGAACGCATTCATGTCCCCCGAATGAGAAACACCCAGTAGGACAGGTGATCTAGAGCTTTTGGGTGCAAAGTGCAGGATTACCCCAAAGTTCCCAATGAGAGCGCGCCCATTGAATACAGGAACAGAGCTCCAAAGCACACACCAAAAAGGTACCTATCTTTCCACTAAAGAGGGCGCACCCTCAGTATATAAGAAAGGTCCTTAAATCCAGGAAAACCCCTGGAGGCCTTCTACGACGGACATCCCCCTCCTGAGATACGACATGAGAGAATTCTTCAATAATCCTTGGAAAACCAGCCTCAGCAGAATTCTTTACCATATTGCATTATCTAGGGCGCGCCCTAATTGTTGAAGAATAAGTTCCCGAGTCAACCAGAGGTCAATCCTAAATTCCCTCTCAACCAAAGACCTCACGAAAATGTTAATGCTATCATCTCTCTTAGGTCGGGAAACCAAGTTAATAATCAAGTAGGTGTCGAGTCTTCCAAGGAAGAAGAAGAAGAAGAGTCAAATGTTGAACCGAACCCTACACTTGATCATTCAAACCTTACTCCAATTTCGGAACCTCTCGAGTCATCTATTCTCACACCTTCACCACTCGAACCTTCATCATCGAAATCCACTCCCGAGTCATCAAATTCTTCTCTTAAATCATCCTCAACACCTAACAAATCTTCGAATATCGTTCCACTTTCCACTTCTCTTCCCGATGTGTCTAACGAACGAGTCTTTAAGCCTAAAGCTCCTTATCCTCAACGACTCATCCCTCCCAAACAGTCACCTCAAGTAGAGAAGATTATGGAAGTTTTCAAACAAGTCGAGATTAACATTCCTCTTTTAGATGCCATTCAACAAATTCCTTCGTATGCCAAGTGTCTAAAAGATTTATGTACTCACAAGCGATCCACCCACGTTCCTAAGAAAGCCTTTTTGACATCTCATGTCAGTTCAATTCTTTCAAATCAAATTCCTGTGAAATATAAGGACCCCGGTTGTCCTACTATTTCATGTGTCATAGGCAATACTTTCGTGGATAAAGCTTTACTCGACTTAGGTGCTAGCGTCAATCTCCTTCCATTTTCTGTCTACCAAGCCCTAGGGTTAGGTGAGCTGAAGCAAACGAATATGACCCTTCAATTAGCCGATCGTTCTGTCAAAATGCCTAAGGGAATAATTGAGGATGTGCTAATTAAGGTTGGTGAATTCATCTTTCCGGTTGACTTTATTGTCCTTGAGACCCAACCCGTCACGAATCCTAAGAACCAAATCCCGATTATTCTAGGATGACCTTTTCTTGCTACATCCAATGCCTTGATTAATTGTAGGGATGGTTCGATGAAACTCACCTTTGGTAATATGACAATTAACCTTAACATATTTAATGTCGGAAAAGAACCCAACGAGCTTTACAAGCAACCAATAGCGGTTAATCTTGTTGATGACATTGTTAATTGGTCTAACCTTGCGGATAGTGAGATTGAGTCTCTTCTCAAAGAGGATTTCCAAGTCAACCATGAGTCTAACCAAGAGTATGTTGATTCGCTAAGAGATATGACCTCGGAGGAGATGTTGAGGGAGTTGGACGACATTTGTTCCCCGTGGGAGACCAAACCCGAGGATGCTATTGTTGAACCCATTGTCAAAACTCCCGTTGGTGAACCACCTACATTCGGTGAGTTCTTAGGTGATTTGTTAGAAATTCGTTCCAAGTATGAGATTCCACCCGAGGTTGTTAGTAGTGAGCCCGTTCTTAACACTTCTGTTCTTAAGAGTCCCGTGGGTACACCACCCGCATTTGCCTTAACTCTTTATCTTCCCGAATTTGATCAACAGCCGTTAGGGAAAGAGGAACCCTTGTCTCATGTTATTCCTAGTGATTCGAACCCTAACCAGACTTTCATTATCTCTAATTTGCTTAAACAAAATAAAGAAGCCTTAAGTTGGTTTAGGGAGAACATTAGTGATAATTGCTCTTTAGGGTTGAATGATTCTATGTTAATTGAGAAAATCTTTGCTCATAAAAATTTTCATAAATTCCTTGATATTTTCTCAAAGTTGCACCCTAATTTTCCTACCGGCATCGGCTAATTCGGTTTTATTCTTTTGCCTCCCCTCGTGTAAGATATGTATGGGGGAGTAGTGTGTGCATGTGTGAGTTGTTTTTCTTTCATAGTTTTTTAGAAATTTTTCAGTCTCCGTCATCCCTTATCAGGTATTTCCTCAACTTTCTCCCTTTTCATTTCTTTTGCATTTCTTTATCCTTTCTCATTTTTCTTTTCTTTTACATTTGCATACATTGAGGACAATGCATGATTTAGGTATGTGGGAGTTTTTTTTAGTGTAAATATAAAAATCAGAAAATCCAAAAAAAATTTAAAAATGAAAAAATCACAAAAAGAGGTCTAATCTTACTCTAGTCTTGTTAATTGATTGCTAGTTGCTTTATGCACCCTTGCATGCTATGATAATCTTATGATCCATTAGCTTTTGTTTGAGAAGTGATTTGCTAAAGTTCTTGTTCACACACTTACACTAGCAAGGTAAAGCTAGTAGACTTATTTGAATTGTGCTTGAAATTAGAAGGGCATGATTAGGTGTAAGATGATTTGGTCTTCATGCTTTGAGTACAAGTAGGTGCATTGAGGATACCTTTCCTTGAGATTGATTATGTTTTACCACACCAAGTGAGTTTTGAGCCTATATGCACATCTTTTACATTTATATTCGTTTGCTTGAGTGTCCACTTGTCATTTGCATCGCTAGCACTTGTTTGAGTTCCTTCTTGAAACGCATGACATTGATTGATGATAAAATGATAAAGGCACTTAGGAATAACCTATATTTCCAAAATATCCACACCATTCTTATGTGATGAATTAGTTAACCCTTTGAGCCTAATCATTTTCTTTCGGTGACACACCACATTACTCGCCTAAGACCTTTTTCTTGTTTAGCCTTACGTATTCTTGATCCCATTTTGTCAAAGTCTAGTAGGAACTTAAGGGAGCAATAAGGTGTGTGAAATAGGGTTTACTATTGTTCATAACTTTTGAGGAAATATTTGTTGTTACCTTGATAGTCGATTTTCAAAATTAAATCTAAAGGAGGATTATTGTTACATTTATCATTCTCCTTTATATATAAAAAAAAACAAAACAAAACAAAAAAAACAGAAAAAAAAACAAGAAAAAAGAAAATGAAAAAAATATACATATGAGAGCATACTTATGTTTTTGTAATCCTCCTTCATTCGACTATTCAAGGCTTTTTGTTGAAAATGAAAATAAATTGTGTGGAGAGGAAGTTTGGTGTTGTGCATGATATTCATGGTGACTACTAGCTTTTGACACTTCACCTTATTTTGGCCTTTCTTGACATACCTTGTCCCTAGCCCCATTACAACCCTAATAAAGACCTTTTGATTGTCATTATTAATGTATGTTGTGATTTAAGTTGGAATGATACCAAGTGTCAAGCATGCATTTGATTTTGTTGGAATTGAGTGATACACTTACCCTTGTTCTTGAGTGAATATTCTTTTGTGAGTGAAAGGTGAGGTATTGCTTATTTGTTTTTTGCATAAGAGATCTCAAGTTTTGACTCTGATGTGTGCCCTTGTAGACTTAGCATGGTTACCAATAATTTTTGCACTTGACATGAACTTATAATCACTCTTGCATGGTTCTTTGAGTAGACTATGTGAATCCTTGCACTTTCCACACCAAGACTTTGCAACTTCATTTTGATTCTTAAGTTGATGTATCATGAGAGGACATGTATGTGTGGTGTGCATTGCCATGTGATCTTTTATACAAGCTAGATGGATTTTGTGGGTACATTCACTATAGGTCCTCACGAGACCTCACTCGTCCACTAGGGCTGTCTAGGGGTTTAAAGGGCTTGTTGCATATGCCAAATGCAACCGTCACACCTACGAAAAGGAGTATAGGACTTTTATTTTCTTTATTTCTTGTCTTGCTCTTTCGTTATTGTTGCCTTGTTTCGTTATTTTCATAAACCCGTTGCTAATCACTTGGGGTTGTAAATAACGAAACTTTAATTTCGTGTTCTTAGTTTTAATTCGTAATTTTGCCCCTTTAAAAATCCATTTTATTGTGGGCACTTTAATGTTAAATCATTGTTTTACTATAATTTAAATTTCGTAGTAATTTCTTTGTTCTCGTATTTATTTTCAAAAAAAAAAATCAAAAACAAAAATATTAGTTTAATTTTTTAGATTGTATTTCTTGTTTTAATTGTTTAATTCGAAGTATATGTTTTCAGCATACCCTGTTTTAATCGTATTCAGTTTTTACTCATTTTTCCCCCTTCTATTAGAAACCCATTATTACCTTTTCTGCTGCATACAACTCAAACTCAATTCGACAATTCCTTTTGTTCATCTTTTTCTTCGATTAAATCATTCCAACGTCTCCCTCCTTCTCCCTCTTCTCTCTCTCTCTCTCTCTCTCTCTCTCTCTCTCTCTCTCTCTCTCTCTCTTTCTCTCTCTCTCTCTTCCCACGCAAACACTCCTTCTTTTCCTTTTTTTTTTATTAATCGAACACCCTATCCCCTTCTAGTTCTCTACTGTAATCGAACAAACCCACAACTATTTCAAGACTATTTAGTAAATTACGTGTTTACCCCTTATTTAGTAAATTACGTGTTTACCCCTGACAATTTTAATATATTAAAAAAAATGTTGGTACCAAGGCTTGAACCCATGTTCTTTGAATTAGGAAGGAATTATGTTCCCATCTCCAACCACTATATCAAAGAAGAATTTATGTTACCTTTTTAAAAATCATTTACTACATGCAAAAATAACTCCCATGTTCTATTTTATTTAATATTACTACCTTGCTGGGAATTAAAAAATTTAATCAAATGAATTATGTTATCTATCTATTATGTTTAGTATGAGCATCAAATGAATTATGTTGTTGGTGTATTATTTTTATTATAGGTCAAAATGATTTTTGACGAGTTCTAAAAAATTCAATATACCCGTTATAATAATTTAAAACATAATTTTTTGATTAGTTAAATAATTTACATATGAGATACAAACACTGTATTGATTTTTAATTAAATTAAAAAGCGTAGTTGGACTTGCGTAAAAAATTTAATCAAATGAATTATGTCATCTATCTATTATGTTTAATATGAGCATCAAATGAATTATGTTGTTTGTGTATTATGTTTAGTATAGGTCAAAATGATTTTTGACGAGTTATAAAAAATTCAATATACCCGTTATAATAATTAAACTATAATTTTGTGATCAGTTAAATATTTTACATATGAGATACAAACACTGTATTGATTTTTAATTAAATTAAAAAGCGTAGTTGGACTTGGGTTAAGACACGACATTATAAATTAGATTATAGATGCAATACAATTAATTATGAGATTAAGATGTATAGTTATGTTAATGAAAGATTGATATTTAAAAAATAAAATACTAAATTGTATATATAATTCATAAAGTATAGAGATAATTACCAAAATAATCATTTTTGGAGATATTTTGCCCAAAATACTGAAAAGCGGGAATGTGGCCTTATTTACTGACGAGATACGAATGTTCGTGTTCCGTATTAGTCACATAACACGCTACTGCGTGTAGCATGACTGTAGTGCTGTAGCATACTGTTCATCTCCCATCTCTCCCATCTCTCTCGAATCACCATATTCTGAGCACACCAACACAATCACCACTTCTTCCTCTTTGTTTTGCCCAGTTGAGTTTATCAAATCTGGCCCCGCAGGGGCATCGATTTGAGATGCTTGCCAGCGCTAATTAAATAATAAATCGCCATTCCTAAAGCAATTAAGACAAAATCATACACTTTGGTAGGATGATTGGCCCAACCATGTACTTCTTAGTCCAAAGGACACATCTTTCAATCTTACATCAGAAAAACATAAACCACCACAAATCTAGTGCTACTGTACTCAGGATAATCAAAACAATGAAGACAAGAGAATCCCTCTTCACCAGACACCTATTCTGTGTTTGAGCTAAAATCGTCTATGAATTTGACATCTCTAGAGTTTTAAGCATAGCACCTGGTAACTTTGTTCTTCCTCAAGCTCTGGTGGAGTTACTTGTGAAGGAAATTTCTAGTGCCAATGAGAAAGCATTGGTCATGATTTCTAGTGATAGAACGTTTGCTGCTACTAAACGGTTTTTAAAATCGAGGTGGGTTTCTGATCTTGAAGCTCGTGTGATACATCTTGAAGCTCGTGTGATACCTAATATTAAGATTTTGATTGTTCCACGGTGTTTGGTCTATCAGGATTTGCAGGAGAGAGGATTAATTAGGAAGAAATGGAGCTTGAGGGTATTGTTGAGACAGTTCCAATTACCTTTGTAATAGAAGGCATATTATCAGGTAATACGTGACACGGAAAGGCGTATCTGCCTCTATCACGGTGGACGGTGTTCCGTATTAAACTAATACGGTGGACGGTGTTCCGTATTAAGCTAATACGGTGGACGGTGCTCCGTATTAAGCTAATACGGTACACGAAACACCGTATCCGGTCGGTATTTAAGGCGAAATATTTGGAGCTCAGTATTTTGGGCAAACAGTATTTATTTTTGATTATTTTGGGCCTTCACCCTAAAGTATAATGATCGGTTAGTTGAATTTAAAAATTAAAATCAAAAAATAACCAATTACGTATATAGTATTTAAAAGAAATTTAAAATTTTAGATTAAAAAAGGTGAATTTTTAATATAAGACTACGCGTATACACATTTATATAATTATTATTGGTTACTTATGGAGTTTCAAGGAAGAATTAACTATAAAATGATAAATAATACGTAACTAAAATCATAGAACATATATTTCATATTATCGTTCAATTTGTAAGAATATATATAAATAAGTCATGTGTTTTCTGTTATTACATCATTATCAATATCAACATTTACAACACAAAATAAGACTACACGTATACACATTTATATAATTATTATTGGTTACTTACGGAGTTTAAAGGAAGAATTAACTATAAAATTATAAATAATACGTAACTAAATCATAGATCATATATTTCATATTATCATTCAATTTGTAAGAATATATATATATATATATATATATATATATATATATATATATAAGTCATGTGTTTTCTATGAATACATGTATCATTATCAATATCAACACTAACAACACATCGCTAACATCACTATCACCATCACGGCTATACCACCACCACATCGCCGCCACCACCACACACAATCGCTAGAATCACGAGTGAAATCACTAAATTTTTACTGCAATCAAATCAATATTAGGCTCTACACCACTAAAAATAAATTAATAGTAGAATGACCGAACATTCAACTTAAATCACTAAAATTTGAATCTAAATAACTAAAATTTTGAACGCAATTACCAAAATTTTCCAAAATCTGAAAATTTAATAGTGTTCGAAGGTGCTGGTATGACGGTGGTAGAGTAGGTGAATGGGCTTTATAACCACGAATCTTATGTGAGAGGATGAAAAGTGAGATGAATGAGCGATCAGAGGTGTAGGGTGGTTGGAATTCGTGACAAACGTGTTTACAAGTTATTTCTAGAGTGTTGGTCGATTTGGTGAGATTAAAGAATTGTCGAGTGATAATAGTTTATAGATGTATACACACAATGTACCATACTTCAAATATTTTATTAAATGTATCACACTTTTTATCTATTATATTTCAAAAATTACGAATCATCTATCTTAATAATCATAATTACAATTAAATTAGATGAATTTAAATGGTGCCCGTGCTTTGCACGGGCTATCATGCTAGAGAATATTCGGGTCAACATGAAATACTATTGAATAGAAATTCAGGGAAAGGGAACAGCCTCGGGGATTAAGGTATCCCGGCGCGATCCCCGATTCCGTTCCCCGATTGATTATCATATTTTAAAAAATACGTTTTAAATATATATTTATTAGATTATTAAAAAGAATGAAAGTGCGTGCAAGTAATATAAAATTTTAAATATATAGGTCGCGATTTCACGTGGTACACGGAATAACAAAAATTCATATTTTGATTTTTGGTACGTGTATATTAATATTTTTTGTAAAGATATAAATTATATTATTAATCTATGTTGTAAGAACCCAGATTTTGGGTGGAATTAAAACTTTTATGTATTTAATGATGTAAGAATGAATAGTGGATATGGCTACAATGTAATAATTGATATTTGGGAAAGAATGAATGGAATTCGACTTTATTATGTTTATGTCTTGAAGAATGCTAAAGGGTGACAACATAGGTAAGAATAATCTATCTTCTAAGGGAATAAGATATGGCAACTTCAAGCAAGAGAATACTCTCATGTCATCCAGATCGATAACGATTAATCCAGTAGTTCCGTAAAAAGGTTAAGGAACGATCGAAAGAGAATACGGACAATTATACAACCCTAAGAGAACAAGTAAAGAATACAGAATGAATAGTGTTTTGGTGGGAGTATATAATAATATGAGACGACACTATATAGAAGTATTCGGAACGGATTTCCGAGTTCGTATTAGTGATCCAGGGGGAAAATAAGTGTATGTAAAAGCTGTCGGATTCTGAAAAACCGCACTTTTATTTTCTCCGAGAGTTCCCTGGACACTGATAGCCTTAAGTATTTAACGAATGGATTAAAGGAATATAAAATGGAAAGTTAGAATGAAAGATGGAGAATGAAAGTATTAATATTAAAGAGGATTCCCGGTAAACCCTAATTAGAAATCCGTGAAATATTCTCACGAACGATCAATCGAAACGGGTAATAACCGGACACAGAAACAAGCAGAGGAAGCAAGAGTCTTGTGCAAGCTACTAGTATAAATATCTAGTAACTAAACTAGAAGCAAGGAACTAGCACCTTAGAGGAAGAACTAAGTACTTAGCAAGTAACTACCTAGTTAAGCTTTAACCACCATAAAACCAACACATGTCTTGCCATTTGATCATCCAACACCCCATCACTTTAATAAAGTGACTTTTACAAGATATTATGTTGTAAGTGGATGAGAGTGAATGAGATTAAAACACAAAAAAATCAAAAGAACCAAGCAACTCTCCCCCCCCCCCCATTTCAAGAAACCATTCGGCCTCACCATTAATTCAAAATCCAAACTCCACCTTCCCACCATTGTTTGTTCTTGAAATAATTAAGGTGAGTCTTACATTTCATAAAACTTATCTCCTCAAAATCTTAGCTTCAAACTCATCCTTTTCCATTTTCAAAAAAATCAAACAAGAGGAGGGTGAATAGTGTTCATCATGTACTAACTTTGTTTTCTTGATTTTCCATGGTTAATCTAGCAAGCATAATCACTCCTAAGGACCATACAAGGCTTATTAAGGCTATATCACTATCTAAGGAAGGTATAAATCTCTTTAAACCCTAACCCTTGTTTGAGATTTAAGCATGTTTATGATAGTTATAACTTAGTTATGGTTATGTTAAGATGATAAACATGATTATGTATGGATTTTGGATTAATGATGTAAATAGCTAGATGAACGGAAAGGCATTGCTTGGCCTCAGTTCATGTATATAAGTCATGTATATGTTGTTTGGGTTGGATACTATGTTTATGGGAAGATTCGAAATTGGTAGATATTCGATTTACAGCCGTTATAATGCCCGATTTTACAATACCATGTTTTGTATGCCATTTTCCATGTCGAACCCCTACTGTCCAGAGACCTTATCTGCCATGATAGGATAGGTAATGTTCTAAGCTTCGTTTTGATATAAAGATCACGTGAAACGGACTTACGGTTTAGGATTTATGACCAAATTACTAAAAGTAGTTCGAATCCGTAAACGAAAGTTCGTAACTGAAATTGAACCCTCGTAAGCTATGTAACGTCATGGCGAATCTTGGTAAATAAATACTAGGGGTAAGAAGGAAGGTGTGAAAGAAAATCGTATGTCAAAAAGAGCATTTTTCGATTTATTAAAAATGTTCGAGTCAAGGTTAAACGCGAACGAACCCCTAAAAGACGACTCTTTTATAACTTCGGTAAAACACTTAGAAAACGGGCGATAAAACTCGGAGTATAATATTGGTTCGTAACGATCAACCTTAGAACTCATATGACTTAAGTATGTCCCAAGTATAAGTGCAGTGACATGTCGTATTAACGAACGAATGTCGGGTCGGATCAGTGATAATAAGTAATCCACTAAAAGGGGTATAACGAGATAATTCTAGAACGTGTTTCGATTTAAGTATAACTTAACTTTTATTATGTTAAGTGATTAATCCCGAATGCCTTGGCTATTTATAGATCACCAAGCTGAACCGGGACCCGCTACCACTACCCCTTACCGTACTCGACTACCAGGCAAGTTTCAATTCCCTTCTTTTAGGCTGTTGTTGTGATTGAATAATATATATATATATATATATATATATATATATATATATATATATATATATATATATATATATATATATATATTTATGATTGCTGATATACATATGTCATTGCATGCATGCCTACTTTCAAGTTGAATTGATATACTTGTTCCCTGAATGTTATTGTTGGCTTATAAGCTAGATAGTTATATATCAGTTATAAGCCGGTTATTGTAAGACCCTCATAGAAGGGCGTATATATCTTGTTAATCAAAAATAGACCGGGTGTCAATATTCCTTGATATATCGAGATTACCTCGGAAGAAAATATTTAAGTAAATATTTTCTATTATTTGGGCGACGAATATTATTTGAATATTCGTTCGAGACTAATTATTTTAACGATCCTTACTTCAAATAATTATTTGAACGTAACTATTCAACGAATAATATTTCTCAATATTCATTCAGAGTCGAATTGATTATCGACTATTATTTCGAATATTCTTCTAAAGATGAGACTATTAAATGAATATTATTTGGATATTCTTTTAGAATATTATTTTATTAAATAAATATTACTTTTGAATATTCATTTAAGATATTAAATACTTGATGAATATTATTTTAATATTCATCTGAAGCTTGATTTAATTATCGAATATTATCTCGAATATTCCTTAAGGCTTGGATTACTAAATGAATATTACTTGATATTCATTTAGGATATTATTCATTAAATGAATATTACTTTTGAATATTCATTTAAATTCCTAATTAATTATGAATATTACCTTAAATATTCTTTTCAGGTCTTATTAATTAATGAATATTGTTTTGAATATTCATTTAAATATTTATTTATTCAATAAATATTCTCCTGATATTTCTTCAGGGATTATTTTGAGAAATACTCTGATTTAAGATATTCTTTCATATTCCTAAATATTCTGTAAAATATTTTAATTCAATAAACATTCTCTGAATATTTATTCCATACTTAGAATAACCTCAATAAGGGTTATCTTCTTCGATTATTACGAAAAATATTTCGGAGTCATATTATTATTAATCTTATATCAAGAAAGGTTCTCAGACATCATTCTTCTTTGAGTCTATCTCCCTAATAATAAGGGAACCTTACTTGGAAAATGTTATTTATCTTGTCGACTTCCCGGTCGTAATGTATTCCCTTCACCCGCAACTCGGGTGCTGTTGACTTATTAAGTCGTTGCTTACCTTCTCATCTTTCGAGGGGTAAGATTACTGGAACAAGTTGATATCCGTTACCAAGTAATAGCTTGGGAGTTATTGGTAAATTTTCCTTTCCAACTAGATACGACTACTTTGTGGAGTCTTATCAACAAGTATTATACTTGGGGAAAGGGGGACGAACGTTACATTCAGAATCATGAATTCTATTTGAACTAGGAGTCGTGTAAGAGGCCGAGTAGCGCCGGTCCATCCCCTTTGGCCCAACCGTTGGCCGGGGAGAGCTAGCAAGGCGGTATACCAGTAAAGCCATCAGTTCTTCCTTCTACCGGTAGTAAATCTAAATTGAGCTGTACGATCTCGACTGATCATCAAGATTGGAACAGCGGGCGCGGTGAATACTCCATCATTGGTTCATCATCCAAATTTATTTATTTCCTGCAACATGATTACTGTTGGCAGAGTTGGAAAAGTGTCATAACTGGAATTGCAACCTTTTCTTGCAAGTTCCTCTTCTTAATAACAATAAGAATATCTTGCTTACTTTGATGTAGCAGATATTTCTTCAAACAAATACTTTCAGTTACCTTGTAACTTCATCGTTCATATTATACTGGCATCATTTCCGTAAATGCATGGCATATGGTTTGAAAGATAGCTTTGAACTGTTTTAAATTATCGTTCAGTTATATATTTGTTGGTGGGCTTTCGCTCACCCTTGCTTTGTTTATATTATGTCACAACAACAGCTAGGACAGATGGCTCGCGTCAGGCGCACTCGGCGCAAGCAGGTTACCCGACCCACCGGACTACCTGCTGAGATGCTAGCCGCCATTGCTGAGGTAGCATAGTTAGACAGCTTTTGTTTCCTGTTTAACTATATGTATAATTAATGTAATTAACGGCAAAACTTTTAAACCTATGATTTTATCCTTTTGGGATTGTAATAACTTTTATTCGTAACCCCTTTAATGTAAGACTTATTTCAATTTCATCTCTGGGACTATAACTGTTGTGTGTGTGAATGGTAAATATTGTGGGGTCACAGCATGTGATTTATTTATTGTGGACTCAAGTCAAGTATTATGAATGGATGTAAGACCGTAACCACCAGATCCCTGACCCCGGATCTGGGGGGTGTTACAGAGATGGTATCAGAGCGAAAGTTATATATCTCAAGAGATGATACGACGTTATATAATAATAAATTCAATAATATAATAAGAACCCTTGCCAGGTTCACCTAAAACCCTTACGGGAACTTTTTAAGTATCATGATAGTAACATAGTTCGTCTTGTGTAGGCGAGCGACTTGTCGACCCAGGAGGCAGCTGCGAGACAGCATGATGAGGACATGTTCCGGACTAGGGACCCATACTATGAGCACTTGCCTGAGGAGGATACTGAGCCTGAGGAGGAGGACGCTGAGGAGGTCCAGGTTGATGCTGATACTGATGTGATCGAGTCTGAGGAGGAGGACCCTGAGGAGGTCCAGGATGATGCTAATACAGATGTTGTTGAGACTGAGGGGGAGGAGGACCCGGAGGGGATCCAGACAGGACAGGATGCTGAGTTAGTGGTTGAGGATGATGATTATTGGGTTGTGACTGAGATCAGGACTTTGGGAGATAAAACTGACATGACCACGGATCAGGTGGTGCCGGTAGATGAGGGTGTTGAGGGAGATATAGATGAGCCAGTAGTTGGTGCTGTAGGGAGTTCTGGATTTTTTGTGTCATTCCTCCCTGTTGAGAGAGCCCCTACCCCACCACCACTACCTGTGAGCCCGTACCCCGACGAGTTTGAGGAGCTTACCCCAGAGCCCCAGCAGACAGAGACTGCCGCTCCAGCTGAGCCATCCACCCCACCTCATGCCCCGATAGGAGGAGTCCCAGTATGTGTTCACAACTTGATTGTGAACGGGCTTTATAGAGAGTTGTCTGTGGCAGATGCCAGGTTGGCAGAGTCTAGGAGTGAGTTAGCAGCAGAGAGAGCCGCCCGGATGAGGTTGCAGAGCAGGAGGACTATCAGTGACCGAGTTAGGTATAGGGCTGTGACCTGCATCGAGCTGAGGGCTCGGGTGAGGGTGCGACAGTTGCCTACTGATGGGCATGGTAGGGTAGACAGAGCAGAGGCTGAGGAGGTTTTCCGCATCGCCATGGGGAGGGTTCGGAGGATGTTTCGTCGTGGCGGCTGATTTCAGATGTAGTGATGCAGTGGTCTAGTTGTCTAGTCATGTACGGACATAGTAGTGCCGGCTTTTGTAGGGATGGTTTTCTGTACTTGTTTTCCCTTTTTGCAGACTAGACAGATAGACAGCGTAT
This sequence comes from Saposhnikovia divaricata, assembly GCA_036435485.1. Lineage (NCBI taxonomy): Eukaryota > Viridiplantae > Streptophyta > Magnoliopsida > Apiales > Apiaceae > Saposhnikovia > Saposhnikovia divaricata. The sequence goes on along the minus strand of JAZHRN010000127.1, from coordinate 933,669 downwards.
TTCACTTTTGACTTGTTGTTGTTGTTAGGATGGCTGTACTTTAAACTATCGTTGTAAATCGGATGTTGTACCTTTTCGGTACCTGGTATATATTTGTTTCCATTTCAGTCATTACAATTTTGTTGGGATGTGATCACGAGTTTATTAGCATATGTATTACTTTTCGATTAAGTTGCCATGAGATATAAAACTGTGGGATTTTAAACCCAATCATGTAAAGAATTATGCAAGGAAAAATCCTTTAAAACAGGTAAGTGAACCTAATGTTTAATTTTCCAAATTTTCAGTAAAATGCCTCCAAGACGAATGGGCACTAGGGCTAACCCCCGCAAATCTACTGACCAAGAGAGTCACAACCAACACGAGGAAAACCGTGAAAGTAGTGAGGAACAAGATCAGGACTATAATGAGCAAGAAGATTCCCAGTATGGAGCAGAGGATGAACCCCTGTACTCTGAAGAATTTGAAAGGGAAATAGAGGGTGGAGAAACTGAAGTAGAACAGGAAGGGGAGAACCAGGGCGGAAACCCCATGGGCCAGTTTCTGGATCTACTTAGGCAGAATTTGAACCAATACCCCCAACCACCACCAGGCAACAACACTTCAGTGGCAAATTCCTTTAGGGCCTTTAAGTCCCTTAAGCCCCCAGAGTTCCACGGATCGGCTGATCCCGTTGAGGCGAGGGCCTGGATCAAGGAAATGGAAAAATCTTTTGAGATTCTGAATATCAATGAGGCTCAGAAGACTGTTTTTGCTACTTACCTGCTAAAGGGAGAGGCCAATTATTGGTGGGAAGCCAAGAAAAACATGGAGACTGATGCTGTCATAGCCTGGGAAAGGTTCAAACAATTATTCCTGGAGAAGTACTTCCCGAAGTTCATGAAGACCCAGATGGAACTTAAGTTTTTGGAACTGAAACAGAACAATATGTCAGTGGCGGACTATGAGGCCAAATTTACTGAGCTATCGAGATTTGTGCCAGAGTTTGTAGACACAGAAGAGAAGAAAGCTAACAGGTTTCAACAAGGGCTGAAGCAGTGGATCCAGAATAGGGTGGCTGTTTTAGAGATTACAGATTATGCCACCTTGGTGCAGAAGGCAACCATTGTGGAGGCTGGTAGTGATCAGATGCAGAGAGAGAGAGAGAAAGGGGGGATAAAGAGAAAGCATGTTAGTATGGGCGGAAGATCCGCTGGAGGAAAACCCCCAACCAAGTTTAATCGAGGAGCGGTTTCCCTACCAGGGAGGAATGTAGGGTTTAAACCATCTGCGAGTGTAAGTGTGAGCCAGGGCGGCCATCAATCAGGAATGTCCCGTTCCAACCCTTCTCGACCTCCATTGCCATTGTGTGCTACTTGTGGGAAGAGGCACTCCGGGGTGTGCAACCTGAAGCAGATAAACTGTTATAAGTGTGGGCGAGCTAGGCATTATGCTACCGCTTGCACCACGGTCATCCCTAACAGCACAACCTGTTTCCAGTGTGGACAGCGAGGGCACATGAGGAAGGATTGCCCAAAGAGCAAACCAGCAGCATCAGGAGCAAGCAAGGTTGCCTCAAATAGGCCACCAACTGCTAGGACTTTCAATATGTCAGTACAAGATGCCGTGAGGGACACAGATGTGATAGCAGGTACTTTTTCTCTCAATTCAGTCAGTGCAAATGTCTTATTTGATTCAGGAGCAACTAAGTCTTTTATATCTAGAGATTTTGCGCATAAGTTGAAACTTAAAACCCAGCAACTAAGAGATTCCTTACTAGTAGAAATAGCTAATTAGGAAATCGTACCGGTTAATCAAATTCACCCCGATTGTAAGCTAGAAATAGGAGGACGATCCTTCTATGTCGATTTAATTCCTTTTAAGCTAGGGGAATTCGATGTCATTTTGGGTATGGATTGGTTGTCTCGCAATGATGCGCGGATAGATTGTAAAGGGAAAAAGGTTAAGTTGAAAACCCCAGGGAAGAAAGAAATAGTGTTTAAGGGGATGCGACAGACCCAGAAAATTCTGACCATGGCGCAAACCAAGAGATTGTTACGAAAAGGGAACGAGGCTTATTTAGCCTACGTTATAGATACTCATAAGGAAGTGCCAAGATTGCAATACATTCTGGTAGTTAATGAGTTCGAGGACGTGTTCCCACAAGATCTTCCCGGACTACCACTTGATAGGGTAATTGAGTTTGCCATCGAATTAGCCCCGGGGACGGCGCCGATTTCGAAGGCCCCGTACCGACTAGCCCCAGTAGAAATGAAGGAGCTAGTTAAACAATTACAGGAATTGTTGGATAAGGGCATGATAAGGCCCAGTGTGTCGCCTTGGGGCGCACCAGTGTTGTTTGTTAAGAAAAAGGATGGAAGTATGAGGTTATGCATCGACTACAAAGAATTGAACAAGCTAACCATAAAGAATAAGTATCCATTGCCCAGGATAGACGATTTGTTTGACCAGCTAAGAGGAGCTGAATACTTCTCTAAGATTGATTTGAGAACGGGATATCACCAACTGAAGATCAAACCTGAATATATCCCGAAGACTGCATTCCGCACCAGATATGGACATTATGAGTTCTTAGTTATGTCATTTGGATTGACCAACGCCCCAGCAGCCTTCATGGACCTAATGAATAGAGTGTTCAAGGAATATTTGGACAAATTCGTGATAGTTTTCATTGATGATATTCTCATCTACTCAAAGACAGAGGCAGAACACGCTGAACATTTAAGGATAACCTTAGAAATACTCAGGAAAGAGCAGTTATATGCCAAGTTCTCCAAGTGTGAGTTTTGGAAAAATGAGGTACAATTCTTAGGGCACGTGATCAATAGAGAAGGAGTGTTGGTTGACCCCTCCAAGATAGAAGCAGTTTCAAACTGGGAACGGCCAACTACTCCAACCGAGGTGAGAAGTTTCATTGGACTGGCCGGATATTACAGGAGATTTGTCCAAGACTTTGCGAAAATCGTAGCTCCATTAACTCGACTTACCCGTAAAACCGAGAAATTTGAATGGACTGAGAAATGCGAGAAGAGTTTCCAAGAGTTAAAGAAGAGGCTGGTGACAGCCCCAGTGCTGGCATTACCTGATGGAAAAGGAGATTTCGTGATTTACAGTGATGCTTCGCATAAAGGACTGGGATGCGTGCTTATGCAGCACGGCAAGGTAATAGCGTATGCGTCTAGGCAATTGAAGGATTATGAAGTCAGATATCCCACGCATGATCTAGAACTAGCAGCCATAGTCATCGCTTTAAAGATTTGGAGACACTACCTGTATGGGGAAAAATGCGAGATTTACACAGACCATAAGAGCCTCAAATACATTTTCACTCAGAAAAAGCTTAACATGCGCCAGAGGAGATGGTTAGAGTTAATCAAGGATTACGACTGTGAAATTCGCTATCACCCGGGCAAAGCCAATGTGTTGGTTGACGCCCTTAGTCGGAAAGAGAAGCTCAAGATGATAACTTCAGAGAAAGAGCTAGTGAAGGATTTTGAGAAGTTGGAAATCGAGGTTAAGTTACCTGGAGAGGGCCAAGAAAAGTTGATGGAAATTAGAATCCAACCTCCATTGCTAGAAAAGATTAAACTGTGCCAGGAACGGATGATGGAGGAAGAAAAGAACTCCACAGAAGAGCTAATGACCGGGGAGGAAATTAAGTGCGAAAGAGACAAGGAAGGGATCATGAGGTACACATACAGGATATGGATCCCAAATGTTCAGGAACTCAAGAATGAGATTTTAAATGAGGCACACAACTCAAGATACTCAGTGCACCCCGGTAGCACCAAAATGTATAGGGATTTGAAGGAGTATTACTGGTGGCCCAATATGAAAAAGGACGTAGCAGAGTGGGTAAGCAGATGCTTGACCTGCCAACGAGTGAAGGCAGAGCACCAGAAACCCAGCGGACTTCTACATCCCTTAGAGATCCCAGAATGGAAATGGGAACATATAGCCATGGATTTCGTAGTAGGTTTACCAAGGACCAAGGCTAATCATGACGCCATATGGGTAATTATAGATCGACTGACGAAATCGGCTCACTTTCTCCCGATCAACGAAAGGTACACGGTCGACAGACTAGTGGACATCTACTTAAAAGAGCTAGTGGCGCGACATGGAGTCCCAGTCGCAATAGTATCCGATCGAGATCCTAGATTTAACTCCAGGTTTTGGAGAAGTTTTCAAGAATGTGTAGGGACCCGGCTGAACATGAGCACAGCCTACCACCCCCAGACAGATGGGCAAAGTGAAAGGACCATCCAAACGCTAGAGGATATGTTGAGAGTCTGCGCGGTAGACTTCAAGGGAAGTTGGGATGAGCACTTGCCATTGGTTGAGTTCTCCTATAATAACAGTTATCATTCAAGCATTGGGATGCCACCTTATGAGGCCCTTTATGGAAGAAAATGTCGATCTCCCTTGTATTGGGATGAAGTTGGAGAGCGAAAGATGCTCGGGCCCGAAGTGGTCCAACGAACTAAAGATGCAGTAGATCTAATCAGAGGACGGTTGGTAGCAGCCCAGGATCGACAAAAGAAATATGCCGACTTAGCTCGGAAAGGCAAGGAATACGAAGTGGGGGACCTAGTGTTCTTGAAAGTGTCACCTTGGAAAGGTTTAATGAGATTTGGGAAGAAAGGAAAGCTGAGTCCCAGATACATTGGACCATTTGAGATCTTGAGACGGATTGGGGAACTAGCTTATGAGCTCGCATTGCCCCCGAATCTACAGCAGGTGCACAATGTGTTCCATGTTTCGATGCTGAGGAAGTATAATCCGGATGCTAAGCATATTGTAGAGTATGAGCAAGTGGACATGCAACCAGACCTGACCTATGTGGAGCAACCTGTGGAAATCATAGACCGGAAAGAACAAGTGCTCCGAAACAAGGTCATTCAGCTAGTCAGAGTTTTGTGGCAGAACCACAATGTAGAAGAATCCACCTGGGAACTTGAAAGCGCAATGCAAGAGAAGTACCCCCACTTGTTTTCAAACTAATTCCGGGACGGAATCTTTTTAAGGAGGGGAGACTGTAAGAACCCAGATTTTGGGTGGAATTAAAAATTTTATGTATTTAATGATGTAAGAATGAATAGTGGATACGGCTACAATGTAATAATTGATATTTGGGAAAGAATGAATGGAATTCGACTTCATTATGTTTATGTCTTGAAGAATGCTAAAGGGTGACAACATAGGTAAGAATAATCTATCTTCTAAGGGAATAAGATATGGCAACTTCAAGCAAGAGAATACTCTCATGTCATCCAGATCGATAACGATTAATCCAGTAGTTTCGTAAAAAGGTTAAGGAACGATCGAAAGAGAATACGGACAATTATACAACCCTAAGAGAACAAGTAAAGAATACAGAATGAATAGTGTTTTGGTGGGAGTATATAATAATATGAGACGACACTATATAGAAGTATTCGGAACGGATTTCCGAGTTCGTATTAGTGATCCAGGGGGAAAATAAGTGTATGTAAAAGCTGTCGGATTCTGAAAAACCGCACTTTTATTTTCTCCGAGAGTTCCCTGGACACTGATAGCCTTAAGTATTTAACGAATGGATTAAAGGAATATAAAATGGAAAGTTAGAATGAAAGATGGAGAATGAAAGTATTAATATTAAAGAGGATTCCCGGTAAACCCTAATTAGAAATCCGTGAAATATTCTCACGAACGATCAATCGAAACGGGTAATAACCGGACACAGAAACAAGCAGAGGAAGCAAGATTCTTGTGCAAGCTACTAGTATAAATATCTAGTAACTAAACTAGAAGCAAGGAACTAGCACCTTAGAGGAAGAACTAAGTACTTAGCAAGTAACTACCTAGTTAAGCTTTAACCACCATAAAACCAACACATGTCTTGCCATTTGATCATCCAACACCTCATCACTTTAATAAAGTGACTTTTACAAGATATTATGTTGTAAGTGGATGAGAGTGAATGAGATTAAAACACAAAAAAATCAAAAGAACCAAGCAACTCCCCCCCCATTTCAAGAAACCATTCGGCCTCACCATTAATTCAAAATCCAAACTCCACCTTCCCACCATTGTTTGTTCTTGAAATAATTAAGGTGAGTCTTACATTTCATAAAACTTATCTCCTCAAAATCTTAGCTTCAAACTCATCCTTTTCCATTTTCAAAAAAATCAAACAAGAGGAGGGTGAATAGTGTTTATCATGTACTAACTTTGTTTTCTTGATTTTCCATGGTTAATCTAGCAAGCATAATCACTCCTAAGGACCATACAAGGCTTAGTAAGGCTATATCACTATCTAAGGAAGGTATAAAGCTCTTGAAACCCTAACCGTTGTTTGAGATTTAAGCATGTTTATGATAGTTATAACTTAGTTATGGTTATGTTAAGATGATAAGCATGATTATGTATGGATTTTGGATTATTGATGTAAATAGCTAGATGAACGGAAAGGCATTGCTTGGCCTCAGTTCATGTATATAAGTCATGTATATGTTGTTTGGGTTGGATACTATGTTTATGGAAAGATTCGAAATTGGTAGATATTCGATTTACAGCCGTTATAATGCCCGATTTTACAATACCATGTTTTGTATGCCATTTTCCATGTCGAACCCCTACTGTCCAGAGACCTTATCTGCCATGATAGGATAGGTAATGTTCTAAGCTTCGTTTTGATATAAAGATCACGTGAAACGGACTTACGGTTTAGGATTTATGACCAAATTACTAAAAGTAGTTCGAATCCGTAAACGAAAGTTCGTAACTGAAATTGAACCCTCGTAAGCTATGTAACGTCATGGCGAATCTTGGTAAATAAATACTAGGGGTAAGAAGGAAGGTGTGAAAGAAAACCGTATGTCAAAAAGAGCATTTTTCGATTTATTAAAAATGTTCGAGTCAAGGTTAAACGCGAACGAACCCCTAAAAGACGACTCTTTTATAACTTCGGTAAAACACTTAGAAAACGGGCGATAAAACTCGGAGTATAATATTGGTTCGTAACGATCAACCTTAGAACTCATATGACTTAAGTATGTCCCAAGTATAAGTGCAGTGACATGTCGTATTAACGAACGAATGTCGGGTCGGATCAGTGATAATAAGTAATCCACTAAAAGGGGTATAACGAGATAATTCGAGAACGTGTTTCGATTTAAGTATAACTTAACTTTTATTATGTTAAGTGATTAATCCCGAATGCCTTGGCTATTTATAGATCACCAAGCTGAACCGGGACCCGCTACCACTACCCCTTACCGTACTCGACTACCAGGCAAGTTTCAATTCCCTTCTTTTAGGCTGTTGTTGTGATTGAATAATATATATATATATATATATATATATATATATATATATATATATATATATTATTGCTGATATACATATGCCATTGCATGCATGCCTACTTTCAAGTTGAATTGATATACTTGTTCCCTGAATGTTATTGTTGGCTTATAAGCTAGATAGTTATATATCAGTTATAAGCCGGTTATTGTAAGACCCTCATAGAAGGGCGTATATATCTTATTAATCAAAAATAGACCGGGAGTCAATATTCCTTGATATATCGAGATTACCTCGGAAGAAAATATTTAAGTAAATATTTTCTATTATTTGGGCGACGAATATTATTTGAATATTCATTCGAGACTAATTATTTTAACGATCCTTACTTCAAATAATTATTTGAACGTAACTATTCAACGAATAATATTTCTCAATATTCATTCAGAGTCGAATTGATTATCGACTATTATTTCGAATATTCTTCTAAAGATGAGACTATTAAATGAATATTATTTGGATATTCTTTTAGAATATTATTTTATTAAATAAATATTACTTTTGAATATTCATTTAAGATATTAAATACTTGATGAATATTATTTTAATATTCATCTGAAGCTTGATTTAATTATCGAATATTATCTCGAATATTCCTTAAGGCTTGGATTACTAAATGAATATTACTTGATATTCATTTAGGATATTATTCATTAAATGAATATTACTTTTGAATATTCATTTAAATTCCTAATTAATTATGAATATTACCTTAAATATTCTTTTCAGGTCTTATTAATTAATGAATATTTTTTTGAATATTCATTTAAATATTTATTTATTCAATAAATATTCTCCTGATATTTCTTCAGGGATTATTTTGAGAAATACTCTGATTTAAGATATTCTTTCATATTCCTAAATATTCTGTAAAATATTTTAATTCAATAAATATTCTCTGAATATTTATTCCATACTTAGAATAACCTCAATAAGGGTTATCTTCTTCGATTATTACGAAAAATATTTCGGAGTCATATTATTATTAATCTTATATCAAGAAAAGTTCTCAGACATCATTCTTCTTTGAGTCTATCTCCCTAATAATAAGGGAACCTTACTTGGAAAATGTTATTTATCTTGTCGACTTCCCGGTCATAATGTATTCCCTTCACCCGCAACTCGGGTGCTGTTGACTTATTAAGTCGTTGCTTACCTTCTCATCTTTCGAGGGGTAAGATTACTGGAACAAGTTGATATCCGTTACCAAGTAATAGCTTGGGAGTTATTGGTAAATTTTCCTTTCCAACTAGATACGACTACTTTGTGGAGTATTATCAACAAGTATTATACTTGGGGAAAGGGGGACGAACGTTACATTCAGAATCATGAATTCTATTTGAACTAGGAGTCGTGTAAGAGGCCGAGTAGCGCCGGTCCATCCCCTTTGGCCCAACCGTTGGCCGGGGAGAGCTAGCAAGGCGGTATACAAGTAAAGCCGTCAGTTCTTCCTTCTACCGGTAGTAAATCTAAATTGAGCTGTACGATCTCGACTGATCATCAAGATTGGAACAGCGGGCGCGGTGAATACTCCATCATTGGTTCATCATCCAAATTTATTTATTTCCTGCAACATGATTACTGTTGGCAGAGTTGGAAAAGTGTCATAACTGGAATTGCAACCTTTTCTTGCAAGTTCCTCTTCTTAATAACAATAAGAATATCTTGCTTACTTTGATGTAGAAGATATTTCTTCAAACAAATACTTTCAGTTACCTTGTAACTTCATCGTTCATATTATACTGGCATCATTTCCGTAAATGCATGGCATATGGTTTGAAAGATAGCTTTGAACTGTTTTAAATTATCGTTCAGTTATATATTTGTTGGTGGGCTTTCGCTCACCCTTGCTTTGTTTATATTATGTCACAACAACAGCTAGGACAGATGGCTCGCGTCAGGCGCACTCGGCGCAAGCAGGTTACCCGACCCACCGGACTACCCGCTGAGATGCTAGCCGCCATTGCTGAGGTAGCATAGTTAGACAGCTTTGGTTTCCTGTTTAACTATATGTATAATTAATGTAATTAACGGCAAAACTTTTAAACCTATGATGTTATCCTTTTGGGATTGTAATAACTTTTATTCGTAACCCCTTTAATGTAAGACTTATTTCAATTTCATCTCTGGGACTATAACTGTTGTGTGTGTGAATGGTAAATATTGTGGGGTCACAGCATGTGATTTATTTATTGTGGACTCAAGTCAAGTATTATGAATGGATGTAAGACCGTAACCACCAGATCCCTGACCCCGGATCTGGGGGGTGTTACATATGTTTATTATGCTCATAACAAAATGAAACAACTCACATGAGACACATATGAATGAGCATTTCATCATACCTACATGACTTTGATCTGATCCCTTTTCCATTTGTGTTAGGTATTCGATAAATTTTTTAGGGCAACATGAAATATTAAAGAAAAAAATCCGAGGAAGGGAACAACCTCGAGGATTAAGGTATCCCGACCCTATCCCCAATTCTGTTACCCGAATGATTTATCATTTTTAATAAAAATAATTTTTGAAAATATATGTTTACGAGATATGTCAACAAAATAATATTTAAAAAATGTATGCACTTTAATGTGTGCGAGATATGATAATTAACAATTTTATTATAATAATAATTAATGGTAATTAGTCGAGATATTAGCTTTTATAAACACCTAAAAACATCAATCGTATCATATCTTTCCATCATTAGTATTTCATATTATCGTTCAATTTTCAAGAATATATATATATCTATACTATTATATAAAAGCCGAAACATTAAAAGTTTTGGTACAACAAAGATATTTGAATGGTTCAGTTGGAATTCTAAGGGTGGTGTCGTCCACAGGAATGTGGGAGTCGTCCAGCACCATCCAGATTTCTAAATAATTAACAAACAATTTGAACGACAATCACATGAATGGTTCCGTTCATCTTCTTTAATTCAGCCATTAACAAATGAACCCTAAATCCCCAATTCCCGTTCCCCAATCGATTATCATATTTAAAAAAAAATAATTTTTTAAATATATATATTGTAGATTATTAAAAATAAATGTAATTCAAAGATTCAATTTTTTTTATAAATTTAACATTTCATAAGAAATGGTATGTAACTTACAACCAGTTCGACATGCCAAAAGATGGCAAATGTCACAATTGTCGGACAGAACTCATTCATCAATGGGCTTAAAAGCTTGTTTGCGCAGGCAAGTAACACCATTTATTGCATCGAATTTAACATTTCATAAATATAATTTAATTTTAATAATATTTTTCATCTTTTATTAAAATTCCTATTTATAATATAATAATAAATTTATCATGATTTATCAAAATAATTTGATTATCCAATTTATTAGAGAATATATAAATTTTAATTAAAAAAATAAGAATCTCCAAATTTTCATAGGGATCCTCGTTCCCCGTTCGAGGTAGAAATCATGGAGGAAAATAATCCCCATTTTGGGATCGATACGGGTTCAATGATTAGGTTCAAAATTTTAATTAAAAATAAGTTCGAAATTTTAATTAAAAATATTAAAATTCATGATTTCTCGCGGGGATACATATTTTCCTTTCGGGCAGGAATCGGGAGCGAAATAATTCTCGTTCAAGAACCGAAACAGGTTCATCGATTTTGTTCGATCGAATTCGGAGATCGGGATGGATATAGCACTCCCTGACCTTGAATTGACCCGATGCCCATTTCCAACCAACATGAATTCATTTAGTGTCAGATTTGGACATTTAGATACAACTAAATACCAACAAAAGAATATGTACATCAATTTTTTTAGCAACTTAAGAACAAACGGTAATACAACTAAATATTTGATAATAATATGTTAATCCAATTTGTTGACAAATGTTAGATGTGTTTGATTGAAATTCAAAAGATATAGTGTGATCACAATAACATTTGAAAAACGTATACATGTTTAATGTGTGAGAGGTATGACAATTAACTATTTTATTATCATAATACCTATTTAGCTCGTAACCACAACAATAATTTTATATAAATATGAAAATGGAGGTCGCTGGGAGTTTGTAAAGAAGAATGAGAGATGATCGAAGAGAGAGGAAGTATAAACAAACTTGAGATTGTTAAAGACGAAAGATAGGTGATGTGGCAAAAAGTATGTGCATATATGATGTGGTTGAAGGAAAGAACGGATCTGAGAGATATAGCGAGGTGGCATGATAGTGGTCGGAAAGAGGCCGAAGTAACAAGGTACCTGATCAGTAATAAATTGGAGGAGATGTGAGATAGGCTACTTGATCAGTAATAAATTAAGAAGATAGAAGGTAGACATATGGGTAGAAGAGAAATAGATATTTAAAATATGTTGTGACAAAGATTGAAAGTAGTTAAAAAATTGTTGTCGTGGTGATCCTTTTAGGATTTCTACTGAAAAACACGGTTATCGTGGAAATATTTGATAGCTGACAATTAACTCTAATATACCACTTTTGTCGGTTATTCTTCTCGCATTAAACAAGTACCACTATAAATATGAATCTCGAAATTTAGAGTGTGCTAATAATTTGAATTTAGAATGATTATAACTACTGAATCGGTAGACCGTTGCAGTGAAAGGTAAAATAGACAAACAAGAGGATATAATGGATTTTATCGTAAAATTAAACAAATGTTATATGAATTAGAATGTGGCCCATTGAACGCACGGGCCACATTTTAATTAGCAAATTTAACCCGAACCTTTGTTTGTTTACTTATAGTAATAATATTAAAAATCTTATAAGATTTTTATATTATAATCAATAGTGATTTTAAGGATCAGATCATACTTATATCATATTATAGTAAAAACCTATATAAATTGTAATCTATAAGTAAGTATAGATTATTAATACTATAGGCTATTTAATATAATAATAAATATTAATTATAATATTATATGGATTCTATAATATTAATATTAATAAATATTAATACTATAGTAAAAATATATTATACTTATAATTTTATATGTAATATATATATTATAATTATATAATATATGGATTACCCCAGTGTTCAGAAGCCTCAATTGCATAAACTGAGGTTATGCAATTTATTCAATTATATTTATTTAATATAATTATTATTATATATTATATTTTTATATATAATTATTATAATTATTGTAATATGCAATAATAATTATATTATAATTATATTATTAATTATTAATTATTATAATTAATATAAAAGAGATAATAAGTATTATATTTTAATACTTATAATATTATATAAAAGAGATAATAATTATATTTTAATTATTATATTTTAATACTTATAATTAAAATATAATATATTATTAAAATAATATATTATAATTATTATCTTTTATTAAAATATATTATAATATATTTTATATATTATATAATTATATTATAATTATAATAAGTATAATATATATTATAATTATATTATAATTATATATTTTATATTTTATAATTATAATATTTTATAATATTTTATTAAAATATATTATAATTATAATATATAATTATAATACTTATTATAATTATTATTAATTATAATAATAATAATAATAATAATTATATTTAAAAAATATAATTATTATAATACTTATAATACTTCACATATGTAATATATATTATTATAATTATAAGTATTATAATTATTATAATAATTATTAAAAAATATAATTGCTTAGTATAGTTGATAAGTATAATTTATGACAAATTATAAGTATTATCCATATAATAATAATAGTAGTTTATGATATAAGTATAAGTATATAAATTATGGATTACATAATTTATATTATATAAATTATGTAAATTATAAAGAAAGTATTATGCTTATATATTTATTATAATATATATATATTATATAATTATATTTTACTAAATATAAACAAATTTATGTTTAGTAAAATATAATTATATCATATTATAGCAAATTTATAATTACTATAAATTATAATAGTTCACTCTAATAGCTTTATTGAGTGAGGATATAAATGTTTATCATTATATGAAATAGATATTTCATATTTAATTATAATTAAAACAGCATTAATAAATCAAAAATTCTAATATTACTAAGGCTATAACTAGTATATAATTATATAATTATAATATAATTATATAATTATATACTAATTATTTTAAATAATTATTATAATTATATAATTATATAATTATATACTAATTATATAATTAACCAAAATACTAACTAGCATGAAAGCCCGTGCAAGGCACGGGCCACATTCTAATTCATATAACATTTGTTTAATTTTGCGATAAAATCCATTGTATCCTCTTGTTAGTCTATTTTACCTTTCACTATAACGGTCTACCGATTTAGTAGTTATAATCATTCTAAATTCAAATTATTAGCACACTCTAAATTTCGAGATTCATATTTATAGTGGTACTTGTTTAATGCGAGAAGAATAACCGACAAAAGTGGTATATTAGAGTTAATTGTCAGGTATCAAATATTTCCACGATAACAGTGTTTTTCAGTAGAAATCCTAAAAGGATCACCACGACAACAATTTTTTAACTACTTTCAATCTTAGCCACAACATATTTTAAATATCTATTTCTCTTCTACCCACATGTCTACCTTAAATCTCCTTAATTTATTACTGATCAAGTAGCCTATCTCACATCTCCTCCAATTCATTACTGATCAGGTACCTTCTTACTTCGGCCTCTTTTCGACCACTATCATGCCACCTCGCTATACCTCTCTGATCCGTTCCTTCCTTCAACCACATCATATATGCACATACTTTTTGCCAAATCACCTATCTTTCGTCTTTAACAATCTCAAGTTTGTTTATACTCCCTCTCTCTTCGATCATCTCTCATTCTTCTTTACAACCTCTCAGCGACCTCCATTTTCATATTTATATAAAATTATTGTTGTGGTTACGAGCTAAATAGGTATTATGATAATAAAATAGTTAATTGTCATACCTCTCACACATTAAACATGTATACGTTTTTCAAATGTTATTGTGATCACACTATATCTTTTGAATTTCAATCAAACTCATCTAACATTTGTCAATAAATTGGATTAACATATTATTATCAAATATTTAGTTGTATTACCGTTTGTTCTTAAGTTGCTAAAAAAATTAATGTACCGATTCTTTTGTTGGTATTTAGTTGTATCTAAATGTCCAAATCTGACACTAAATGAATTCATGTTGGTTGAAAATGGGTATCGGGTCAATTCAAGGTCAGGGAGTGCTATATCCATCTCGATCTCCGAATTCGATCGAACAAAATCGATGAACCTGTTTCGGTTCTTGAACGAGAATTATTTCGCTCCGAATTCCTGCCCCGAAAGGAAAATACGTATCCCCGCGAGAAATCATGAATTTTAATATTTTTAATTAAAATTTCGAACTTATTTTTAATTAAAATTTTGAGCCTAATCGTTGAACCCGTATCGATCACAAAATGGGGATTATTTTCCTCCATGATTCCTACCTCGAACGGGGAACGAGGATCCCTATGAAAATTTGGAGATTCTTATTTTTTTAATTAAAATTTATATACTCTCTAATAAATTGGATAATCAAATTATTTTGATAAATCATGATAAATTTATTATTATATTATAAATAGCAATTTTAATAAAAGATGAAAAATATTATTAAAATTAAATTATATTTATGAAATGTTAAATTCGATGCAACAAATGGTGTTACTTGCCTGCGCAAACAAGCTTTTAAGCCAATTGATGAATGGGTTCTGTCCGACAATTGTGACATTTGCCATCTTTTGGCATGTCGAACTGGTTCTAAGTTATTTCCATACCATTTCTAAAGTTATGAAATGTTAAATTTATAAAAAAAAAAAATTGAATCTTTGAATTACAATTATTTTTAATAATCTACAATATATATATTTAAAAAATTATTTTTTCTTAAATATGATAATCGATTGGGGAACGGGAATTGGGGATTTAGGGTTCATTTGTTAATGGCTGAATTAAAGAAGATGAACGGAACGATTCATGTGATTGTCGTTCAAATTGTTTGTTAATTATTTAGAAATCTGGATGGTGCTGGACGACTCCCACATTCCTGTGGACGACACCACCCTTAGAATTCCAACTGAACCATTCAAATCTCTTTGTTGTATGCATCAATAATTATTGAATATTAGGTATGTATATTATATCTCTATTCTATTCAATACGATTAATTGATTTTAAAATTATATAATTTATGCCAAGCTAACTTTTTGGCAATCGTATTTCGTACACACGTTTTTTCTAACATAAGGATATTAAAAAAACTCAAAAATATATAATGAAAAAATAATGAATATTTACCAAAAATACCATTTTTTCTAATTTTTTTATACTTTTACCATATTCTTAAAATATTTACAAAAATACATTTTTCAGGAAAAACATTTTGCAAAAATATAATCTTATCAGGTTGCATATGCAGCTGCGCAAAGTTTTCATAGAGTTGCATATGTGGTTGTAAACAATTGTATTTAGTTGATTTGGTTGCAGAATGTATTTTTGCAAATAACGTGTTTTTGTAAATAAGTTGGTATTTTCGCAATATATTTTTTTAAAAAAAAAATACCTTTGCAAAAAAAAGTTCTGAACTTGGGTATTTATCGAAAAAGCTTGAAAAAAATAATTCATCTTACTTTTAAAATTTATTATTGGCTAAATATTTTAATTATTTGGAAAATATGTTTAACAAAAAACTCAAAATATTTAGTCATTCAGAATCTTTTTTATTTTATCAAACAACAACTTTCGTTCAGAATTCAGATTATTCAACCGTTCATATAATCAATGGTTCAGAAAGTGATATTCAGATTTAACAAATGACCCCTTAGCCGAGATGCTTTAATCCCTCAGCTCGTTCCCATCCCCAAGTTTTTATTTATAACATTTCATGTTTCCCGTTCCAAACCCGAAAAATTTTCCGAATCTCCAAACGGGAAAGGTATTAAATCGGGGTCGGGCAGATCGGGAGAAATGCTCATCTATATTAAATACACGTACATTCAGTCGGTTATTCATTCAGTCAAAAATATCTTACATGTTCTTATCATTTTAATAACTTTTATCCCGAATAAATTTGAAAATAGATATTAAAGCGAATGTAGCAAGTGGATTGCTTGCGTATGCAATTATTGATTTTAAAAAGTGTATCATTAAGTATTCTAGCGTAGCGGTATTAATATATGCAAACATAAGAATATTGTTATATTATTAAAGGAAATGTAGCAAGTGGATTGTTTGTGCATGCAATTAATGATTTTAAAAAATGTATACTAAAGTGTTCTAGTGTAGTGTAATAATGTGGACAAAAGAAAATTGGTACATGGAGGTCATGGGTTCAAATCCACTGAAATCCATTTTTTTTAACATTAACATGATGCAGGGATAGTTTAGTAAATTACTAAATGGGTGAAAATGCCATGTTGGCCTATAATGTATATAAAGGATTTCTTGTCATTAAATGCTTAATATGATAATAACAGTTACTTCCATTTATCAGTTTATGTTAGTAAATGTTTTATGTTTCTGGCCCAATCTGTTTCCAGCCCAATGTAATTATTGGTTGTCATTTATTCCATATAGATAGTTTTCCTAAATTGCTTATTTTGCAGCCCATTTTTATGTCTCGGGTCCAGGTTCCTTAGGCCCAGTTTTAGCTAGTTAATATTGCCAGCTTTTAGTTTCGTTTCCTTTGTATTCTGTTACTGAATTTTCTGCATGCATTAGTTATTCGAAATTTAATTTTGTCATTTTAATGAATTAAAAATTTATGTTTCTATGTCACCAAATTTTCTTGTCATGTTTTGCCCTCCTATCATAAGTCCATTTCATTAGTACTGCACGGTTATTTTTTCTTTTTTCCTTAATAGTTAATTATTCGTTAATTTAGATTAATTCAAAACTCACTCTAAAATCACTTATTCTAATTCGATTAAATTAAAAATTAAGGATTGCGAAAATAAAATAGTCTCTGCGGAACGAATCATAAATTTTACAACGAAACAAATTGTTCGCTTGCAATTTAAACCGCTTAAGTTTTAGAGCAACAAGTTTTTGGACAATTTAACTATAAATTCAACCGTCACACCTACGAAGATTTAATTTATGCCAAATGCAACCGTCACACCTACGAAAAAGAGTATAGGACTTTTTATCTAGATTTTTTTTTTGTTTTTGTTTTACTCGAGGACGAGTAAAAGATAGGTATGGTGGCATTTGATAAGTGCATATTTTTGCATATTTTTATTACCTATTTATTGCTTGAACTCGTATTTTAATAATTTATTTTGTTGCATTTCAGGAAATTCGTAAATAAATAAAGAAATGGCAAAATAAAGAAATAAAGAGCAAGGAAGGGAAAAAGAGGAAGAAAAAGGACTTAAATGAAAAGAGGAAAAAGAATTAGGAGCTTGGTGGAAAAGGAATCTTGGAGGACATGTGGAAGGTGGAGATCATCCCAACAAATTACATAAGTGTATGGCCAAGATCAACTCTTCAAAGCTTAAATGGGAAGGAAACAAATAGATGATTAGGATTTCACCACCACACACCACAAATGTATGGTGGGGATTTACCCAACACCCCCTTAACCCTAATTCCTATCCTATAAATACCCCCTCGCCCCCTTGTATTTATTAACTTAGATTTTAGGGTAGTTTTAGGATAGAATAATTTTCATTTCTTTTCTTGTTTTGTAATTCTAAATTTTGTAAACACTCCTTTTTTTTTTTTTACTTATTTGTATTTGTGTTTTTGTTTTTTTTTTAATCTTCCGCTCACTTTTCATTTCCAGCGAGAGTTTCACTCGGCACAACCTCAATTTGTGTTGGGTGGTTCTTTCATACTTTTGTATCATTTGAAGGAAGCTAATTTCTTTTGTCTCAGTTCTATTCATTTATTTTAGTAACATGGTGTCATTATCACTATTGGTTTAGCCTTGTTCCTAGTTTTCTGCCAATGTATTTAATTTACACTCTCGCCCATATTCTGTTCCTGTGCTTTCGTTTACTTAATTTGTTATTAATTTTTTTTTTCATTCACGCTTGAGTTTGATAAATGCAAGTAATTAGTTTCTGTGTATTTAATTTATAGTAGTACATCACTACTTTAATTATTACTGAATCATTGCTGTAATCATTACCTACTCATTAATTAATAATTAAAGTAATCATCAGATAATTTACTTATTCTACAACTTGTGCCCATTTTCATGATTGTGTTAATTGTCTTTCTATTCATTATTACTAGTTATGCTAGTTTTTAATGTCATTAAGACTAATTTCTACAATCTGGTTGATTCCCATCTCATTTCTTTCTTAATGGGCCTTTTTTAAGATAGGCCCAAAATTGAACATTAATCCATGTTAGTGCTAGTCCAAATTCTTTTTTTGTTTTAATTCTAGTCCATTTAACCATCCTGGCCCATCTCCTTATTTCTAGTCCGTATGTTTTTATCATGTTTTATAGGAGTAGTTTTCAACTTTGCGCACTGCCATGTTTTTTTTTTTTTTTTACATATTTTTATCATTACTGTAATCATTCGTAATCATTAGTTTCATTTTCATGCAACCATTATGTGATCTGTTTTAATTTCTTGTTCTCATTTTATATTAAATAGCAGTTCTCTTTCATATTATTGTATAGTTTAATTTGATAAAAACAAATCTTTCTTGAATTTGTCCTAATTCGCCTAAATTAATAATTAAGGAATTGCGAAAATTTTAGTCTCTTTGTAACGAATCATAAATACTAAAATGATGAAATTGTGCACTTGCAATTTAAATCTTCATTTTTGGCACAACAGTAAGCTTGAGGTTTATACCTTTCTTGATGCTCTAATAACACTAAGAGCAACTCCAAGAGATGCCTTATATGACCTCCTAACTCAAATTATAAGGGATTATGTTTAAAATTATGCTCCAACAGGCTCTTAACTTTTCCTTAAAAAGTTAAGAGTATCATGTCATCCCTTATCTTTAAGGGCTTCCTTTTTTCACTTTTATCAATAAAATATTATTTTCCCTCCTCTTTCCAATTGTTTCCCTCTTTTTTTGTTCTTGCTTCCTTCCTTTTATTTATTATTTAATAATATAAGGATCAATTATAAGGAAGCTTGTTGGAGTTGTCACACCTTATAATATCCTAAATCACTAAGAGCCTAATATTTTATAATATTTATAAGGAAAACACAAGGAGGCTGTTAGAGTTGCTCTAACAAAGCTTGATGATCCTTCAATAAGCCTTAGATAGTCCATAGGAAGCTAAATCTTGATCATCAAAACAAGAACACAACTTAGTAATTTCGGAGTTACTATTCACCTCTTCAAATAACTGCAAAAACGAGGGCCTTACCACGTTTTTCTGGACGAGGCTCCTGAAGAAGAGTTGTAGAGCATCTCAATACCTTTCCAACAAACTATAAAACACAAAATTTCATTGAGAAATGAAGGAGATATGCCCATTTTACTGAGCTGCTGTCTGTTTGGCCGAGAATATTAATGAAAAGTTTGGTGATATTTTGATTTTGTGTTTATGAATAATACATGTATATATCTCCTTTATTAAACCTCATCTTCTCTTAATGAGGTGTCACTTTCTCATTGGTCCTCTTAGATTACCTTATCTTCACAAAGTGCAAGTAAGTCCTCCATCTTTGGTTTGTTTACTCCTTCTCCATTTTGGTTTCAAATCTTGTACCAATTGGATTCCCTTTTTGTCTATTTAATAAAATCAATATGTTACAACTTATATGTAGCATTTTAATACTCTAGCGTGGTACAATCCCTCGAACAAATATTAATTCCAATATTCCTTGTTTGTTCCCTTTATTTCTTGTTCTCAGAAAATGTTCTCGCGATTTCTCAAATGTTCTCAATTCCTTTAACTCTAGGATTTTATTCTCAATTCTATTTACCTCTCATAATATATCCTGCCTTGGACTTCTAAAATTTAATATCCTCAATTTATAATCCAGTTATTATATTCCTGACTTCCCTATCAATGATGGAATAAACAATGCTTGGATTCTCTGAATTCTAACTTCGTTCACATACATTCATTTTCTCTGTACTTCACTAGTACATACTTGCTCTTCCCGTTTCATAATTATTATAGTGAGTACTCTAACTCACTTCTCAACTTCCCTCGAGGGTACATTAACTCATTTCTTGGATGATAGATTATTCTTATCTATGTTGTCAACCACTGAATTACACTGTTAAGAAAATACACATATGTATCGGGATCATTATCCATTCATTACAACCACTGTTCATTGAAATCACTATTCACTGATGTACTTAATTGTAATAAGAAAAGTTTTAATTCTACAAAAAATTCGGGTTATTACAAAGTTCCTCCTCCCTCTTTCTCCATTTCTCCATACACTCCTTTCTTATTTTCTCCTCATGATCTCTCTTCATCAAGAGGTGGCAAGTCTAATCCTGGTACAATTGTGATGGCTTGGGATGCATGTGTCTTCACTTTCTTTGCTTTTCTGGCCTTAGTCTTGAATTTCAACTTTTGCACCTTATCACTAGAGAGGTGTTTGTAGCCCTTATCTTTAGACCATTGTTGTACACCATTAGCAGTTTGCTTATGGAGACATACAAAAGGTTTCTTGAGTTGAGACTCCTTTGTCATAGATGGCAAGACAGTTTCAGAAGCCATGGGTATAGATTTTGTTAAGTCATCACTAACTGCATCCACCCTAGACATAGAGCCTTGTGTTATAGTGGGAATACTTCTAGTGATGCTCAAGGCTTGCTGTCTTCCACTCTTTCTCTGATACACTTTTCTCACTTCCTTTATCATCATCACCTTTCTTTCCTTTACCACTTCTCTTACTCTTTTCTTCATCATCTTTATTACTTTTTTGAGATCTAACCTTGCTACCACTCTGGTCTTGATCATCTCCATCTCTCCTTCCTGAATTATCTCCTCTATAATCAAGTTGAACATTTTACTGCGAGTTGATAAACTTAATCAGAATGTCCAGAGCTGACTTTTCAGATTTTGACTTTCCTCTTCTGAATTATAAGGCACTAGCCAAATACTTGATTGTAGACATGTTGCTCGATTTGAGTTGGTGACCAAATCTGAAGGAGACAATGCTTGAAGCTGCTTCATATATAATGCAGTGGGGCTGAGGAATTACCTGAGGTAATTGAGACTTCATACAGTTTGTAAGAATCTCATGAAGTTTGATATTGTCAGCTGCCCCATTTAATTCTATCTTCTTGATGAATGTTGCAACTTCAGAGCAAGATAGAACTTGTATGGCTTCAATGTGGATGTGAAAGAGAAATTTGGCAGTGTGGACTAGGACTTCTCTATTCAGTGGTGATGAGAGCATCAGGATTATTTTGAACAACTTGCCTTCTCTCAACAGTGACCAAAAATATGTCTTGTACAAGGAGCTTGAGATAGTCAAAGTAGTGGAAATTGCTTCTTTTCCTCAGATTCTGTAGATGCTTCAAGAAGGCTATGTCATGATACAGTTTTGAATTGGCAGCTTCTTGACACATCTTATGGGAAAGAACATCCTTGAATTCTGATGGCTCAGCTTGAGGAGAGTATTTAACAATGTCAGGCACTAGAAATTCAAAGTCTTGAGAAGATAGTTGGGGTTGAGGTTGATTTTCTTTTGGTGACTTGGCTACTCCTGCTACAGCCACTTTCTTTAGCTTGGCCTCTTCATCTTCAGCCACTTCTACTTTCTTCAACTTCAACTCACCCTTCTTGACTCCTTGCTTTTGTTTCACAGATTGCCTGACTTTGAAGTCTGAGATTTTGAGACCTAGATCACTCTTTCCCCCCTTAGATTTTGAGTTCTCCCCTTTAGATTTTGAGTTCACTAGCTTCTTCTTTTTATTTATGTGCTTCTCCCCCTTAGGCTTGTTCTCAGACACAGGTGCCTTTGATGGGGCCATTAGGTTTGAAGTAGAAGCTAATGGAGCATCTTTAGGTTGAGGAATGCCCATGTGTCTCATCAACGCAGAAAGCATTTGTTGTTGATTAAGGAGAACCTCAGCAGTGGTAGTTGCTTGAGTGTCCAACTTTTCATTTAGCAGTGCCACGGATTCTTTAAGCTCGGCATTGAATTGTCTGAGAGAGATCACTTCTGTTTCCAAGCTGCCTACTTTGGTCATCAATTGTGCATCCATGAAGCCAGACAGTGATTGCTCCTTGAGCCTTGCTACTTGTAACACCCCCAGATCCGGGGTCCGGGATCCGGTCGTTACGGTCTCCATTTCTGTCCACAATACTTGAACTTACTTCAACATAAGATAAATTACGTCTTTATGACCCAACACAACAATATAAAACACACCCGTTATAGTCCCAGAGATGAAATCAGAGTAACAATCAAATTTTATTAATCACATTTTGGGTTCTTACAACCCAAAAGAATTACAATATAAATACATACTCTTTGCCATTCATTTATATAAGTCATACTAGCCCATATACTTGGTACTGAAAGAATGAATCTATCCTACCAATAGCTTCCTCTTCAGCTCCGGTAGTCTCATCGTCCTCGTCAGCGTCGAGTGCGTCTTGTGCGAGTCATCTGGTCTAGCTGTTGTTGTGATATAATAATAAACCAAGGGTGAGCAATAGCCCACCAACAATAATGTATAACTGAACGATAATATATAACAGTTTAAAAGTATCTTTCAAACCATATGCCATGCATTTACGGAAATGATGTTAGTATAATATAAACGATGAAGTTACAAGGTAACTCAAAATGTATATATAGGTGGAAATATCTACTATGTCAAAGATAAGAAAGATATTATCATTTATCTGAGAGAGGAACTTGCAGAAAATATTACAATTCCAATTATGAATACTTTTCCAATACTGCCAACAATGATAATGTTGCAGAAAATAAATGAAGTTGAATTATGAACTAATGCTGGAGTATTCACCGCGCTCGCTGTTCCAATCCTTACGATGATCAGTCGCAGATTGTACTACTCAATTTAGATTTACTACCGGTAGAAGGAAGAGCTAACGGATTTACTTGTCTACCGCCCTGTTAGATCTCCCCGGCCAACGGTTGGGCCATTGGGATGGACCGGCGCTACTCGACCTCTTACACAACTCCATGTTCGAAAAGAAATTCATGACTCTGAACGTAAAGTTCGTCCCCCTTTCCCCAAGTATAATACTTGTTGATAAGACTCCACAAAGTAGTCGTATCTAGTTGGGAAGGAAAATTCAACATCATATCTCCCAAGCTGCTGCTTGTTAGAGCATGCCATCTTGTTCCAATAATCTTACCCCTCGAATGATAAGAAGGTTACTCAAAGATTCAATTGATAAACAGCAACCAAGTTGCGAGTGAAAAGAATTGTTTTAAAAGATTTATGACCGGGAAGTCAACAAGATAAGTAACATTTCTCAAGTAAGGTTCCCCTATAATATGGAAGTTTGAGCGAGCATTTAAATCCTTTTAAGATAGATTTAAATGGAAAATAAAGAGTTGGGAACCTTTCCTTTATAAAATAGTCATAAAAAGACTCCGAAATATTTTACATAATATCTGAAGGTGGAAGATAATCTTTGAATAATATAATCATTTTAAAACTAGTTTAAAAGAATTAAATAAATATTCAAATAATACTTAATAAATCATAAGTATTTAAAGAATATTCTTAATATAAAATATTGCTCGTCAATAATCCTCGAATAAATATGCATAGTTATTCACTAAATAAATCAACCATTAAATGAATATTTGAAATAATATTCATTAAGTAAATAGAACTTCAAATGAATATTTTTCATTAAATAAATAGAATTTCAAATGAATATTTTAAAGTAATATTCATTAAGTAAATAAAATCTTAAATGAATATTCGAAGGTAATTTTCATTTAATGAATAGAATTCCAAATGAATATCAAAATAATATTCATTAAATAATCAACTCTAAATGAATATTCGAAACTAACATTCATTTACTATCTCTCGACTGAGATAATACTCAAATAACATTCCTCGAAAGATTTCCAAGTAATTGATACTTTATGGAAATATAAATAATGTTTAATAATAACATTCCTCAAAATAAATAATAATCTGCCGTTGGAATCCCTCCGGGTTTCCACGACTATCTATATATCTCAAAATACCGACTCCCGGTCTATATTTAAGAATGAATATCATATGCCCTTAGCTAAGGGTCTTACCAAAACAATCCGGCTTATAACTGATAATTCGTATCTAGTCTATAAGCCAATATCAATTCAGGAAACAAGTATCATAATATAATTTGACAATAGGCATGCATGCTATGGCTTATGTATCAGAAATAACAGATATACATATTATCACAACAACAGTTCCAAGGTATTGGAAACTTGCCTGGTAATCGGGTGTGAGTAGAGATAGCATGTCCTGGGTCTGCTCGATAATCTATAAACAATCATAACATTCGAGATTAACCACTTAACACCTTTTAAAAGTCTAAGTATAAACTTCACTTAAGTCGAAACACGTTTTTGAATTATCTCGTTATGCACCCTTTTCGTGTACTCTTATTAACCTCGTTTTGACCCGACATTTGTTCGTCATTACGGCTCGTCGTTAAACTTACACTTGGTATATACTTAAGCCATGTAAGTGCTAAAGTAGGTCGTTTACGAACCAAGATTATACCTCAAGTTTTATCGTCCGTTTTCTAAGTGTTTTACCAAAGTTATAACCAAGCGGGTTTTTAGGGGTTCGTCGCGTTTAACCTTGATTCAAACATTTTTATAAAATCGAAAAATGATCCGTTTGACATGTGGTTTTCTCTCACACCTTCCTTATGACCCCTAGTATTTATTTACCGAGATCGGCTACTAAGTAACATGTTTTACGAGGGTTCAATTGAAGTTACGAACTTTTACTTACGGTTTCGAACCAATTTTAGTAATTTGACCATATCTCCTAAATCGTAAGTCCATTTGTTTCGATTCTTTTTCCAAAATGATCTACGACTCGAGCTCTACGGGGGTATGTTACATTCTTAACCAGTTTAGACAATTAGAGCTACTGTGATGCACGGATGTCAAGGTTTAACGAAATTTCGGCATTACGACGTCTATAAATCGAACGTTTCCAAATCTTTAATTCACGATCAAACATTAACCAAGCCACACCGGACATTCATACATCATAACCAGTCCATAATACAACTTATCTCACCACCACATACATCATATCTCTTAAATCAATTAAATCTACTACATAATCATGCTTTCATGCTTGTATTAACATCATGCTTGTATTAACATCATACTTTTAACTAATCTAAAACCATTCAACAATCATCAAAACTTAAACTAAGAGCTAGGGTTTCAAGAGAGTTATACCTTCCTTGGTGTGTAAATGAGCCTAACAATCTTTGATCTAGTCCTTAGAACTCCTTGACAACATTAAACTAGCAAGACACATCAATAACATTCTTAGAATTTTTGGAACTGCTATACCTCAGTTGAAAGAACATGAAAAACGAGGGCCTTACCGAGGTTTTCTGGACAAGGCTTCTAAAGGAGAGTTGTAGATCCTCTAACCAGCTTTCCAACAAGCTAAAGAACACCAAATTCCATTGAGAAACGAAGGAGATATGGCCGTTTGAAAATCAGTTGGGGAGGTGATTTGCCTAGGCTATACTAATTGGATTGCTATGAAATTTGGAGAGAATATTGCTCATGGAGTGGAGAGGCTTTGGTTAAAATTTGGTGATTTTATCATGGATATAAATGGAGATATGAATTTTCTTCTCATGAGTGTTCTTGCTGGGCAGTTTGTACCAATGGACAGAAATAAAGTTTGCTTGGTCTTGCTTGCATCTAATCTTGCATTATTGTGTTTGTATGGATAATATCTTGTATAAAGTCACTTTAATAAAGTGATTTGCTCATCTCTTGCATCACCTTAAGCCATGTGTTTGATTCTTGTGGTGGAAGGATGACATCCATGCTAACTAGCTTGGTTAGCTTCTAATGATGCTAGTTTCCTTGCAACTAGCTTGGTTACTAGATATTTTCCCTTGCACATGTATGTATCTTGATTCCCTCTGCTTGCTCTTTTTCCGGTTATTGCTCAATTTGATTGATCGTTCGAACGAATATCTCAATCGTTTTTAGTTAGGGTTTTACCGGAAACCTTCTTAACATTTATACTACCATTCTCCATCATTCTTAGTAATTCTCGAATCCATTTTCCTTAAATCCTTTTAATAATCTCTTAGGTCTTTCAGTGTCCAAGGAAATCTCGGGGAAAATAAAAGTGCTATTTTTCAGAATCCGACAGCTTTTACATACACTCTTTTTCCCCCTGGATCACTAATACGAACTTAGAATTTCATTCCGGGTATTTCTATATAGTGTCGTCTAATAATATTCCTAATCCATCAAAATCACTATTTTCCACTTATTCTTTACCTATTTCTCTAGGATTATATGGATGTCCCGGTTCTCTTTTGATCGTTCCTTAACCCTTTTACGGAACTACTGGACTGATAACAGACATCGATTTGGATGACATAAGAGTAACCTTTCCCTGTGGAATTATCAAATCTTAATTTCCTAGGAGATAGATAATTCTCATCTACATCGTCAATCAATTACATTGTTCATGGCACATAAACATTTGAATCCAATCCATCCAATACTCATCTATTAACCCACTAATACATCCATACTCCAATACATAATAAAAAGTTTTAATTAGTACCAAAAATCTGGGTTCTTACAGTCTCCCCTCCTTAAAAGGATTCCGTCCCGGAATCAGGTAGGAAACACTCGGATGCTTGTTTTTCATTTCGTTTTCCAGTTCCCCGGTTTATCCTTAGCATTCCCATCCTTACTCAGCACACCTGCTGGTGCTACAATACACATTTTATCCTTTTCCCTCAACTTTGCTACTTTTCGTACAGCACCCTATCCAGGTTATGCTCTTACTCAGTCGTATGCTCTTTATTATTATTGGTATCTGAAATGACTTTGGTATCACTATCGCGCTGTGAATTCGGAGATAACCTCATTCGTACTATGTTCCTAATCGCTTTAATCTTCGCAATCTCGATCAATATATATATAGGAATAGCAAAATTTATTGAGTGATCACTATGATCCATGAACATTTGTCATATTGCATAGTTAGTACAGAAGGGGGCCAGCCTTTAGTACTTGACAAGCAATTAACAATTAATGGTATTCTACTTAGACCTCTATCACACAGACAGATAGTCACGTAGCAGTACCTCCCCTCCTTAAAGGGTTGTTCTTCTCAATTCAAAAAGAAGATGAATAATAGAGAAGAAAAGAAAAGAATTCCAAAGAATTTTAGAAAATTTTCATGATTGTAAGATATCATACTTAGAATTTCCCTCCGAACTATAGAGGTTTATCAAGGAAGAAAGATAATCGCAATCGTATTAAACACTAAGTTATCGTAATTTCACGTGTCGACACCTCCTCGCTGCTCTGTCCATCATTCTATGAACTAGGTTCTCGTCCAATCTCAGCAACACTTGCTCCTGAAACACCTTTCAACCTTTCCGGTTAAATCTTAGCTTTCTCCTTTGACACCATATTTACTGACCGTCCATATTTCATTACTAGCTCTTTTATGTTTATAATAATAACACTATCAGGTTGTCATCTCGAGGGTTCGTTCGAAAATCCATTCATCAATCCATTCATAACATTCCTTGATTCACATTTCATATTTATTTTCCCAATCTTTTCTTTATCAATCACATCCTTGGGGTCAAACTTTCATCTGTTCAACCATCTAAATTCTCAATTTCTCGTTCCATAAGTCTCCTTAGTATTCAATCAATCCGTTCCAATTTCCTAGACTTCTCCCTACTTAAGGGGGTTAATTTGTATGTCGTGTATGCTTTCAATTCCAACTTCCCGTTGTGACCGACGACTTTACAATGTCCATTTCATACTTTTCTTATCTCATTGCTGGGGCCTCTCAGGAGTTCGCATATCTAACTCCCTTGTTGATCCTCAAATTTATATTCATTTCCATCAGTCACTTGGTGTCTATTTCTACCATAATCATTCTATGAACCTTCATAGTCTAATCATCTATTTCAAATATCATGTCATTCCCAACATCAAACCATCCGAAATAACCCTGGACGATTTTTCTAACTTAGGCTCAGTCCCGACATTTCTACTGTCGTTATCATTTAAGTTCTCAAAAGGATCATCATTACGTTAATGTAACCCATGGTTGAATCACCATCATTTGTTGTTTATGTAGTGCTTAAATAGATAAACGTACAGGTCTCATAATTGTCGAATCATAACGTTTAGGAAGACAAAATAATCATTATTCCTTATTCATAATGAATACTTCTTGAGCTTGATGTAGATATCACATGAAGCAGATAAAATCGTAGAAGAGTTTCAAACATCGCAACTATGACAAGTTGATGAAATTTTAATCCTATATCTTCAGTAAAAGACTGAAAGCTTAGCAGTTTACTTAATCACTTTCCAACCTCATATTCTCTATCTTGTTTGCATAGAAATACACCCACATAAACTTGCTTGTCATTCATCATCATGCCAATTGGCTTATTAACACTAGTACCATCTCTGTTTCTTGTTATCTACTACCAACCTTTTGCTGGTCTAGTCCTTTCGCTTACTCCTTTTTACCTAATCTCTTTTCTCTCTTTCAAAAAGAAGGCGAGTCTCTTGGGGAATTTGCTTGCGAGGACTGTTGTCTAGCCTGTCGCCAAACCTTCTAATGCCGATAATGTGCCTCAGACAATATCAGGAATCGAATGTTTATTTAAACTATCCTTAATGTTAATTCTCGCACGATTATTAGAGGGAATCGTAAATTCCTCCATCACACCCTGACCTTCGAGGTCCTTCTCAATACCACTCTATTTCCTTTGGTATGAGCATTTATGGTACTTCTCTATACTTAAGGTGTCGGCCACCTCACTGGCCTTTCTTGATTATAATAATTTCTTGTAGTCGGTGTTTTCTGGATCTATACCAACTCAGGGTGAAAGCATTCTCCCTTAAACCCAGTCTCTTTCCCATAAACCGTTGCTTCCACCTTTCCATGTGAACCTCATCATATCTATTCCTTATCCCACTTAGGATATTTCTTTTCTTAGTTCTTTCTTTTTTTATGATAACCTCAACCTTTATTGGTCCAATCCATACTTTCTCCTAGTTTCTCATATGCTTCATCTGGCATTATCGTTACCATGTCATACATTCCCTACCAAACTTCCACTTTGAAGTTCAGAATATTACCTTTGTCCTTATAAGGTTTCTTAGGTCATCCTCATCATTCCTCCTGTATATTCTAGGTATAGGGTATTATCAAAACATCATTAACCAATCCTATAATAATTCGGTCTATGTACCTTCCCGAAAATCTTTTAAATAAATCCTTAAAGGTTAATGTTGCCTTGGTCAATCAAACTTATATCATCTGGATTAATAATGTCTTTATTAGGGCAATATTATCCTCTATGCATCCCAAGGGTTCGTCTTCAACTATGGATATTCTATCCTCAATTCTCTTTTCAAGGAATGCCTACATCCTGTAACTGGCAATCAAATCATGTATCCTTAATAAGGGTCTCTTTTCAATCATTCTCATTTGATAATCGATTGGTAGCTTAATGCTAACCTCTTCTTTCAGATAGTTGTCAGCCTATTTGACCTTCTAAAAGACAACGTATGTCTATCTGCTCTCTTACAAAACTTGGTAATGGTAGCAAGGATGTTCCGGAAGATATTGGTCGAGTTCAACATGAATCTCTTAGTACTTATCGTTCTTCGCAAAGGTACTTGCCTCAAACAAAATTTCTAAAGCATACTGATCAATCTCTGACCATTTCTATACTCTCTTCATAAACCTTCATTGTTTACTTTCCTTAGTCATAATATATTCATGGTATTTATAATACCCTAACATCATACATCTCAAGTCACTATACTTCTATTTTTACTCGTAATCTTGGACAATCATATACACATGAATCACTTTAGTACGGGTGACCCCATCCAAAAAAAGTCTAGTAAATTCCCAATCAAAACATGGGTTGCAAAGGGTTCAGTAGAAGATTCCTACGATCTCATTAATGTTTCCTTTATATCAGAAGCCCTTGCAGTCGGTGGTTACTTAGAAGCAACCCTGCTTTGTCCTTTCATTGCTGGTCTAGTCACTTGATAATCCTTTGTG
The DNA here is from genome assembly GCA_036435485.1 of Saposhnikovia divaricata. NCBI lineage: Eukaryota > Viridiplantae > Streptophyta > Magnoliopsida > Apiales > Apiaceae > Saposhnikovia > Saposhnikovia divaricata. Next base: position 903,057 of record JAZHRN010000127.1, on the reverse strand, counting down.
ACTTGGCCTCAACTGGTCACACTAAAATAAAAATATATGATTTTAGGGGTTGGCTAATAGCATTACTTTCTAGCAATTGCCGGAATAGTGCCTTCTTCTTTGATACCTTTCTACCTTTTCAAAACTTTAATCCATATAAGTCTTAATCGACTACTCGGCACCGTCTCCGGTCACCTTTCCTCTACTTTTATCTTTTCAACTATTCTTATCAATCCCACGTGCCACACAAGCTTCCCATTCCTGGCATAACAGCCTTTTCATTTAAGTCAATCCCGAAATTTCTCAGTTCGGCTGGTTTCTTGAATACATTTCCCTTTTTATCATCCAATCTCCACTTCCAATTTCATCTCTTCAATCAATTATAATAATCAGGGTCTGTCTACTAACCCGTATAGCACCTACATTACTCAATCCACAGGGTTCGCTCCGATTTCAACTGTAAGAACCCCAAATTTTGGATATAATTAAAACTTTTTATTAAGTAATGATAAAATGAGGAACAATGATTGTAATGAATGGATATTACTTTGGACAATGATCTTGAAGCATTGGTATATTGTCAGAATAGAGTAATTCGATGGTTGAGGACCTAGATAAGAATAATCTACCATCCAGGAAGGAGCTAATGGATCCTTGAAGGGAAATGAGTACGTGCATAGTATTTCCCGTACGTGCATAGTGTTTCCCGTACGTGCATATTGTTTCCTGTACGTGCATAGTAATTTGGTGGATGATTAGTGATTTTGTAAGTTGGAAAACTTTTCACGCCACCCTATGTACGGGACGTGATATGGATGTTTCGAAGTCATATTAGTAATACGCGGAGGAAATAAGTGAGTGCAGAGACGATCGTAATTCAGAAATTCCAAATTCTTTTTCGGAATAATATTTGACCGAGCAGTGGATTAAATATTATTATAATCCAATAATTGAGATATTAAGTTTGAGGATTTGATATTTTGGGATGTTATTATATTTGATTTAAGAATGAAGGTAGGAAACCACTGAGGCAGTGAAACAAGCGTTCTAGAAACCGCTAAAACGTTATAACGAGATTAATCAATAAAGCGAACGAATCTTAGATTAAGGATTAAGTTCGTATCGAGATTAAATATCCTACATGGTCGTCACGAGGATTATATTAAGGATTGGGGAAGGTATTATGAATATCGAGAAATTTCCCGGTAAACCCTAGAGGTGAAACTACTTAGTTATTCGTCCGAACGATCAATCGAAACGGGCAATAACCGGACAAAAGAAACAAGCAGAGGAAGCAAGAGTCATGCATAAGCCACTAGAAAAGATCTAGCAACCAAGTGGACTAAAGTAACTAGGATACTTAGCAAAGAAACTAGTCCTTAGAAAACAAACTACTTGGTTAGCCTTAAACCATCCAATCTCCAACACTTGTCCTCACAAATACATCACTCCATGCATCATCACTTTAATAAAGTAAGGCAAGATGAGATATTATCCAAGCCAAGCTACTTTATGCATTATTACCAAGAAATCAACCAAGCAAAAACCATGTCTTCTCCATTCTACACCATTCGGCCTTTTGGCTTAATTCAAGAAACAAAATCATCCTTCCCACCATTGTTTGATCTCCAAAAATTTATCATAGATCCTATATTTCATAAAAATGATACCCTAGAAATCTTAGCCCCAAACACCACTTTTTCCATTTTCAAAAAAATCAAGAAAGTGGAGGATGAATAGTAACCTCAAGAACAAAATTCTTGAATCTTGATTTTGGTTGATGATCCAAGCTTCATGGAGGCTATACAAGGACTATACAAGGATTAATAAGTGCATACACACCCCAAGGAAGGTATAAAACTCTTGAAACCCTAGGCCTTACTTTGAGTTTAATGATGTTCTTGATGAGTTTTAGATTAGTATGATTATGGTGATTATTAAAGCATGCTTATGTAGTGATTTGTTAATATAGGAGGATAAATAGTTTAGATGAACGGAAAGGCATTGCTTGGCCTTAGTTCATGGTTAAATAACATGTATATGTTGTTTGGAGTGGAAACTATGATTATTGGAAAGTTTGGAATTTGGAAATATTCGATTTATAGCCGTCGTAATGCCCGATTTTCGATAACCTTAAAGAATTCGTGCATCACAGTAGTGTGAATTGTCTTAACTGGTTATGAACATGACATTTCCTCCTAGATCTTGAGTCATAGATCGTTTTGGCGAAAGAATCGAAACATTCCGACTTACGGTTAAGGAGTTATGGTCAAATTACTAAAATTGGTTCGGAACCGTAAGTAAAAGTTCGTAACTTCAATTGAACCCTCGTAAAGCATGTTACTCAGTGGCGAATCTTGGTAAATAAATACTAGAGGTAAAAAGGAAAGTGTGAAAGAAAACCGTATGTCAAAAGGATCATTTTTCGATTTATTAAAAATGTTCGAGTCGAGGTTAAACGCGAACGAGCCCCTAAAAGACGACTCTTTTATAACTTCGGTAAAACACTTAGAAAACGGGCGATAAAACTCGGAGTATAATCTCGGTTCGTAATCGATCGACTTTAGAACTTATACGACTTAAGTATATACCGAGTGTGGGTATGATGACATGTCGTAATAGCGAACAAATGTCGGATCGTAGCGGTAATAAAAAGAGTTACACCAAAATGTGTATAACGAGATAATTCGAAAACGTGTTTCGATTTAAGTGAAGTTTATACCTAGACTTTTAATAGGTGTTAAGTGGTTAATCTCGAATGTTCTGATTGTTTATAGATCATCGAGCAGACCCAGGGCACGCTATCTCCACCCACACCTGATTACCAGGCAAGTGTTCAAACCTTTGAACCTGTTGTTGTGATAATATATGTATATGATTTCTGTTTTACATATGCCATCGCATGCATGCCTGTTTCCAATTATATTGTGACTCTGGTTTTTGTGATACTTGTTCACTGAATTGATATTGGCTTATAGACTAGATACGATTTATCAGTAATAAGCCGGATTGTTTTGCTAAGACCCTTAGCGAAGGGCATATAATATTCATTCTAAATATAGACCGGGAGTCGGTATTTTGAGTTATAGATAGTCGTGGAAACCCGGAGGGATTCCAACGACAGATTATTATTTATCTGAGGAAGGTTATTGTTAAACGTTATTATATTCCATAAAGTATCAATTACTTGGAAATATTTCGAGGAATGTTATTCGGGTATTATCTTAGTCGAGAGATAATAAATGAATGTTAATTTTGAATATTCATTTAGAGTTGATATTTAATGAATATTATTTTGATATTCTTTAGAATGTTATTTATTAAATGAATATTACTTTCGAATATTCATTTAAGGTTTTATGTAATTAATGAATATTATTTTAAAATATTCATTGGAAGTTCTATTTACTTAAGGAATATTATTTCGATTATTCCTTTAAAGTTTTGATTACTAAATGAATATTATTTGGATATTCATTTAGAAGATTATTTATTAAATGAATGCTATTGGGGATATTCATTAAAAGATTAAATATCAGATGAACATTATTTTCAAATATTCATTTAAGGTTTGACTTATTTATTGAATACCATTTTTAAATATTTATTGGAGTTTAATTATTTAATGAATATTATTTCGAATATTCATTTAAGGAGGGATTTATTTAGTAAATAATTCCATATATTCATTCGAGGATTACTTACGAGCAATATTATGAGTTAATAATATTCCATAATTATTATTGAGTAAATAAATATTCTTGGAATATTTATTTAATTCTTTTAAAATTCTTTTTAAAATAATTTATGTTATTCGGAGATTACCTTCCACCTCCAGATATTATGTAAAATATTTCGGAGTCTTTTTACGACTATTTTATCAAGGAAAGGTTCCCAACTCTTTCTTTTTCATTTAAATCTATCTTAAAAGGATTTAAATGCTCGCTCAAACTTCCATATTATAGGGGAACCTACTTGAGCAATGTTATTTATCTTGTTGACTTCCCGGTCATAAAGTATTCTCTTCACTCGCAACTTGGGTGTTATTGACTTACTAAGTCGTTGTTTACCTTCTCATCTTTCGAGGGGTAAGATGTTGGAACAAGTTGATATTCGTTACCAAGCAATAGCTTGGAAGTTATTGGTGAATTTTCCTTTCCAACTAGATACGACTACCTTGTAGAGTCTTATCAACAAGTATTATACTTGGGGAAAGGGGGACGAACGTTACATTCAGAATCATGAATTCTATTTGAACTAGGAGTCGTGTAAGAGGCCGAGTAGCGCCGGTCCATCCCCTTTGGCCCAACCGTTGGCCGGGAAGAGCTAGTAAGGCGGTAGACAAGTAAAGCCGTCAGTTCTTCCTTCTACCGGTAGTAAATCTAAATTTGAGCTGTACGATCTCGACTGATCATCAAGATTGGAACAGCGGGCGCGGTGAATACTCCATCATTGGTTCATCATCCAAACTTATTTATTTCCTGCAACATGATTACTGTTGGCAGAGCTGGAAAAGTGTTCGTAACTGGAATTGCAATATTTTCCTTGCAAGTTCCTCTTTTTAATATCTTGCTTATTTTCGACATAGCAGATATTCCCTCATATATTTACATTTTGAGTTACCTTGTAACTTCATCGTTCATATTATACTGGCATCATTTTCGTAAATGCATGGCATATGGTTTGAAAGATACTTTTGAACTGTTATATATTATCGTTCAGTTAAATATTATTGTTGGTGGGCTATTGCTCACCCTTGCTTTATTATTATATCACAACAACAGCTAGACCAGATGACTCGCACAAGGCGCACTCGATGCTGGCGAGGACGATGAGACTACCAGAGCCGAAGAGAAAGCTATTGGCAGGATAGATTTATTCTTTCAGTACCAAGTTTATGGTCTAGTATGACTCATGTAAATGGATGGCAAAGAGTATGTATTTATATTGAATTCTTTTGGGTTGTAAGAACTCATAATGTGTTTAATAAAATTTGGTTGTTACTCTGATTTCATCTCTGAGACTATAACGGGTGTGTTTTATGTTATTGTTTTGGGTCACAAGGTTGTAATTTAATATTTATGTTGAACTGTGGATGGGAATTGAGACGGTAATGACCAGATCCCTGACCCCGGATCTAGGGGTGTTACAGAAGTGGTATCAGAGCGTACGTTATAAACCCCAGAGATGAGGTGACGTTAAAACAATAAATTTAATAAGATAATAAGAACTCTTGCCAAGTTCATAGTCGGACTACTTAAGGTAGTGATGACATATAAAACCCTTATGGGAACTCGTAAGTATCATGATAGTAACTTAGCTCGATATCGTATCGACGAGTAAGGCGACAGACCTTGAGCCATACGAGCAACAGCGCGATGATGCTTTATATGCTGAAGATCAGCGTGTAATTCGATGGAGTACCCTACTGGAGACCCGGAAGAGGGTCCAGCAGATAAGGACAGTCCTGTTAGGATAAAGAGCTTACCCTTGAGGAATGAGGGCTGCAACCAGAAAGACTGTGATGATTAAGGTATGGTGCTCAGAAAAGTGAGCATAAAGAACTGAGCTATTAGCAAGAGAACTGAAGATTCATGTTGGATACGTAGCCGGACTACTGGAGGTAGTACCAGCAAGTAAAACGAATTGAAAGGATCACTTGAGATCTTATACGGGAATAGATGAGAATCCCTATAGACTTTCATATTAACGAAGAAAGAGCTAGAGGGATGAATGATTATCAAAGACATCGATTTAGGGCGAGGAGCAGAGTCCCTAGGGATAGTTGAGAAGGAGGCAGTAAGTGCCACATCATTTGATAAATGAATTAGTATGAATATTGTCAGTAATAATTCGCCATGAGAAGGAAGATGTCATAGGTTATAATTTATGGAACCAAATTGAGGTTAATGAGGTGGTTTCATTCAGGGAAATGTTCATTTTATGAATGAATCAGTTAGAAAGTAAAGACATTGGAAAGTGACAGCATGATTGGATAAAGTTATATAAGGAAGTAGTAGGCAAGACAATGATCTCAGAACCTACCGGAAGATAAGACCAGTGAGTCAAGATGAATTCGTAATGAGACTACTGTCAGAGACTGATTATAGGGTTATTTCAACTCAGTGAAATGATGAACCAGAAATGTTAGATGCATGTGATTCAGAGGAATATTAAATTCTTTCTTTGAATGAATTATAGTAGTTATCTTAAGTTTATTCCGACGCGGAATTATAACGGATCAAGTAATACGATAAGCAGTTAAAGAGAAAAATATGAGAAAATCTTCCTGGAGCTAAAAGGTGGAATTGGTAATGACCAAGAGTTGGCATTACTTAATGGAAAAAAAAAAGGAGACCTTGTGCTTCCAACGATGCTTCGCATAAAGGATTAGGATGGGTGCTTGCGAAACACGACAAAGTACTTGCGGATGCATTCGGACAGCACGGTCCACCAGATCGGATGGCCTTAGTAGTGCAAATTCTGTGGAACAACCAACTCCGACGGCAATGTTCCTTCTAAGACTAGTGGTCAGATAGATTGACATTTGGAAATATCGAATATCAGGACATATAGGTATCAGGATGTTGTGACAGGTTTCAGTTTGAAACTGTTGATTCCCTTCTAAGGGATGTATAAAATTGGTTCCTCTCCAATGGTTAAACTTCTAATCTGATGACGATTATTTCGTTAATTATGACTGCTTATGGTTCTACCTGCTTGGAGGTTCATAGAACCATTCTTCAGGTTTCGAAACTGGTCTCCTTAATGTTACCAGTAGGTGGATAGATTGACCAAAATTTCCCTGATTTTGGAAAGGAATTCGGTGAATTTTGGCAAACCTTATCTTCCTGATTATCAGAGAATGTCATGGAAGAGAGTAGAAACGGGAGCAAACCCTGTGATTTGGGTAAGGATGCTGTAAAATGGGTTAGTAAACGGACCCTGAGCATTACAATCGACGGTAGTGATAAAATGATGAAGTGAGATTGGACGAAAACAGGAAATGTAAGTAAGAAACCAGCCGGACTGAGAAATTCCAGGATTGACTTAAATGAAAAGGCTGTTATGCCAGGAATGGTAAGCTTGTGTGGCACGCTGGATTGATAAGAATAGTTGAAAAGATAAAAGTGGAGGAAAGGTGACCGGAGACGGTGCCGAGTAGTCGATTAAGACTTATATGGAGTAAAGTTTTAGAATGGTAGAAAGGTATCAAAGAAGGCACTATGCCGGCAATTTCTAGAAAGTAATGCTATTAGCCAACCACTAAAATCAAATATATTTTTTTATTAGTGTGGCCAGTTGAGGCCAAGTCACAAAGGATTATCAAGTGACTAGACCAGCAATGAAAGGATAAAGCAGGGTTGCTTCTAAGAAAGCACCGACTACAAGGGCTTCTGATATAAAGGAAACATTAATGAGATCGTAGGAATCTTCTGTTGAACAACCCATGTTTTGATTGGGAATTCACTAGACCTTTTTGGGATGGGGTCACCCGTACTAAAGTGACTCATGTGTATATGGTTGTCCAAGATTACGAGTAAAATGGAAGTATAGTGACTTGAGATGTATGATGTTAGGGTATCATGAATACCATGAATATATTATGAAGGGAGTATAGAAATGGTCAGAAATTGAACAGTATGCTGTAGGAATTTTGTCTGAGGCAAGTACCCTTGCGAAGAACGATAAGCACTAAGAGATTCACGTTGAACTCGACCAATATTTTCCAAAACATCCTTGCTGCCATTACCAAGTTCTGTAAGAGAGGAGATAGGCATACGTTGCCTTTTTGGAAGGCCAAATAGGCCGAAAACTATCTGAAAGAAGAGGGTGGCATTAAGCCACCGATCGATTATCAAATGAGAATGACTGAAAAGAGACCTTTATTAAGGATACATGATCTGATTGCCAATTATAAGATACAAGAATTCCTTGGCAGTTGAATTAAGGATAGGATATCCATAAATTAAGACAAACCCTGGGGAATGCACAAGGGGTGGCATTAACCCTAATAACGACATTATGACTTCAGATGATATGAGTTGGACTTGCTAAGGCAACAATGACCGGTAAGGATTATTAAAAAGAGTTCTGGAAAGAACATAGATAGAATTATTAGAGTATTGATCAATGACATTTTGATATACCCTGTACCCAGAAAATACAGGAGGAAGGATGAGGATGACCTATGAAACCTTACAAGGAAAAAGGTAATATTCCGAACTTCAAAATGGAAGTTTGGTAAGGAATGTATGACATAGTAACAATAATGCCAGATGAGGCATGTAGGAAACCCTGAGGAAGTATGGATTGAACCTATAAAGGTTGAGATTATCCTAAGATAAGGAAAGAACTAAGAAGAGAAGTATCCTAAGTAGGATTGGGAATAAACGTGATAAAGTTCCCACGGGTAGGTGGAAGCAATGACTTATGGAGAAAGACTGATAAATATATTTTTCTCCATCAACAGAGCTTAAGGGAGAATGCTTTCACCCAACAATGATGGGAATGAGGTAGAAATGTTTGAATTGGAATATATCCAGAGAACAAGGATTACCAGAAATTACTATTATCAGGAAAGGCCAATGAGGTGGCCGACAGTCTAAGTATAAAGGAATAATTATAAATGTTCATACCGAAGAAACAAAATGATATTTGGAAAGACCTTGAAGGTCATATTGGAGTGGAGGAAGTTACATTCCTTTTGATGATTGTACAAGAATCGAAGGTAATAATAGTTTAAGTAAAGATTCGATTCCTGATGGAGTCTTAAGCATATTACGTACCTTAGAAGGTCCCGTTTTGAGGCAAACCAGGACCATGGTACAAAATTGATGAAGTAAACCGTTTAGTTTCCAGTCTTTTATGGAAGATGCATAAGTGATAGTTTCATCAACCGGACCTAGCTGCGATGCTTGAAACTCTTCTGCAATTCTATCTACTTCATGTTATATCTACATCAAGTTCAGGAAGTGTTCCTTATGGATAAGGAATAGTGATTACTTTGTCTCTCTAAGGGATTTGAAACCCGTAGGGTTAGCTATTAATGCACTACGTAAACAACAAGCGATGGTGATTCTTGTAAGAAAGTAGATGACAATGTAAAGATAAAGAAAGTGCTGCCATTGATTAACTAAATGGCATGTTGATGAATGACAAACAAGTTTATGTTAGTGTACTTCTGCGCAAACAAGATAGAGAATATGAGATTGATGATTCATGATGTTAAAGATATTCCCATGGAAAGAATTAATGAGACTTGGAGGGAAGGGCGGTTGAGCCCGAGACTTATTGGGCCACCTGAGAGTTTAAAGTGTTTGGACGGCGGTATTCGAGCCAGCCTTACCCCCAAAACTTATAGCACGGTCATAACGGGTTTTCATGTGGCCAGGCTACGCCAGAAAAATGCAGATGTTCAACAGATGATAGGAGTACGAGCATGTAGATATACGACCTGGTCTGACTTACGAAAGACAACCTGTGGAAAACCACGGATAGAAAAGAACAAGTGATGAGAAACAAGGTTGGCAGAAGTAGATTATATGAATCTAAGTTAAAGGGATCGGGCCAGATTCATTTCGGAAAATTTAAATTGGAGTAACGTGATGATTATAGAATAAATGTGACGGAATACCGATAAGGAGGTACCAAGTGCAAAAAGGTGTCTCAATAAAGAGGTGAAGGTGAAAGTCAATAATAGAAATGAGTAAGAATCAGATAATAAGAAGGATGTGATTGATAAAGAAAAGGCTGGGAAAGCAACTACGGAATGAGAAGCAAGGAATGTTATGAATGGGTTTCTAATGAATTCTCAGGATGACAACCTGATAGTGTCAATATTATAGTTATGAAAAAGCTAGTAACATGATATGGGATGTCAGTAATAATGATGTCAAGTGAGAAATCTAAGATTTAACCTGAAAGGTTGAAGGATTTCCCGAATGTGAGTATCGCTAAGATTGAACAAGAGTATTTGTCCATAGAATAATGGACAAAGCAGCAAGATATGTTGGCACGTGAGATTGCGATCAAATAGTATTGGATATAATTATGATTAATTTCTTCTTTGATAAACCTCTATAGTTCAGAGGTAAATTCTGAGTATGATATTCTACAATCATGAAAGCTTTCTATAATCCTTTAGAACTCTTTTCTCTTCTTCTCTCTTATTCATCTTCTTTATGAATTGAGAAGAACAACCCTTTTAGGAGGGGAGGTACTGCTACGTGACTATCTGTCTATGTGATAGAAGTCTAAGTGGAATACCATGACTTGTTTAATTGCTTGTCAAGTACTAAAGGCTGGCCCCCTTCTGTACTAACTATGCAATATAACAAATGTTCAATTGATCATAGTGATCTCTCAATAAATCTTTCCACTTATCTATATTGATCGAGATTGCGAAGATTAAAGCAATCAGGAAATGCACAGTACGAGCGAGGTTACCTCCCAATTCGTAGGGTGATAGTGATACCAATGTTACTGCAGGTATCAATAAGGATAAGACTGATTAAGAGTATAACCCGGATAGTGAGTTGTACAAAAAGTAGCAACGTTGATGGAAAAAGGATACAGTATGGATTGTAGCACTAGAAGATGTGCTGAGGAAGGGTAGAACGACTAAGAATTGACCGGGAAGCTAAAAAGTGAACGACAGGCAAACGACTCTTTGCTTCCTACCTGATTCCGGGACGGAATCCTTTTAAGGAGGGGAGACTGTAAGAACCCAAATTTTGGATATAATTAAAACTTTTTATTAAGTAATGATAAAATGAGGAACAATGATTGTAATGAATGGATATTACTTTGGACAATGATCTTGAAGCATTGGTATATTGTCAGAATAGAGTAATTCGATGGTTGAGGACCTAGATAAGAATAATCTACCATCCAGGAAGGAGCTAATGGATCCTCGAAGGGAAATGAGTACGTGCATAGTATTTCCCGTACGTGCATAGTGTTTCCCGTACGTGCATAGTGTTTCCTGTACGTGCATAGTAATTTGGTGGATGATTAGTGATTTTGTAAGTTGGAAAACTTTTCACGCCACCCTATGTACGGGACGTGATATGGATGTTTCGAAGTCATATTAGTAATACGCGGAGGAAATAAGTGAATGCAGAGACGATCGGAATTCAGAAATTCCAAATTCTTTTTCGGAATAATATTTGACCGGGCAGTGGATTAAATATTATTATAATCCAATAATTGAGATATTAACTTTGAGGATTTGATATTTTGGGATGTTATTATATTTGATTTAAGAATGAAGGTAGGAAACCACTGAGGCAGTGAAACAAGCGTTCTAGAAACCGCTAAAACGTTATAACGAGATTAATCAATAAAGCGAACGAATCCTAGATTAAGGATTAAGTTCGTATCGAGATTAAATATCCTACATGGTCGTCACGAGGATTATATTAAGGATTGGGGAAGGTATTATGAATATCGAGAAATTTCCCGGTAAACCCTAGAGGTGAAACTACTTAGTTATTCGTCCGAACGATCAATCGAAACGGGCAATAACCGGACAAAAGAAACAAGCAGAGGAAGCAAGAGTCATGCATAAGCCACTAGAAAAGATCTACCAACCAAGTGGACTAAAGTAACTAGGATACTTAGCAAGGAAACTAGTCCTTAGAAAACAAACTACATGGTTAGCCTTAAACCATCCAATCTCCAACACTTGTCCTCACAAATACATCACTCCATGCATCATCACTTTAATAAAGTAAGGCAAGATGAGATATTATCCAAGCCAAGCTACTTTATGCATTATTACCAAGAAATCAACCAAGCAAAAACCATGTCTTCTCCATTCTACACCATTCGGCCTTTTGGCTTAATTCAAGAAACAAAATCATCCTTCCCACCATTGTTTGATCTCCAAAAATTTATCATAGATCCTATATTTCATAAAAATGATACCCTAGAAATCTTAGCCCCAAACACCACTTTTTCCATTTTCAAAAAAATCAAGAAAGTGGAGGATGAATAGTAACCTCAAGAACAAAATTCTTGAATCTTGATTTTGGTTGATGATCCAAGCTTCATGGAGGCTATACAAGGACTATACAAGGATTAATAAGTGCATACACACCCCAAGGAAGGTATAACACTCTTGAAACCCTAGGCCTTACTTTGAGTTTAATGATGTTCTTGATGAGTTTTAGATTAGTATGATTATGGTGATGATTAAAGCATGCTTATGTAGTGATTTGTTAATATAGGAGGATAAATAGTTTAGATGAACGGAAAGGCATTGCTTGGCCTTAGTTCATGGTTAAATAACATGTATATGTTGTTTGGAGTGGAAACTATGATTATTGGAAAGTTTGGAATTTGGAAATATTCGATTTATAGCCGTCGTAATGCCCGATTTTCGATAACCTTGAAGAATTCGTGCATCACAGTAGTGTGAATTGTCTTAACTGGTTATGAACATGACATTTCCTCCTAGATCTTGAGTCATAGATCGTTTTGGCGAAAGAATCGAAACATTCCGACTTACGGTTAAGGAGTTATGGTCAAATTACTAAAATTGGTTCGGAACCGTAAGTAAAAGTTCGTAACTTCAATTGAACCCTCGTAAAGCATGTTACTCAGTGGCGAATCTTGGTAAATAAATACTAGAGGTAAAAAGGAAAGTGTGAAAGAAAACCGTATGTCAAAAGGATCATTTTTCGATTTATTAAAAATGTTCGAGTCGAGGTTAAACGCGAACGAGCCCCTAAAAGACGACTCTTTTATAACTTCGGTAAAACACTTAGAAAACGGGCGATAAAACTCGGAGTATAATCTCGGTTCGTAATCGATCGACTTTAGAACTTATACGACTTAAGTATATACCGAGTGTGGGTATGATGACATGTCGTAATAGCGAACAAATGTGGGATCGTAGCGGTAATAAAAAGAGTTACACCAAAATGTGTATAACGAGATAATTCGAAAACGTGTTTCGATTTAAGTGAAGTTTATACCTAGACTTTTAAAAGGTGTTAAGTGGTTAATCTCGAATGTTCTGATTGTTTATAGATCATCGAGCAGACCCAGGGCACGCTATCTCCACCCACACCTGATTACCAGGCAAGTGTTCAAACCTTTGAACCTGTTGTTGTGATAATATATGTATATGATTTCTGTTTTACATATGCCATCGCATGCATGCCTGTTTCCAATTATATTGTGACTCTGGTTTTTGTGATACTTGTTCACTGAATTGATATTGGCTTATAGACTAGATACGATTTATCAATAATAAGCCGGATTGTTTTGGTAAGAGCCTTAGCGAAAGGCATATAATATTCATTCTAAATATAGACCGGGAGTCGGTATTTTGAGTTATAGATAGTCGTGGAAACCCGGAGGGATTCCAACGACAAATTATTATTTATCTGAGGAAGGTTATTGTTAAACGTTATTATATTCCATAAAGTATCAATTACTTGGAAATATTTCGAGGAATGTTATTCGGGTATTATCTTAGTCGAGAGATAATAAATGAATGTTAATTTTGAATATTCATTTAGAGTTGATATTTAATGAATATTATTTTGATATTCTTTAGAATGTTATTTATTAAATGAATATTACTTTCGAATATTCATTTAAGGTTTTATGTAATTAATGAATATTATTTTAAAATATTCATTGGAAGTTCTATTTACTTAAGGAATATTATTTCGATTATTCCTTTAAAGTTTTGATTACTAAATGAATATTATTTGGATATTCATTTAGAAGATTATTTATTAAATGAATGCTATTGGGGATATTCATTAAAAGATTAAATATCAGATGAACATTATTTTCAAATATTCATTTAAGGTTTGACTTATTTATTGAATACCATTTTTAAATATTTATTGGAGTTTAATTATTTAATGAATATTATTTCGAATATTCATTTAAGGAGGGATTTATTTAGTAAATAATTCCATATATTCATTCGAGGATTACTTACGAGCAATATTATGAGTTAATAATATTCCATAATTATTATTGAGTAAATAAATATTCTTGGAATATTTATTTAATTCTTTTAAAATTCTTTTTAAAATAATTTATGTTATTCGGAGATTACCTTCCACCTCCAGATATTATGTAAAATATTTCGGAGTCTTTTTACGACTATTTTATCAAGGAAAGGTTCCCAACTCTTTCTTTTTCATTTAAATCTATCTTAAAAGGATTTAAATGCTCGCTCAAACTTCCATATTATAGGGGAACCTACTTGAGCAATGTTATTTATCTTGTTGACTTCCCGGTCATAAAGTATTCTCTTCACTCGCAACTCGGGTGTTATTGACTTACTAAGTCGTTGTTTACCTTCTCATCTTTCGAGGGGTAAGATGTTGGAACAAGTTGATATTCGTTACCAAGCAATAGCTTGGAAGTTATTGGTGAATTTTCCTTTCCAACTAGATACGACTACCTTGTAGAGTCTTATCAACAAGTATTATACTTGGGGAAAGGGGGACGAACGTTACATTCAGAATCATGAATTCTATTTGAACTAGGAGTCGTGTAAGAGGCCGAGTAGCGCCGGTCCATCCCCTTTGGCCCAACCGTTGGCCGGGAAGAGCTAGTAAGGCGGTAGACAAGTAAAGCCGTCAGTTCTTCCTTCTACCGGTAGTAAATCTAAATTTGAGCTGTACGATCTCGACTGATCATCAAGATTGGAACAGCGGGCGCGGTGAATACTCCATCATTGGTTCATCATCCAAATTTATTTATTTCCTGCAACATGATTACTGTTGGCAGAGCTGGAAAAGTGTTCGTAACTGGAATTGAAATATTTTCCTTGCAAGTTCCTCTTTTTAATATCTTGCTTATTTTCGACATAGCAGATATTCCCTCATATATTTACATTTTGAGTTACCTTGTAACTTCATCATTCATATTATAATGGCATCATTTTCGTAAATGCATGGCATATGGTTTGAAAGATACTTTTGAACTGTTATATATTATCGTTCAGTTAAATATTATTGTTGGTGGGCTATTGCTCACCCTTGCTTTATTATTATATCACAACAACAGCTAGACCAGATGACTCGCACAAGGCGCACTCGATGCTGGCGAGGACGATGAGACTACCAGAGCCGAAGAGAAAGCTATTGGCAGGATAGATTTATTCTTTCAGTACCAAGTTTATGGTCTAGTATGACTCATGTAAATGGATGGCAAAGAGTATGTATTTATATTGAATTCTTTTGGGTTGTAAGAACTCATAATGTGTTTAATAAAATTTGGTTGTTACTCTGATTTCATCTCTGGGACTATAACGGGTGTGTTTTATGTTATTGTTTTGGGTCACAAGGTTGTAATTTAATATTTATGTTGAACTGTGGATGGGAATTGAGACGGTAATGACCAGATCCCTGACCCCGGATCTAGGGGTGTTACATCAACTCTCTTCGGGGACGTCTTCTGATAATCAGAAAGACAAGGTTTGCTAAAATTTGTTGAAGTTCTCTCCATAATCAGGGAAATTTTGGTAAATCTATCCACCCGCTGGTAATATTAAGGTGATCAGTTTCGAAACCTGAAGAATAGTTCTATGAACCTCCAAGCAGGTAGAACCATAAGCAGTCATAATTAATGAAATAATCGTCATCAGGTTGGAAGATTAATCACTGGAGAGGAACCAATTATATACATCCCTTAGAAGGGAATTAACAGTTTCAAACTGAAACCTGCCACAACGTCCTGATACATATACGTCGTGATATTCAATATTACCAAATGTCAGTCCACCTAACCAATAGTCTCAAAAGGAACGTTACCGTCGGAGTTGGTTGTTCCACAAAATTGGCAATACTAAGGCCATCCGTGTTGCCCAGTAATTAACAATTGTAGAAGGGGGGTTGAATTCAATTGTATAATATTTTTGACTTAAACAGAAACAATAACACAAGTATGAATAAATAACAGCTTTATTAATTCTGATATAAAACTGTTACAAACTCTCTCAAGAAATTCTTATGTTCTTGAGAGCTGCTAGGTTACAAGATAATTCGTGTAAGCGATTACAATTAAGTAAAACCTAAATTGTGTTTATATACAGTACACAGCTACACTATGAATTACAAGATATATCAAATCAATTACATATGTTTCTTAGTATATATCTTGAATGATAGCTTCGTTCCTATAAATCAGGAACCGACATGTCAATCTTCCTAGATTCCTGGACTGATGTATATCCTCATGAAATCCTGATCAGCTTCCAATCCTGATGATAACCCAATCCTGACGGTGCATTACTGATGACGTCAGCATCAGTATCTGATCAGTAGTCCAGATCCTGATCATCACTTGAATCAATATCTAACAATCTCCCCCAATTTGTACTTTGTGAAATAAAGCACAAATTCCTTGATTCAGTGATGTCAAAAACTCAAAACAAAATATTACAAGAAATCCTCAGGCTTAGTCTCAGAAATTCTCACAAAGAAATTACTCAACTGCAAGAAACTTGATAATAACTCTTCTTCTTTATCACCGAGAATTTGAATTAGTCTTTTCTTCAGATTTCTAAGTTCTTCATCTCCTTTACCAATCTGATAGATTCCAGCTCTGAGATTCTAAATTGAGCTTCTTGGTGAATCTAACTCGCCCAATAGTAAATATGCAAGTTCTCTTCCACCAGGATTCAGAGATAATTGTTCTTGATAAAATATCACTTCTTTAATAGCCGAACCCCTTTGCATTTCAACTTCTTGTCCTTCTGTATTCAAGTACATGGTAGTGTAATTACCTTCATACCTTGATCCTCCTTCTAAATATCTGGACTTGATTGTTCTGAAAATCATGGTACACCAGTTATTGTAAACACTGGCTTCTTTATCAGGGATTTGTCTATTTTCAAGCAAATAGAGAACATATTTTAGCTCTTTTGTTGATTTGCACAACACCTCATGAATAGACAGCTTCTTGACACTTTTGTCTTCCATGAAATACAACAATTTCTCAATCTTCTTTGAGTTCACATTGCAAGCAACAATAGCAACAGATTCTAGTTCCCAAAGATCATCAACAGTTAGTTCATCACCAATCCTTTTAACAAGAAAATGTTGATCTGTTTGAGATATAAAAATAACTTCTGCATTATGAAATCCAATACCTCCTCTTGTTCCAGGTTCTAAACCCTTCAAACCAGATTGCATACTCGTCCACAGTGGTAGAGATTTAGCAGATTCAACAGATTCAGCTTTAGCAATCAGGAACAGCAGATTGAGTAGTCCTCACAGTAACTTTACCTCTTCTAGCTAACTGTGGTCTTTCATCAGCAGCTTCTTCAGGTACATTAAATTTGTTATCTGGAGTCAGTGTAAGAAGTAACGGAGATTTCTTCTTCTTTACTTTCTGAGAATCTTCAGGTATCTCCTCAATCGTTATTCCACTAGACCTTGTCTTTCTTGAACTTGTTTGAATAGGCTTTCTTCCTCTTCCTCTGTTTCTATTTCCTCTGCCTCTACCTCTTCTTGCAGTAGGAGCTTCTTTTTGTCTAGCAATCTCCTCAAGAATCCTGTTTTGTTTTTCTAAGATCTCATCAGTAGTCATATTTGGATTTTTTTTAGAAGTTAAAGCAAGTGCCTTCTCAGCATGATACTGATGAACCTTAGCACTAGTGTGATATACAATTTCACTATCACCTGTCTCAATAGTAATATTCTCAAATAGATGTGGAGCATCTTCTACATCAGTAATTAAAAAATCTGCATCACCTTCAAGAATTGTGGGAAGTGTTTGCCTTTGACTTTGACCAGGTGACAAAAATTGTTCTTCTGTCAGGATTTGAGATTGCACCATTGTTCTTACTATTCTCTTCCCAGATACAGAAACATGAGTTGACCGCTTGGTTTGAGTTTGTGACTGACTTCTCCTTGTTACCAAAGCAGCATTAGAGGTTCCTGGTTCATATGACTGAGCACCACCATCATTTCCAGAAGTATCATCATCCTTTCTTACAACTAGATCAGGTGTGCATTTTGTTTTGACTACCTTCTCCCCCTTTTTGACATCAGTAGCATCATCAGGATCAGTCAATAAGGATAAGATAAATTGTAGAGAATCTTCAATATTTGTCATCCTTGAGGACATAGTGACAACCTTATCTTCCAAGGTATCCATCCTTGTGGTGAAGGCAGTGCATAAACGTTGAAGCTGTTTAGTAGTGGCAATTTCAGAACAATCCTGAACAAATCGAGCATAAAATTTTTCATTATCACGCTTGACAGAATTAATTTCATCCTTCAGCCCTTTTTCCAGAATAGTTGTTGTCTTCAGATGAGCTTTGAGATTAGGATCAGAAATCTTAGTAGCAATATGACTGGAGTGAAAAAGTGCATTATTGAAATTTATATCAGCAGAAGGCTGATTCCACTCCGTATACCATTCAGATCTTCTGGCAGCTTGAATATGTTCAGGAAGAAGATTTCTGTAATCTCCTATGATCTCAACTTGAGCAGTTGTAGATTTACCCATAGACTCCATAAATTGACTAGATGATCCATAAGTAGATCCTAGACTTGCTTTCACGACAGCATTAAGCAGAGCCGCTTCAGGATCATTATCAGCATCATCATCTAAGCTATCATTAGTCTCAGGAATTTTATCATCCACATTGTCTTCAGGATTCATAACTCCTTTCATTTTTAAATCAATAGCAGATGGTACTGTTGTATCCTGAAAACCTGCATTCAGAGTAGAAACAATTCCTAAATCTCTCTATTTTTCTAAAGTGATCTCATCACTTCTCACAACATTACCTAAGTTACTTTCAATAGTAACTGCTACCTCACTCGAAGTTTGAAACTTCTCACTCTGTTCTACCTCTCCTTTTTCCAGTTCAGGAGACTGCCTCTCTTCACTCTTCTTTTTCTCTAAATGTTCACTCTCTTTCTCACAAGAAAGGTTCTGGCTCAAGAAATTCAAAGAAATAAGAGGTGGCTGAGAAGAGTGGACTGAAGTCATACAAATAGAGGTATCCCTTGTCTCATGTCTATCTGTAATCATACTATCAGTAAGAGAAGCCGAGATAGAAGTGTTACCTGATGAAGTTGAGACAGATTCCATTGGTCTTGAAGAAAGTGGTTCAATGAGCAGTGGAATATTTGGATCAGAAATACTTTCATCAGGATTGACATCTGCAACTGGAGAATGACTTGCATCAGTATTTGCTACCAATGGTTCTTGTGTAGTCTGAGGTTGTGAAGCTGCTTTAACACTTTGAGTCAAAGATTCTTGTGTGCTTCCCTCAAATGCAGTGTTAGAAATCTCCTGTGTTGATGTGAGCTTGCATGCATCTTTACTTTGAGAAGATGGTTCTTGTGGGGCAGGAATGTTCTTGTCTTCACCTTCCCTTTGAGAAAGTGGTTCTTGTGGGACCATTCCTGCAGAAATGTCTGCACCCACACTTTGAGTGGGTGGTTCTTGTGGGAATGGATCTTCAATAGCTTCTGGACTCCTTTGAAGTTCAGGTTCTTGTGGGCTTGATCCTTTTAGAGGTGAAGTGATCCTCTGTTTCTTCAGTCTACTAAAAACCTTTGCTTTAGCTTGTCTCTTTATCTGAAGAGGTGTTGGTTTATGACCAAGCTGAGCAGCAATAACATTTACTTCATCCACAGACATCTCAATTATTCTTCTCTTAGGAGATGTAGGTGCTGAAGAATCAGTAATCTCAACAGTCTTTACAGGTGATGTATCAGGAGTAGAGATATCTGGAAGAACAGTTGTATCGGGAACTGATGATTCATCAAGATCAATATCATCATTAAGATTCTGAATATCTTCAGGAATATAGTACTGACTCTTGTTGATTATTCTTCTTCTTTTCTTTTGCTTTATTGGCTTAACCAATTCAGCAGTAACTGGTGCAGCAATTTCCTTTTTCTTCATGATTATAGAGATAGTCTTGTCATCATCACTATCAGAATCAGAGACCTGTTGCAAAAACGTCCTCTTTTCACCTGTTTCTTTAGATGCTCCAGCCTTAATCAAAGCTTCATCAATCTGAACTTCTTGTTTACCTCCTTGTGACTTCTTTTTAGTGAGGGTAGAAGTGGAGAAATCCTTTGATCCTGATTGTCTGCCAGACAAATCTGATCTAGCTGACTTCTTTTCTTTTACAACTGATGTCTTGTGAGAGGCACCAGATGTGGTTGACTGTTTAGGTAACTGTTTATGATGTGTGCTTGTGTCAAGAACAGGATGTGTTTGGTCCTGTCCCATAGCACTTGTGGATGGGCCATAAATTTCAGGCAATCTATTTTTCAAGAGAAGCCAGACCCCCTTAGGAATATATGGATTTCCCTTTGCAACTAATCTTGATTTATTCCTCACAATAGTGCCATCTGAATCTGTCTTGTTTCTTAACATCCACTTTGTACCAACAATTGATCTACCTTTTGGTCTTGGTACTAGTTTCCAGACTTCATTTCTTTCAAATTCATTCAGTTCTTCTTGCATTGCTGTAACCCAATCAGCATCCTTGAGTGCATCTTCAACTTTCTTAGGCTCCTCCTTTTACAGAAAATTATTATAGAAGCATTCATTTTTTGTTGCACTTCTGGTTTTAACACCTGCATCAGGATTCCCAATAATTAAATCAGGAGTATGGCTTTTGGTCCATTTCCTTGCTGATGGTAAATCATTTCTTGAGTTGGATGCTCCCCCTTGATTGGTGTTATCTTCAAAAGAACTAGAATTATTAGAAGCTCCCCCTTAGATAGTGCTATCTCCTCCTGAAGTGTTGTCAGGATTATCACTTGAATCTGTTTCTGATGATTCTCCTCCTGATGTTTGAGTTGTATCAGTACTGATGGTATTTTGCTGTTGCTCCCCATCAATATTTGCATTATTTGAATCATCATCAGTAACTGGTGTTTCATCAGGCATTGGTCGATCATCAGGATCTGATGGAGTATCAGTATCTGACATTACTTCATCAGAATTCTTGGTAGCTTCATTTGCAAAGATCAAACTGTCATGTGAGTCTTTAGCAATTCCTGTTATCTTCTTATCATCAAAAGAAACATTGATAGACTCCATGACTGTCCTTGTTCTTAGGTTATATACTTTAAAGGCTCTTACAGTTGGATAACCAATAAAAATGCCCTCATCAGCTTTAGTTTCAAATTTTCCTAGCTGTTCAGGATGAGGTCTAAGAACAAAGCACTTGCAACCAAACACATGCAAATGTTTCAGACTTGGCTTCTTCTCTTTAATCATTTGATAAGGAGTGACACCATGTCTGTTGATTAGAGTAATGTTCTGAGTGTAGCATGCTGTGTTGACTGCTTCTGCCCATAAATATGTAGGTAGTTTAGCTTCCTCCAACATTGTTCTGCCAGCTTCAATAAGAGTTCTGTTCTTCCTTTCAACTACTCCATTTTGTTGGGGTGTGCCAGGAGCAGAGAATTGTTGAACTATTCCTTTATATTTGCAGAACTCTTCCATTACTGAATTCTTGAATTCAGTTCCATTATCACTTCTTAGAATCTTGACTTTGTACTTTGTGCCAGTTTCAATGAGTCTTACATGGTCCAAAAGTATATTTGCAGTTTCATCTTTTCTGTGCAGAAAATACACCTAGGTAAATCTAGTATACTCATCAACAATGACTAGAGTCTACCTTTTCTTACTGATGGACATAATGTTGCCTGGTCCAAACAAGTCAAGATGTAGCATATGATATGGTTCATCAATCGAGGATTCAGATTTACTCTTGAATGATGTCCTTCTCTGTTTAGCCTTCTGACAAGCATCACAGAGTCCATCAGGAGTATATAACGCCTTTGGTAATCCTCTCACCAAATCTTTCTTAACCAACTCATTGATGTTGTTGAAGTTGAGACGAGAAAGCTTCTTGTGCAAATTCCAACTTTCATCTACTGTTGCTTTACTGATGAGACATGTTGAGGGACCATCAATATTGGTGTAGACATTGGCTTCATAAATGTTACCACGTCTTTGACCAGTCAAGACAATCCTCCCAGATATTTTACTGATCACTTCAAAGTGAGTATCATTGAAGTCGACATGATAACCTCTGTCTGTGATTTGACTATCACTAAGCAGATTGTGTTTGAGTCCTTTCACCAGAGCTACTTTTTCAATGATGACATTTCCAATGATTATATTGCCATAGCCCAAAGTTTGTCTAATGTTGCCATCTCCATAAGACACTGTTGGGCCAGCTTTCTCCTCAAATTCTGATAGCAAGGTTTTGTCTCCAGTCATGTGCACAGAGCATCCACTATCCATGACTAACACATTTTTCTTTTTACCCTGCAATCAGAAACACAAAGAGTTCAGTTAGAATTTTTAAGAACCCACACTTTTTGGGTTCTTTTTGCATGCAATTTAACACTATTAGCAGCAGAAGTCTTTTTAACAAAAGCAGTTCTGTCGGATTTAAATCCATCAGAATTTGCTTTGTCATTATCAGAATTAACAGATGCATGCTTAGTATTCAGACTCTTTGTTCTACCAGAATTTGCACTTTTATTAAATTTTAGCAAGGGATCATAATAATTATAGTACAAACTATGGTATTCTTCACATGTATAGATAGAATGCCATTTACTGCCACAGTGAAAACAAGGATTCTGTGGTTTATAAAATACTGATCTATTCCTAATGTCAGACTTAGGAACTACAGTAGCCTTCTTTTTACTCCTCCTGCAATCAATAGCAAGATGATTAGAGTTACCACAATTAAAGCATGTTTTTCTTGGTGCATTTGGAATATACTTATAATTATTCTCTTTGTTTATTCCAATTTTACCATTCCTGTTCCTCTTAGCAGTAGTGGTTTTCTCTCTATCTGTCGCTTCACAGATTCTGTCTCTGAGTTGTTTCTTAGACAAAAGACCTATTTTTTTGACAGATTTAGACTTAGAATTTTGTGTAGAAGTAGATCCCTTTTCTAAAGTAGAGTTGGGATTTTCTGGATACACATACTTAACAGGTTTAATTTTGTCTTTGTTCTGTCTATTACATGTCTATAGGTTTTGGATTTGTTGACTCATTCACAACAACTCTTCCTGATTTTGTTGTTTCAGCAGTAACAACTTTACCTTTATTCTTCTTTTTGTCCTCTGGTTTATAACCTAGACCCTCTTTCCAGTTCTTATCTGTGATAAGATCGTGTGTTTTCTTTCCAGAGTGTGTCCAGGTTCTGAGTTTCACATTAGCTTCATTAAGTTCCTTTTCAAGTGCAGTACATTTAAACTCCATTTCTAGCTTCATGTGCTTAGCCTTATCACATTCATTTTGTACTTCATCCATGAAGAGTAACTTAGCTTCTAGATTATCATTTCTTTTAGTCAATTCTGACATCTCAGATATTATTCTAGCATTTTCAAGAGATTGAATTTTAAAGCTAATATGCAGAGACTTTAAGAAAGATCTTAACTCAGAGACATTATCAGTATCAAAATCAAAAACAACTTCAGGTACCTTATTTTCAGGAGCAGCAATCTCATCCACCTTTGCCATTAATGCATAGTTCACTTTTTCCTCTTCAGAGTCTGAGGAAGAGTCCATCCAATCCTTGCTAGATGAGATAAGAGCTTTGGTTTTGGCCTTTTTGCATTCAGTTGCAAAGTGACCCATTCTATCACAGTTGTAGCATTTGACTTTTGACTTGTCAAACTTGCTGCTTTTGCTTTCATTCTTCTTGTACCTGTTCTTGTTAGTATTGACAGGTTTCTTCTGAAAGTTACCTTGTCTTCTAGCCTTTCTGAACTTCATCTTCTTGAAACCCTTGACTATCATAGCAACCATTTCCATCATATCAGAATCAGTAGAATCATCATCAGTATCAGTATCAGGATTTGCATCAGGATCTGATGATGAGTCATCAGTATTGGACTCAACGACTCTACTTCTCCTTCTTAAAACCTCCACACTTTTTCCTTTTGATTTTGATTCATCATTCAAAGCAACAGCCTTTGCTTTGTTGGTCTTCTTATTCTTCCTTTGTTGAACCTCAAGATCATGGGTTCTTAGCATCCCATAGACTTCATCAAGAGATACAGCATTAAGATCATACTAATGCCTAATGATAGAGGTTTGAGTATCCCACTCCTCAGGTAAAGCTCTAAAAAACTTGGTATTCGAGTCTTCTGGTTCATACTCTTTACCCACTAGAGATAGATTATTCAATAGTGTCAGAAATCTATCATACAGATCAGTGAGGCTCTCATCAGATTTTGCATCAAACTGCTCGTACTCATGAATCAATAGAGCCCTTCTGTTCCTTTTGATAGATTCAGTACCCTGGCATTGAGTCTCCAAAGTTTCCCAGATTTCCTTAGCAGTTTTACATGCTATCACTCAATTTGACATGACAGCATCAAGGCTATTATGAAGAATGTTCTTCACCTTTGCATCTCTGAGTACTTCAGCCTTTTCCTCAGGAGTCCATTCAGCCTTTGTCTTCTGAACATAGTGCTCAGGTATAGTATCTGTTCTAGCAACTAGTCTCTTAGGGATATATGGTCCATCATATATTCGATTGAGATAGTTAGGATCAGTTGCCTCCAGATACATCAACATCTTTAC
Source organism: Saposhnikovia divaricata (assembly GCA_036435485.1). Classification (NCBI taxonomy): domain Eukaryota; kingdom Viridiplantae; phylum Streptophyta; class Magnoliopsida; order Apiales; family Apiaceae; genus Saposhnikovia; species Saposhnikovia divaricata. Next base: position 878,499 of record JAZHRN010000127.1, on the reverse strand, counting down.
CCTCCATGTGGGGTATTCAGCCTTTTTGAGAACAAGTATTTTAATACTTTCATACTTGCTTGTCGACATATTAAGATCGTTTCTGATTGTAGTTAATCAGTTGGCTCTGATACCAATTATTGCCCAGTAATTAACAATTGTAGAAGGGGGGTTGAATACAATTGTATAAGATTTTTGACTTAAACAGAAACAATAACACAAGTATGAATAAATAACAGCTTTATTAATTCTGATATAAAACTGTTACAAACTCACTCAAGAAATTCTTATGTTCTTGAGAGCTGCTAGGTTACAAGATAATTCGTGTAAGCGATTACAATTAAGTAAAACCTAAACTGTGTTTATATATAATACACAGCTACACTATCAATTACAAGATATATCAAATCAATTACATACGTTTCTTAGTACATATCTTGAATGATAGCTGCGTTCCTATAAATCAGGAACCGACATGTCAATCTTCCTAGATTCCTGGACTGATGTATATCCTCATGAAATCCTGATCAGCTTCCAATCCTGATGATAACCCAATCCTGACGGTGCATTACTGATGACGTCAGCATCAGTATCTGATCAGTAGTCCAGATCCTGATCATCACTTGAATCAATATCTAACAATCCGAACCTGGTGAACCGTGCTATCCGAATGCATCCGCAAGTACTTTATCGTGCTGTGCAAGCACACATTCTAATCCTTTATGCGAAGCGTCGTTGGAAGCACAAAGTCTCCTTTTTCCATTAAGCAATGCCAACTCTTGGTCATTACCAATTTCATCTTTTAGCTCCAGGAAGATTTTCTCACATTTTTCTCTTAAACTGCTGATCGTATTAGTTGATCCATTATAATTCCGCGTCAGAGTAAACTTAAGGTAACTACTATAATCCATTCAAAGAAAAGAAAGAATTTAATATTCCTCTGAATCACATGCATCTAACGTTTCTGGTTTATCATTTCATTGAGTTGAAATAACCCTATACTCAGTCTCTAACAGTAGTCTCATTACGAGTTCATCTTGACTCACTGGTCTTATCTTCCGATAGGTTCTGAGATCATTGTCTTGCTTACTACTTTATCCAATCATGCTGTAACTTCCCAATGTCCTTACTTTCTAACTGATTCATTCATAAAATGAACATTTCCCTGAATAAAACCACCTCATTAACCTCAATTTGGTTCCATAAATTATAACCTATGACATCTGCCTTCTCATGGCAAATTATTACTGACAATATTCATACTAATTCATTTATCAAATGATATGGCACTTACTACCTCCTTCTCAACTATTCCTAGGGACTCTGCTCCTCGTCCTATATCGATGTCTTTGATAATCATACATCCCTCTAGCTCTTTCTTCGTTAATATGAAAGTCTCTAAGGATTCTCATCTATTCCCGTATAAGATCTCAAGTAATTCTTCCAATCCGTCTTACTTGCTGGTACTACATCCAGTAGTCCGGCTACGAATCCAACATGCATCTTCAGTTCTCTTGCTAATAGCTCAGTTCTTTATGCTCACTTTTCTGAGCACTATACCTTAATCATCACAGTCTTTCTGGCTGCAGCCCTCATTCCTCAAGGGTAAGCTCCTTACCCTAACAGGATTTTCCTTATCTGCTGGAACCTCTTCCGGGTCTCCAGTAGGGTACTCTATCGAATTTACCCGTTGATCTTCAGCATATAATAAAGCATCATCGTACTGCTGCTCGTATGCCTCAGGGTCTGTCGCCTTACTCGTCGATACGATATCGAGCTAAGTTACTATCATGATACTTAAGAGTTCCCATAAGGGTTTTATGTGTCATCACTACATTAAGTAGTCCGACTATAAACTTGGCAAGAGTTCTTATTCTCTTAGTGAATTTATTGTTTTCACGTTGCATCATCTCTGGGGTTTATAATGTACGCTCTGATACCATTTCTGTAACACCCCCAGATCCGGGGTCCGGGATCCGGTCGTTAAGGTCTCCATTTCTGTCCACAATACTTGAACTTACTTCAACATAAAATAAATTACATCTTTATGACCCAACACAACAATATAAAACACACCCGTTATAGTCCCAGAGATGAAATCAGAGTAACAATCAAATTTTATTAATCACATTTTGGGTTCTTACAACCCAAAAGAATTGCAATATAAATACATACTCTTTGCCATCCATTTATATAAGTCATACTAGCCCATATACTTGGTACTGAAAGAATGAATCTATCCTACCAATAGCTTCCTCTTCAGCTCTGGTAGTCTCATCATCCTCGTCAGTGTCGAGTGCGCCTTGTGCGAGTCATCTGGTCTAGCTGTTGTTGTGATATAATAATAAAGCAAGGGTGAGCAATAGCCTACCAACAATAATGTATAACTGAACGATAATATATAACAGTTCAAAAGTATCTTTCAAACCATATGCCATGCATTTACGGAAATGATGCCAGTATAACATAAACGATGAAGTTACAAGGTAACTCAAAATGTATATATAGGTGGAAATATCTGCTATGTCAAAGATAAGAAAGATATTATCATTTATCTGAGAGAGGAACTTGCAGAAAATATTACAATTCCAATTATGAATACTTTTCCAATACTACCAACAATGATAATGTTGCAAAAAATAAATGAATTTGAATGATGAACTAATGCTGGAGTATTCACTGCGCCCGCTGTTCCAATCCTTACGATGATCAGTCGCAGATTGTACAGCTCAATTTAGATTTACTACCGGTAGAAGGAAGAGCTGACAGATTTACTTGTCTACCGCCCTGTTAGATCTGCCCGGCCAACGGTTGGGCCAATGGGATGGACCGGCGCTACTCGGCCTCTTACACGACTCCAAGTTTGAAAAGAAATTCATGACTCTGAACGTAAAGTTCGTCCCCCTTTCCCCAAGTATAATACTTGTTGATAAGACTCCACAAAGTAGTTGTATGTAGTTGGAAAGGAAAATTCAACATCATATCTCCCAAGCTGCTGCTTGTTAGAGGATACCATCTTGTTCCAATAATCTTACCCCTCGAATGATGAGAAGGTTACTCAAAGATTCAGTTGATAAACAGCAACCAAGTTGCGAGTGAAAAGAATAGTTTTAAAAGATTTATGACCAGGAAGTCAACAAGATAAGTAACATTTCTCAAGTAAAGTTCCCCTATAATATGGAAGTTTGAACGAGCATTTAAATCCTTTTAAGATAGATTTAAATGGAAAATAAAGAGTTGGGAACCTTTCCTTGATAAAATAGTCATAAAAAGACTCCGAAATATTTTACATAATATCTGAAGGTGGAAGATAATCTTTGAATAATATAATCATTTTAAAACTAGTTTAAAAGAATTAAATAAATATTCAAATAATACTTAATAAATCATAAGTATTTAAAGAATATTCTTAATATAAAATATTGCTGTCAATAATCCTCGAATAAATATGCATAGTTATTCATTAAATAAATCAACCATTAAATGAATATTTGAAATAATATTCATTAAGTAAATAGAACTTCAAATGAATATTTTAAAATAATATTCATTAAATAAATAGAACTTCAAATGAATATTTTAAAGTAATATTCATTAAGTAAATAAAATCCTAAATGAATATTCGAAGGTAATTTTCATTTAATGAATATAATTCCAAATGAATATCAAAATAATATTCATTAAATGTTCAACTCTAAATGAATATTCGAAACTAACATTCATTTACTATCTCTCAACTGAGATAATACCCAAATAACATTCCTCGAAAGATTTCCAAGTAATTGATACTTTATGGAAATATAAATATTGTTTAATAATAACATTCCTCAAAATAAATAATAATCTGCCGTGGGAATCCCTCCGGGTTTCCACGACTATCTATATATCTCAAAATACCGACTCCCGGTCTATATTTAAGAATGAATATCATATGCCCTTCGCTAAGGGTCTTACCAAAACAATCCGGCTTATAACTGATAATTCGTATCTAGTCTATGAGCCAATATCAATTCAGGGAACAAGTATCATAATATAATTTGACAATAGGCATGCATGCTATGGCATATGTATCAGAAACAACGGATATACATATTATCACAACAACAGTTCCAAGGTATTGGAAACTTGCCTGGTAATCGGGTGTGAGTAGAGATAGCATGTCCTGGGTCTGCTCGATGATCTATAAACAATCAGAACATTCGAGATTAACCACTTAACACCTTTTAAAAGTCTAAGTATAAACTTCACTTAAGTCGAAACACGTTTTTGAATTATCTCGTTATTCACCCTTTTCGTGTACTCTTATTAATTTCGTTTTGACCCGACATTTGTTCGTCATTACGGCTCGTCGTTACACTTACACTTGGTATATACTTAAGCCATGTAAGTGCTAAAGTAGGTTGTTAGATATAATTGATGTAATGTTTCAGTGTTTAAGTGTAACAGTGATATATCAGAGTTTAACTGGAAGGAAATCAGAGTTTAGTAAAGTCTGACTGACGGAAGCTGGACAGAGTTTAGTAAAGTCTGTTTGGAAGCAGCGCGTACGGAGTCAACAGAAGATATTAGAGATCAATTGAAGATTGATATGGAAGCGAGATCTTTGGAGACTGGATAGCTATCAAAGAGATCGAGTTGACTTAGGAGACGTGTGACAATCTGTAATTGATATCATTGTATAGCTGATTATTAGGAATATCAATTAGCGATTGTATAGCAGCTGTATGTTTTATAAATACAGTTAGGTTAACCCTAGAAGGGTATCGTGCATCGAACTATCTTTATTGTAACCTAGCAGCTCTTTGTGATAGTTTACATCACGAAGAGGGTTTTTAATATCAGAAGATTTAAAGTGCATAATCATCTTACTTGTTAAACTCTCATACGAATTTGATTATTAATTGTGTATTCGGCCTAACAAGTGGTATCAGAACCAATCTGTTACTTTATTACAGGTTAAGATCCAAACACAACAATAATCATGTCAGCAATTCCTCAACCAACATCTATTAGTTCTGAAAAGGCTCCTACTACTGTGAGTCGTTATGAACCAATCAGGGTTCCTATTCTCAGGCCATCAGAGTATGCCATGTGGAAGGTCAAGATGACTATGTTTCTGGAGGCTACAGATCCAGAATATCTTGACAGGATTTATGAAGGCCCTCACAATCCTACAAAGCTATCTGCTGCAACTGCTGGTGAAGAAGCTAAAATAGTTCCAAAGGAAAAGAAGGACATGACTCCTAAAGATCTATCATCAATTGCTAAGGATGCGATGGTTAGGCATTTACTGCATATTGCTTTAGACAATGTTATGTCTAACAAATTGATTAACTGCACCACTGCAAAAGAGATCTGGGATGCTCTTGAAGTCAGATGTCAAGGAACTGCTGCTATTAAGAAGAATAGGAGAAACATACTCACACAAGAGTATGAGCATTTTGAGGCTAAACCTGAAGAAACCATGACATAAACATTTGATAGATTCTGTAAACTGCTCAATGATCTGTCATTGGTCAACAAAGAGTATGATCTAGAAGACTCAAATCTCAAGTTTCTTCTTTCTCTACCTGAAAAGTGGGATGTGAAAACAACCACTATTAGAGATAACTATGAACTTGCTGAAACAGAGATTGATGAAATCTATGGGCTGCTCAAAACTCATGAATTGGAAATGGAGCAGAGAAACAGGAGATCAAGCAGGAAGGCAAAGTTTGTTGCTCTTAAGGTTGAAGAGAAGCCTGAGAAGAAAGAGGCATCAAGAAGGAAAATGAAGGGAAAAGCTTTGGTCATACACTCAGAAAGTGAATCATCAAACTTTGATTGTGATTCAAACTCTTCTGAATCATCTGACTCTGAGGATGATGAAGAAGAAATGAGAAAAATGGCTGTGTTGATGGTGAAGACCTTCAAGAAAATGGGTTTCAAGAATTTCAAGAAAGGGAAAAGGTTTTCTAGAGATTCAAATAAAGACAGAAAAAGTTTCAGGAGGTCTGAAAGAAAAGAGACCAAGTCTAGGAAAAAGGATAAGTCTGAAATTCAATGCTACAAGTGCAAGGAGATGGGTCATTATGCTCCTGAGTGCAAGAAGGGTAAAACTGGAAAAGTACTCATCACAAAAGGCAGAGATTGGGCAGACACTTCAGATTCTGATGAAGAAATTAACTATGCTCTCATGGCTACTACTGAATCAGAAACTTCTGAAAATCAGGTACCTCTAACTACCTATGCTTATAATATTGATGACATTTCTCAATTAAGAATTTATCTTAAGTCATTGCATATAAGTTATAGGGATCAAACTTTAGAGAATGAGAGGATAAAATCTGAAAATTCTGAACTTAAGGTTAGAAATAAACTTGTTGAAGAAAAACTTGAAAACATGCAACAAGTTCAGAAAGAGAGAGATGATGCTGTTTCTATAGAACAGGATTTGCTTCAGAAATATAAACAACTAGAATCTGAGTTGGAGGAAGCAAATAAGAAAATTAGGACTTGGACTAATTCTGGAAAGGACACTCAACAGATTTTTCAAACAAACACTGTTGGTCTAGGTTATAATGAGGGAGATGACCTAAGATTTCAAAGTCAAGTTAAAATCAGACCTCATTTTGTACATGGAGCCAGTAAATTTTTGTCTGACAATGAAAAAGAAGCTGTTAAAAGTGAACCAGTAAAAACTAGTGTTAAACAGGTTAATATTGGTTCAATGACAGATAAACAACTCAAACATAAACTGAAGGAGTTAAAATCTGTTAAGAGACAGGGAGTGTCAAATAAGAACAGAAATGGAAAAGTAGGTATCACTTCAGGAAATAAACCAATGCTTGCTAGTTATGCTCCAAGAAAGACATGTCATAACTGTGGTAGTACTAAGCATCTTGCAAATTTCTGCAAGAAAAACAAAAATATAAATTCTTTACCTTCAAAGTCTGAGGTAAAGAAGGATTTTGCTAGAACTAAGCCACAGACTTTATGCACACACTGTGGAAGCACTTGGCATTCCATTTATACTTGCAGACAGTATCATGCTATCTATCATAATTACTATGAACTTAAACCAAATCTGAAATGGGTTAAAGTTAATACTGCAAGTGTAAACTCTGATACTGTTAGCTCAAACTCTGATAATGTTAATTCCGCTGCTAAAGCTAACAAAGTTAAGAATGTCAAAGGATCCAAGCAAGTCTGGATCCTTAAATCTAATCCTCAGTAATTGCTTGTGATTGCAGGGTAACAGGGAGGCAACCCTAGTTGTGGACAGTGGCTGTTCAGGACACATGACTGGAAATAAAGCCCTGCTATCTGACTATGAGGAGAAGGCTGGCCCAAAAGTTTCCTATGGTGATGGCAATGTAGGAAGAACATTGGGATATGGCAATATTAATCTTGGAAATGTCATCATCAACAATGTAGCTCATGTCCCAGGACTCAAGCATGACTTGTTATCTGTGAGTCAAATCTGTGACAAGGGATATCATGTAGATTTTCAGCCTGAATATTGTGAAGTTATCAGCAAATCTACAGGAAAGGTTGTTCTAGTTGGTCATAGGCAAAACAACATTTATGAAATCAAGCTCTTAATAGACTCTGTTGGAAAAGCTGTTTGCCTGTCTACAAGAATGTCTAGTGAAGAGAGTTGGAAGTGGCACAAGAAACTCTCACATTTGAACTTGAACAACATCAATGAATTGATCAGAAAGGATCTTGTAAGAGGACTCCAAAAGGCTCTGTTAAATGTTGATGGCCTATGTGATTCATGTCAAAAGGCCAAGCAAAGGAAGTCATCTTTCAAGAGCAAGACAGAATTTTCAATCACTGATCCTTATCATCTTCTGCATGTTGATCTCTTTGGTCCAGTAAATGTTATGTCTATAGCAAGGAAGAAATATGCTTTAGTCATTGTTGATGAATACACTAGATTCACTTGGGTGTATTTTCTAGCAAAGAAGGATGAAACTACAATTACTCTGATGGAGCATGTGAAACTTCTGAACAAAGGATCAAGTAACAAAGTCAGAATCATCAGAAGTGATAATGGAACTGAGTTCAGGAATGCAACAATGGAAGAATTCTGCAAGAACAATGGAGTGAAGCAAGAATTTTCAGCACCTGGTACACCACAACAAAATGGTGTAGTTGAAAGGAAAAATAGAACCTTGATAGAAGCTGCCAGAACTATACTTGATGAAGCAAAATTGCCAACTTATTTCTGGGCAGAAGCTGTTCAAACTGCTTGTTTTACTCAAAATGCTACACTGATCAATAAGCATGGAAAGACACCGTATGAGATGGTGAAGAAAAAGAAGCCTAACCTGAAATACTTTCATATTTTCGGGTGCAAATGCTTTGTTTTGAAGACTCATCCTGAACAGTTGACCAAGTTTGAGCTAAAGGCAGATGAAGGAATTTTTGTTGGCTATCCACTGTCAACAAAGGCATTCAAAGTTTACAATCTGAGAACTAAAGTGATCATGGAATCTATACATGTGTCTTTTGATGACAAGAAGATAACTGGACTTGAAGACATAGATGAATATGATCAACTGAACTTTGAAAATGAAGATTTAAACTCTGTTGAAGTAAACTCTGATCAAACTATTCTGACAGACTCTGTTGAAACAAACTCTGAACCTCTACTGGTAAACACTGGAGAAACTTCTCAGCCACAACAAAGGGAAGAACCAGTTGAGGGGGAGCATGATCAAGATGAAGACTCAAACATTGATACTAAGTCAACTGAAAATCTGGATCAAACTCTGATGATTCAAACTCTGAAAATTCAAATTCTGACTATGGGCAGTCAAGTTCAGGGGGAGTCTCAGAAAATGAAGAGAGCCCACAACAAAATCAGGAGAGCATGGATCAAGGGGGAGGATCACATGCTGACAGAAGTCATTTGCCTTCTGCTAGGAAATGGACCAAATCACATACACCTGATTTGATAATTGGTGATCTAGATGCAAAAGTGAAAACAAGAAGTGCCACTGCAAGTGAATGTCTATTTCATGCATTCTTGTCTAAAAATGAACCAAAGAAAGTGGAAGAAGCTCTTCAAGATGCTGACTGGATAACAGCAATGCAGGAAGAGTTGAATGAATTTGAAAGGAATGAAGTTTGGACCCTTGTACCAAGGCCAAAGAACAGATCTATTGTTGGTACTAAATGGGTTTTCAGAAACAAGACTGACAGTGAAGGTGTTATCACAAGGAACAAGGCTAGACTGGTAGCAAAAGGCTATTCACAGCAGGAAGGAATAGACTATGATGAAACATTTGCTCCAGTTGCAAGATTGGAGGCAATCAGAATTTTTCTAGCATATGCCTCTCACAAGATATTCAAAGTGTTCCAGATGGATGTGAAAAGTGCTTTTCTGAATGGGAAGCTTGAAGAAGAAGTGTTTGTTGAACAACCACCAGGATTTGTGGACCCAAAATATCCAGACCATGTCTACAGGCTGGATAAAGCACTCTATGGACTTAAGCAAGCACCAAGGACATGGTATGAAACTCTGGCTCAATTTCTCTTAGAAAGTGGATTCAACAGAGGTACTATTGACAAAACTCTGTTTTATTTCAAATCTGAGAGTGACTTGCTTTTAGTTCAGATATATGTTGATGACATTATCTTTGGGTCTACTAATGACAAACTCTGTAAGAAGTTTGCCAAGCTCATGCAATCCAGATATCAAATGAGCATGATGGGAGAGCTTAGTTATTTTCTAGGCTTACAGGTGAGACAAACAGATGATGGTATCTTCATTAATCAAGTAAAATATACCAGAAATCTTCTCAAGAAATTTGGTATGCTTGACTGTTCATCTGCATCAACTCCCATGGCAACAGCAACTAAATTGGACAAAGACACAAGAGTTTCAGTGGATATGACAAACTACAGGGGCATGATAGGATCTCTTCTTTACTTGACAGCTAGTAGGCTTGACATAATGTATGCAACCTATCTTTGTGCATGGTTTCAGGTAGATCCTAGAGAGCCACATCTGACAGCTGTGAAAAGAATCTTCAAGTATCTCAAGGGCACCATATCATTAGGTCTGTGGTACCCCAGAGAATCAGATTTCAAGCTACTTGGGTATTCTGATGCAGACTTTGCAGGCTGCAAGATAGACAGAAAGAGCACTAGTGGAAGTTGTCAATTTCTTGGTGATAGACTTGTCTCTTGGTACAGCAAGAAACAGAAATCAATTTCTACATCAACAGCTGAAGCAGAGTATATTGCAGCTGGTAGCTTTTGTGCGCAGATCTTGTGGATGAAGAATCAGTTGCTGGATTATGGATTGAGGTACAGTAAGATTCCTATTTACTGTGATAATCAAAGTGCTATTGCTATGACAGGTAATCCAGTACAGTATTCAATGACCAAGCACATCAGCATAAGGTACCATTTCATCAGAGAACATGTGGAAGAAGGGAATATTGAACTACATTTTGTGTCTACAGAACAACAGCTTGCAGATATTTTCACCAAACCATTGAGTGAAGCTACATTTACAAGACTGGTCAATGAACTAGGAATGGTCTCTGGTTCTGACTAGGAATGTTGGTTAGATTCAAATTTTACTTATGTATTGTGTTGCTCATATTTCCTTGATTTGTTAAATGCTAAGTGAACTCTGTTGATTAAACTCTGTTATGCATACTCTGATAACCTGTTTTTCTTTAAACACTGCTAAACTCTGTTAAACTCTGTCAGCATGCCTGTATGTCATACACTGTTAATAAGTTTGATAAACTCTGTGAACTCTGAGCTGATTTTTGTCTGAATGAAAATACCAATGAAGAAATATGTATGAAGCATTATTCTCAGCAATTAATCATGAATCTTTCTGAGTTATTGTGATCTAATCTTAGATTGTACAGAAAGTTAACACAGCATGATACTGGTTCATATTTATAGCATCTCTTAGTTTATTTTGTCCTAAACTCCGAGTCTATAAATACTGTGTGCATTGCCTTTCATGAATAACTACTAATGTTGATGAACTCTAAACTCTGTTAGTTATACTCTGGTAGATTAAAATGCTTACTGCAATACCCCAAAGAAAATGTATATAGGTTGCTATACTCCTTTGAGATTATGTTGGAGACTAGGTGTGACGCCCCCAGATCCGGGGTCGGAGATCTAGGCGCTCACGGTCCATTTTCCATTAGTAACATACCTGCTCTTGCACATAATATATATAACACAGCCATCGACCCCACAATAAACTCACACCACACTCACACACAGAGGTTAGAGCCTCAGAAACGTCACACATTGATTAAACAGTAATAAAGTTATCAGAGTTATTACAGACCGAATTAAATAGTATTTATGCTACCAACAACACTTCGATATGAAGCGAAGTTGGCGGCTTGAAAGTTTGTTACGATACACTGCCTTGCACAGGTCATGCTGATAAATAAAACGTACTAACAAAAGCTGCCAACCAATCCGACTAATGGGGCCTACCGGTGGAATCTCAAGTGGTGGCTCGGGCCTAGTCACCTGCTTTCGAACAGTCTGCCTGGGTCTTTCCATTTCGCTTAGCTATTGTGTTTGTAAAATTTGAAAACAAGCAAGAGTGAGCAACTATAGCTCAGCAAGAAATATATATATAAGGTAAGCAATATAACATTTCATATGATTGGCAGTTGATATACTTGTTTGTATCAATCAGTTATAAAATCACTTGTCATAGTTGATAAATCTCGAAGGTGCAACAATATGTGCCCTTGTTTTCAAAATAAACTTGCAGTTCTAGATACTGCATTGAATCAACATCATTCTCATCAAAATAGAACACTATCAGCAACTTGGCACAAAAGCCTAAGAAGCAGTGTCAAAGCATTTTTCCAAAATGGAGGAATGGGACTTAAAGAAAACACAAAACCTGACAAGGATTGACGATGATCAGTCGCCACATCCAAGTCCAATAATCCGCGGGTCTTCTCTACCGGTAGAAGGATAGAAACTACATCCGTAACTATCCCTCGGGTGAAAACTACATCCGTAATCACCCTCGATGAAAACTACATCCGTAATCATCCTTCGGCAACACCTGGGCCGGAATAATAAGTGATGGACCGCCTGGCTCACGGCCGCTTACACATCCCGGGAATCGTTCGTCAACGGTTCCCACACCTGCCAGAGTCCCTTTTTCTTTTCTTTTAAAACTTGATTTTGATTGAAAACAGAGTAATTGAGGTCCGACATCAGTCGACCGATGATTCTTGAAATCATACAAGAAGTAGAATCTGACCGGGGGTTTTCGAAAATGTTTTGAGTTCGAAAGAGTTCGAGTTTGAAAGAATTAAAAAGTATCTTGGATTAACTTGTCTTTAATTAATGAATAGTAATTATTAAATAATATTTTAAGATTTAATATTAATAATTAATAAAATAATTATTCGATAAAATAAACTTTTAATCCAAGATAGGGTTTCGAGTATTTACGAAGATATAACAATAATTATTTGAGTATACGATACTCCCCGAATGACCCTTCGGGTTTTCGTAAACTAGTTACGATATAATAATATATCGCTCCCCGGTCAATAGTATATACGGACCGCTACGACCTCTATTGCTAGAGTCGTTGTCCGAAGAAAATATTTCAATCTAAGTTCAAGGGGTAAAAGCATACATGTACTTGTTCAATCTCAATTGCATCAATACTTCGATAACATAGCATTTGATATCATTTGAAAACTACAAACACAACAGTAAAAGTCCTTGTATATGGATAAGTTTTGAAAAGTAAACTTGCCTTGGTTTGGTTGGGGTGGTCGAGCGTGCGGATTCGAACGATCTATACATAAACAATAATCGTTCGTTAGAACCTTAACAATTTCTCTTTAATTACGGGGTTTTAAGGGGGTACGAAATTAACTTAACGACTTCGTCTTATGACTCCCTAGCCCCACTATAGGTCCATGTCATCACTCGATTACGCTCGTCACTTACCCGGCTTAATTTAGTTACCACGTTCGAATCATAACCACTAACCCTAGAATCATGTTCCACTAATCGACTTTTTCCATTGCGCGAATTTTACTCTAGCATTTTTATAAAATCCAAAAATTCATATTTTAATCCAATTCCTTTTGGGTGGCCTTCACCACTGCATTACCTATATTCTCAAATTTTTCCATGATCCCAAATATGTTTTAAGGTGTTTAAACAAGGTTCACAAGGGGGTCACTGAATGCAGTCCATAGTCCAGAAACAAAATTCACTCCTTCGGCCATAACTAAAAATCCACATATAACCAGCTATGAACCTTACATTTCCAGAAACTACATTCAATTATCTTTCCAAAAATATAAGGTAGGACATCAGGGGACATCATTTGGGGGTTCAAAATCGTGCTACAACACAGATCAAAGTTCCTGGACAAACTCAGCAAGCTCAAACTACTTAGATCAACCATTTTTCATACCTCCATAACATAATCACCACTTAATACACATAGATCATGGTTCATAACACTCATGGAGATATATATATTAACCATAGTCATAAAAGTTACAATCTCAACATCAAAACTCAAGATCCATGCTATCCAATACATATACATCCAAGATAAGTCCTAAAACACATGGATCTACTACCATACTATATGAACAATACATAACCAAGGGGGGTTTGAGATTTTATACCTTCTTGAGCTCCTAGAGGCCTTGAACAATCTTTACACAACTCAAAAACACCTTAGATGGCCTCCTACAACACTTACAATGCAAGATCTAAAGGAAAAACAAACTTGGTTACTATTTACCAAAGGTTGAATAATTTGTAACTTGAAAATGGTTGGATAGAATGGAGTGAAATTGCTAGCATACCTTGTATATATGATGTAGATGACCTAGGAATTATGGCAAGATTTATGAGTGATGGGAGAGGGGAGAAGAGAAAAGTTTTTGTTTTGTTTTTGTGTTTGTGTTGGCAAATAATTGATGTTAGGTTATTTAGGTTGGGTGATACATATCACATGTAAGCATGGTAGTGTACTAGCAAGCATGGGCTCTTGTACTATGTGTCCCCCTTTTTGAAAAAGTAACCAACTAGATACTATTCATCTTCCAATGGCCAACTAACTTGTTTGATTTCTAACCACTTGGTTGCATGGGCTTGCATGCAATACTACTCCTTGTATTATTATTCTTCCACCAATGCTTATAATTAAATCTTTAATTCGTATCGTATCTTAATTATTCTCTCGTAATAATATTTCGTCGCGTAGAGATTTCCCTTATAATTCCTTAAGTACTTATTGTGTAAATTCCTCGAATGTTCATAATTCCTCGTCATAACTCTTAATAAATCCTTTAATATTCTAACCATTCTCAAATCCCAAGTTTAATAAATATTACTAACAGTAAGACTCTTGCCTTCACAATCTCTCTGTATATCTTACATAATAAATGCAACAGCGCAGTTTCTCAGACAATCAATTCTATTAATCAACAGGGATGACTAGAAAGGTTCCATAATGATAATGTCACAAGATATTAAATAAAAGGAAATATTACCAAAAATTAGGGTTCTTACAGCCTCCCCTCCTTAAAAGGATTCCGTCCCGGAATCAGGTTGAAAACAGTTGGGGGTGCTTTTCACGCATCGAGCTCTCTAGTTCCCATGTTGATTCTTTGACATTCTGATTCCTCCACAAGACTCTCACTAGTTTGATAACCTTGTTCCTCAGCACCTGTTCTTTTCTATCCATGATTTCTATGGGTTGCTCGACATATGTTAAGTCTGGTTGCAGATCCACTTGATCATGTTCTATCACATGTCGGAAGTCGGTATGGTATGGTCGTAGCATGGACACATGGAACACATTATGCACTTGATGTAAGCTCGGGGGTAAAGCCAACTCGTAGGATAACTTCCCAACTCGTTTCAAGATCTCAAAAGGTCCAATAAATCTCGGGCTTAGTTTTCCTTTCTTACCAAATCTCATCAATCCCTTCCACGGCTATACTTTCAACATCACAAACTCTCCTACCTCATATTCTTTGTCCTTGCGGGTCTGGTCCGCATACTTCTTCTGTCTGTCTTGGGCCGCTACCAGCCGTCCTCTTATGAGCTCGATAGTTTCTCTCGTCTGTTGGACCAGTTCAGGCCCTAAAATCTTCCGCTCTCCAACTTCTTCCCAACACAAGGGAGACCGACATCTTCGTCCGTATAAAGCTTCATATGGGGGCATGCCTATACTCGCATGGTAACTGTTGTTGTAGGAAAATTCGATCAACGGCAAGTGGTCATCCCAACTTCCCTTAAAATCAATGGCACATACCCTCAACATGTCCTCGATGGTCTGGATGGTTCTCTCACTCTGTCCGTCTGTTTGGGGATGGTATGCAGTACTCATGTTTAACTTGGTCCCCACACAATCCTGAAAACTTCTCCAGAACCTGGAGTTGAATCTTGGGTCTCTATCTGATACAATGCTCACAGGAACCCCATGTCTAACCACAATCTCCTTTAAGTAAATATCTGCCAGCTTGTCGACAGTATATCTCTCGTTGATTGGAAGAAAATGTGCTGACTTGGTCAACCTATCGATAATTACCCAAATGGCATCATGATTAGTCTTGGTCCTTGGTAATCCGACCACAAAGTCCATCGCAATCTTCTCCCATTTCCACTCGGGTATCTCTAAGGGTTGCAACAATCCACTGGGCCTCTGGTGTTCGGCCTTCACTCTTTGACATGTCAAACATTTACTTACCCACTCTGCCACGTCCTTCTTCATATTAGGCCACCAATAATATTCTCTCAGATCTCTATACATCTTAGTGCCTCCAGGGTGAATTGAGTACCTCGAACTATGAGCCTCTCGCAAAATCTCGTCTTTTAATTCTTGAACGTTCGGGATCCATATCCTAGATGCGTACCTCATAATTCCATTCCCGTCCTTCTCACATTTAATTTCCTCGCCAGTCAAAATTTTCTCCATCGAATTCTTTTCTTCCTCTATCTTCTTTTCCTGGCATAACTTAATCTTCTCCAATAACGGTGGTTGGACTTTTATTTCCATTAGACTCTCTTGTCCAATTCCTGGTAACCTCACTTCAATCTCCAGTTTCTCAAGGTCCTTGACCAATTCGTCCAGTGACGTTATCATCTTTAACTTCTCCTTTCGGCTAAGTGCATCGGCCACTACGTTGGCCTTCCCTGGGTGATAATGAATCTCACAATCATAATCCTTGATTAGCTCCAACCATCTCCTCTGCCTCATGTTTAACTCTTTCTGAGTGAATATGTACTTTAAGCTCTTGTGATCCGTGTAGATTTCACACTTTTCTCCGTAAAGATAATGTCTCCAGATCTTCAAAGCAAAAACTATCGCTGCTAATTCCAAATCATGGGTGGGGTATCTTATCTCATATTCCTTAAGTTGTCTGGACGCATACGCAATCACCTTACCGTGCTGCATAAGCACACACCCTAAACCTTTATGGGATGCGTCGCTATAAATCACAAAATCTCCCTTATCATCAGGTAGGGCTAGTACTGGTGCCGTCACCAACCTCTTTTTCAACTCTTGAAAGCTCTCTTCGCATTTTTCAGTCCACACAAACTTCTCGGTCTTGCGAGTTAGTCGGGTCAAAGGGGCTGCTATCTTTGCAAAGTCTTGGACAAATCTCCTATAGTAGCCAGCCAGTCCTATGAAACTTCTCACCTCTGTCGGAGTGGTTGGTCTCTCCCAATTTGATACAGCCTCTATTTTGGCTGGGTCCACTAGAATACCTTGTTCGCTAATCACATGTCCTAAGAACTGAACTTCCTTCAACCAAAATTCGCACTTCGAGAACTTAACGTACAGCTTTTCTTCTCTCAATGCTCCCAATACAATCCTCAAGTGCTCTGCATGTTCCTCCTTCGTCTTGGAATAAATTAAAATATCATCGATGAAGACTACAACACACTTGTCCAAGTATTTCTTGAAGACTCGATTCATTAAGTCCATGAAAGCTGCAGGGGCATTCGTTAACCCAAATGACATCACTAAGAACTCATAGTGTCCATACCGGGTGCGAAAGGCCGTCTTTGGTATATCTTCTGGTTTAATCTTTAACTGGTGGTACCCGATCCGCACATCAATCTTAGAGAAATAAACTGCATCTTTCAATTGGTCAAACAGGTCATCTATCCTGGGCAAGGGATACTTATTCTTGATAGCACCTTGTTCAACTCCCTGTAGTCTATACATAATCTCATGCTGCCGTCCTTCTTTTTCACGAATAACACCGGGGCTCCCCACGGTGACACACTAGGTCTTATCATCCCTTTATCCAACAACTCTTGTAACTGTGTGGCCAGCTCTTTCATCTCCACTGGGGCTAGCCGATATGGGGCTTTCGAAATTGGGGCCGTACCCGGAACTAAGTCTATAGCAAACTCGATGTCCCTATCGGGTGGTAGTCCGGGAAGATCGTCTGGAAATACGTCCGCGAACTCATTAACGACAGGGATTTCCTGCAGGTTTGGTGCCTCCTTCTTGGTATCCTTCACATAGGCTAAATATGCTTCGCATCCTTTACGTAACAGCTTCTTAGCTTGAATCATAGTCAGGAACTTTTGGCTTTGCCGTTTCCCACTAAACACTACTTCTTCGTCCCCTGGCAGTCTCAAACTTACTTCCTTCTTGACACAATCAATCTGGGCTCTGTGGGTTGTTAACCAATCTATACCTACTATTACGTCAAACTCCCCTAGTTTAAAAGGTATTAAGTCTACCCGAAAGTGTCGCCCTTCTATTTCTAAGTCACAACCTGGACATACTTGGCTAACGGGAATAATTTCATGATTAGCTATCTCTATTTGCAATCTGTCTTTCAATGGTTCAGTCTTAAGGCCTAACTGACATACAAAATCTAGAGATATGAAAGACTTGGTAGCTCCCGAATCAAATAAAACATTTGCTTTAACTGAGTTGAGTAATAGGGTACCTGCAATCACATCCGTGATCCTCACGGCATCCTGCACCGTCATGTTAAAAGTTCTTGCAGTAGGGGCCTTGTTAGAAGCAGTTCCACTCACTCTCGATGCAGCTGGCCCAGAGGACATACATTCCCTCATTCGGTGCCCTGGTTTCCCACACTTGAAGCAATTACCTCCGATACTCAGGTTGTTACTATTTCCGCGACAGGCGTTAGCATAATGCCCTGTCAGCCCACACTTGAAGCATTTCACATCTTGCAGGTTACACACGCCCGCATGTTTCCTTCCACATTTATTGCATTCTGGGGGTTGGGCTCGGGATGGGGTAGAGTAAGACGATCCCTGTGGTCGGCCGCCCTGGCCCACACTCCAACTTTCAGCTCTCTTGGTTCCAAAGTTCCCGCTTGGTTGGGACATCGTTCCTCGCTTAAATTTGCTCGGAAAGCTCCCACCAGCAGAGTTTCCCTTTCGGATATCCAACTTCCTCTTCTTTCCTTCCCTCTCCTTCTGCATCTGTTCACTCCCAACTTCAACAATTGACGCTTTCTATACTAGGGTGGCATAGTCTGTCAGCTCAAGAACCGCCACACGATTCTGAATCCACTATTTTAGCCCTAATTGAAATCTTCGGGCCCTCTTTGCCTCAGAGTTCACATATTCCGGCACAAACCTTGACAACTCAGTAAATTTGGCCTCATACTCGGCCACCGTCATATTTCCTTGCTTCAGCTCCAAAAACTTTAGCTCCATTTGTGTCTCCATGAACCTAGGAAAGTACTTCTCCAAGAACAGCTCGCTAAATCTCTCCTAGGTTACCACACCTCTTCCTTCCAAATTCTTCTTAGCTTCCCACCAATAGTTCGCCTCACCCTTCAGAAGGTAAGTGGCGAAAACAGTCTTCTGCTCCTCAGCGACACCTAGTATCTCGAAAGATTTTTCCATTTCCTTCAGCCAGGCCCTTGCCTCGACAGGGTCGGCAGTTCCTTTAAATTCTGGGGGTTTCAGGGATTTGAAGTTCCGGAAAGCATTAGCATTAGCATTCTGGGGTGGTTGCTGAACTGGGGGTCGGTCCAAGTTCTGCCTAAGTAACTCCATGAACTGTTCCATAGGGCCTCCCCTAGGATGTTCCACCTCTCGGGTATCATCACCAGCTTCTTCTTCTTCATACTCAGAGTCATCAAACAGGTTATGATCGTTGCCCTCATTATCACTCAGGTTGACATTCTCCCCTTCGTGGTTCTGGTGGCCTCCGGCTCCATGGTGGCTAACCTGGCCCTCAGAACTGATCGGGTGAGCTCGAGTGTTCATTCTTCTGGGTGGCATGATTCTGATGATAAAACAAGAAAGGGGTTAGGGTTTTCCAATTACCTGACAGCGTTTGCACGGGTCAGGAGCGTATCGTTCCTCCTCATAAGGGTGGAAGTGCAAAAGTTTAGTAATCCGATGTTGGAGATAAAATGTCAAACATTTTTGGGGGAAAGATCCCTTTGGGATGCGAAAACATTTACAAGAGTTTTCAAAATTTCGAAACCTCAAAAATACTTTTCAAAATTTCAAAACACATTTTTTTTAAAGATTTTAGGAACATTTTTGGAAATTGTAGAAAATAATTTGAAATCGCATATCGTAAATTTGAAACAGTATGGTTGTATTTGTGGCTTATAGCAATTGTATAATCACAGTTGTATATCAAGACAGTAAAGCATGGCATCGGAAAGTAAAGCAGTTGAGGCATATTAAGGAAACTGAAACTAAATAAGTACGGTGCAAGGGTTATCACAAGTTTGGATGTTAGAGCCAAATACATAGTTCCGATGTCAAAGTCTAGCAAAAGTGGAACAAATACAAATACATCATCCGAATAGTCAGGCTACACAAAAGTAGGGCTACATCCATACATACTACCCGAAGTCACATCTACATATCTGTAGGTCAGTCTACTCATCCACTGGTCAGAAAGGATACCACTGCACAAGTCAACTATCCCGCAAAATCGACACACTAATGTCATCTGAACCTAGGGGACTGAGCTATCGGTAACACATCACGGGGCCGCGCCGCGGCGGAGCAAGGTCCTCACTCGGGTAAATGCACGACGCACAACACGCCTAGCATCCCTAGCCTGGATCACTCCGCCCCCGCGGATCCCTAAACCAAGAATCCTATCGCGACTCCTCATCTCAATCCTGTGGAGTCGAGCCCTAGTCCTCCTAGCAACGGTGGTCCTCATCTTAACCTGGATCCTCAAGCGCGCCTCGCGCTCCTCCACTAGTGCCCGCCTCGCCTCGTTAAGTCGGGCCTCTGCAGATAGTAAGTCTCGGGTCAGGAACTGTACCACGTAAGCATGCTCAGTACCAGACACTGGGGTAGGTCCGCCGGTGGAGGTGGTATGACAGGAACAGGTGTAGGTGCAGCAGCAGCAGCAGGAGCAGGAGCAGGGGTAGGATCAAGCTCTTCCTCGCCAGAAGTGTCATCCTCAGAGTCACCGTCCGATGAAACAGGGCTGGATGTCTGTGGAGAAGGTGGGGGTGACACCACACGACCATCGCCGGATCTCACACTCTCCTCATCAGTAGCTACAGGAGATGGGGTAACAGGCTCTGGCTCGGGCTCAGGCTCAAAGGGCTCCTCAATGGGATCCTCATCATCAGTACTCTCTATCACTGTAATCCAGGGGCCAAGATCGGAGTCAGCACCCATATCCACCTCAGGATCCTCGGTCTCTCGCATCAGGGCCTCATCATGCTCTCTCTCGAAAGCCTCAGGGTCTGGTATCTCCTCCATCTACACAAGGAAATAAGGTGGGTCACTAACCATAAAAGAAGGGTTTAGGAGTAGTTCCCTCACGGGCCTTAAAGTCAGGGCTATATCCGATAACCCGACTACAAACTCGATGAGAGTTCTAAGTATTATTAAAGTTGTTATTAAGGTTATCGTTATTGTTATTATTATTAGGGTTGCTTTATTAAATTACTACCGTTTTTGAGAACTGTAACCTCGCTCTGATATCATTTCTGTGACGCCCCCAGATCCGGGGTCGGAGATCTAGGCGCTCACGGTCCATTTTCCATTAGTAACATACCTGCTCTTGCACATAATATATATAACACAGCCATCGACCCCACAATAAACTCACACCACACTCACACACACAGGTTAGAGCCTCAGAAACGTCACACATTGATTAAACAGTAATAAAGTTATCAGAGTTATTACAGACCGAATTAAATAGTATTTATGCTACCAACAACACTTCGATATGTAGCGAAGTTGGCGGCTTGAAAGTTTGTTACGATACACTGCCTTGCACAGGTCATGCTGATAAATAAAACGTACTAACAAAAGCTGCCAACCAATCCGGCTAATGGGGCCTACCGGTGGAATCTCAAGTGGTGGCTCGGGCCTAGTCACCTGCTTTCGAACAGTCTGCCTGGGTCTTGCCATTTCGCTTAGCTGTTGTGTTTGTAAAATTTGAAAACAAGCAAGAGTGAGCAACTATAGCTCAGCAAGAAATATATATATAAGGTAAGCAATATAACATTTCATATGATTGGCAGTTGATATACTTGTTTGTATCAATCAGTTATAAAATCACTTGTCATAGTTGATAAATCTCGAAGGTGCAACAATATGTGCCCTTGTTTTCAAAATAAACTTGCAGTTCTAGATACTGCATTGAATCAACATCATTCTCATCAAAATAGAACACTATCAGCAACTTGGCACAAAAGCCTAAGAAGCAGTGTCAAAGCATTTTTCCAAAATGGAGGAATGGGACTTAAACAAAACACAAAACCTGACAAGGATTGACGATGATCAGTCGCCACATCCAAGTCCAATAATCCGCGGGTCTTCTCTACCGGTAGAAGGATAGAAACTACATCCGTAACTATCCCTCGGGTGAAAACTACATCCGTAATCACCCTCGATGAAAACTACATCCGTAATCATCCTTCGGCAACACCTGGGCCGGAATAATAAGTGATGGACCGCCTGGCTCACGGCCGCTTACACATCCCGGGAATCGTTCTTCAACGGTTCCCACACCTGCCAGAGTCCCTTTTTCTTTTCTTTTAAAACTTAATTTTGATTGAAAACAGAGTAATTGAGGTCCGACATCAGTCGACCGATGATTCTTGAAATCATACAAGAAGCAGAATCTGACCGGGGGTTTTCGAAAATGTTTTGAGTTCGAAAGAGTTCGAGTTTGAAAGAATTAAAAAGTATCTTGGATTAACTTGTCTTTAATTAATGAACAGTAATTAATAAATAATATTTTAAGATATAATATTAATAATTAATAAAATAATTATTCGATAAAATAAACTTTTAATCCAAGATAGGGTTTCGAGTATTTACGAAGATATAACAATAATTATTTGAGTATACGATACTCCCCGAATGACCCTTCGGGTTTTCGTAAATTAGTTACGATATAATAATATACCGCTCCCCGGTCAATAGTATATACGGACCGCTACGACCTCTATTGCTAGAGTCGTTGTCCGAAGAAAATATTTCAATCTAAGTTCAAGGGGTAAAAGCATACATGTACTTGTTCAATCTCAATTGCATCAATACTTCGATAACATAGCATTTGATATCATTTGAAAACTACAAACACAACAGTAAAAGTCCTTGTATATGGATAAGTTTTGAAAAGTAAACTTGCCTTGGTTTGGTTGGGGTGGTCGAGCGTGCGGATTCGAACGATCTATACATAAACAATAATCGTTCGTTAGAACCTTAACAATTTCTCTTTAATTACGGGGTTTTAAGGGGGTACGAAATTAACTTAACGACTTCGTCTTATGACTCCATAGCCCCACTATAGGTCCATGTCATCACTCGATTACGCTCGTCACTTACCCGGCTTAATTTAGTTACCACGTTTGAATCATAACCACTAACCCTAGAATCATGTTCCACTAATCGACTTTTTCCATTGCGCGAATTTTACTCTAGCATTTTTATAAAATCCAAAAATTCATATTTTAATCCAATTCCTTTTGGGTGGCCTTCACCACTGCATTACCTATATTCTCAAATTTTTCCATGATCCCAAATATGTTTTAAGGTGTTTAAACAAGGTTCAGAAGGGGGTCACTGAATGCAGTCCCTAGTCCAGAAACAAAATTCACTCCTCCGGCCATAACTAAAAATCCACACATCACCTAGCTATGAACCTTACATTTCCAGAAACTACATTCAATTATCTTTCCAAAAATATAAGGTAGGACATCAGGGGACATCATTTGGGGGTTCAAAATCGTGCTACAACACAGATCAAAGTTCCTGGACAAACTCAGCAAGCTCAAACTACTTAGATCAGCCATTTTTCATACCTCCATAACATAATCACCACTTAATACACTTAGATCATGGTTCATAACACTCATGGAGATATATATATTAACCATAGTCATAAAAGTTACAATCTCAACATCAAAACTCAAGATCCATGCTATCCAATACATATACATCCAAGATAAGTCCTAAAACACATGGATCTACTACCATACTATATGAACAATACATAACCAAGGGGGGTTTGAGATTTTATACCTTCTTGAGCTCCTAGAGGCCTTGAACAATCTTTACACAACTCAAAAACACCTTAGATGGCCTCCTACAACACTTACAATGCAAGATCTAAAGGAAAAACAAACTTGGTTACTATTTACCAAAGCTTGAATAATTTGTAACTTGAAAATGGTTGGATAGAATGGAGTGAAATTGCTAGCATACCTTGTATATATGATGTAGATGACCTAGGAATTATGGCAAGATTTATGAGTGATGGGAGAGGGGAGAAGAAGAAATTTTCTTCTCCTTCTTTTGCTTAGGCCGAGAGCAAGCTTCAAGGGGGGGGGGAAGAGAAAAGTTTTTGTTTTGTTTTTTTGTTTGTGTTGGCAAATTATTGATGTTAGGTTATTTAGGTTGGGTGATACATATCACATGTAAGCATGGTAGTGTACTAGCAAGCATGGGCTCTTGTACTATGTGTCCCCCTTTTTGAAAAAGTAACCAACTAGATACTATTCATCTTCCAATGGCCAACTAACTTGTTTGATTTCTAACCACTTGGTTGCATGGGCTTGCATGCAATACTACTCCTTGTATTATTATTCTTCCACCAATGCTTATAATTAAATCTTTAATTCGTATCGTATCTTAATTATTCTCTCGTAATAATATTTCGTCGCGTAGAGATTTCCCTTATAATTCCTTAAGTACTTATTGTGTAAATTTCTCGAATGTTCATAATTCCTCGTCATAACTCTTAATAAATCCTTTAATATTCTAACCATTCTCAAATCCCAAGTTTAATAAATATTACTAACAGTAAGACTCTTGCCTTCACAATCTCTCTGTATATCTTACATAATAAATGCAACAGCGCAGTTTCTCAGACAATCAATTCTATTAATCAACAGGGATGACTAGAAAGGTTC
Source organism: Saposhnikovia divaricata (assembly GCA_036435485.1). Classification (NCBI taxonomy): domain Eukaryota; kingdom Viridiplantae; phylum Streptophyta; class Magnoliopsida; order Apiales; family Apiaceae; genus Saposhnikovia; species Saposhnikovia divaricata. The sequence goes on along the minus strand of JAZHRN010000127.1, from coordinate 854,113 downwards.
CATAATGATAATGTCACAAGATATTAAATAAAAGGAAATATTACCAAAAATTAGGGTTCTTACACTAGGATGACCCAGGAACTTATTGGTATATAATATGTGCTAAAATTCTCTGATTTTTGGTGACTAGTCAAAGACTAGGATGACCCAGGAACTTATCAAAATGATAAGGGCTAAAATTTTTGAATTTTTGGTGACTAGCTCCAACCTCTAATTACTGGAATGAATAGAATAAAAAAAAAATTAGCAATAGAGGGGGTACAAAATAAATTAAAAATTACTGTATATAGATTAATTACTACAGAGTTTAGCTTTCATCATACAGTCAGTGTTTACTATGAGAGTTTGTGCATCCAGTGTTTATTGATTTACTTTATGGATTTTATGAAAAATTAGATACTCTAAAAATTGATTTGGTAAACTCTGCTACACACACACATATTTTCACAACTGTGCAATTTTTGAAAGGGTTTCGGTGATAAAGTTGGAGAATTGATAAACGCTGTTGATTTGTGGTTAGTACTCTAAGGTAAATTTTCATTTGGATAATTTGAAAATTTTGGAGTAAATAGTACTTTTGACAACTGTTAATAAGTGTATTGTGGTAAAGTGTCTTGGAAATAGAAAAGAGAATACAGCGGTGGTAATTGCTATTTTTACTGCGCATGATTAATTGATCCACTGCATGTATGACAAGTGATCTAGGAACTGTTGAGTGTTTGAATACACAAACGATTGAGTTTTAATTTTTAATTACAACTCTAATCACTTTTGTGTACAAACGATTGTGTTTTACTTTCACCCACTCACTTTTACATCTCACAGTTCTCTCAGTTTTCACTTCCGCATTTTAGCAAACACTTTTCCTACATACACTTTTCTTTGTGATTTCTTGCCCATTTCTTGATTCAATGGCTTCTAAATCATTCACTGTTCTTGGTCTACGTTTTGTCCCTAACAATTATGCAGCCCCACTCAATCATGAACGTGTTCCAGAAGCATTTCATCTTATGCAGAATTTCTTGAGAGACTCAGAGATTGGACAAGCTCTGGTTGAACCTAGTACTCTCTCTGCATCTCAAATTGCCACTTTTTGGCAAAACTCGGTCTATGTGGATGGAGGAGAGAATGGGACTCCAAACATCATCTTCACTCATGATGAACAAGAGTTTGTGATTACTCCACAAACTGTCAGAGAAACGATGGGTTTTGATACACACACCTCTTATGCTTATGCTGGTGAACCTCAATTAAGACAGATGCTACAGGAGATAGGCTACATGGATTCTCTTCACAAGCTAGGCAGTGTAAAGAGGCCTAATCTCAGGAAGGAATGGAATTTTTTCTTCGACTGCATCACAAGAACATTCCAGAAGAAGGTCACTAACTAGGATGCTATTCCAATGGACAGTCTACAAATCAGGTATTCTCTACTTTATGGCAGTAATTTTGATTTTGGTAGATATGTTCTAATGAATCTAGGTGATAAACTGTCAGAGTCTACTACAGTTTATTTTGCTCGATTTTGTCAAATGCTATTCACTGCTTGTGTATCTGGTTTAGAGATTGCTGAAGCTGATGTAATTCAGCCTTTTAGAGTCAACAAGAGAATATTCTCTGATATGACTAATAAGGATGCTGGTAAAGAAAACCTACCTGCCTTTGTTCTGCCACTTGCTTTGCAGAATTTTCTCAACCAACCTCAAGACCAACCACAACCTGAACCACTAAACACTGATCATACTCAAACCCTAAACACTGAACCACCTACATCACCTATCCACACTGTACTTACTCAACAACCTGCAACCTCAAACCAAACCACTATCCCTGAACCACAACCTGCATCCACTCACAACACACCATCACAATCTCAACCACAGCCTAAAGCAAAAAGAGGCAGAGTAAAGCAATCAGCAGCAACCACTAAAAGACATGCAAGAGTTAAGAAGACAATAGAGACAAATATCAAAGCAAAATAGACATCTCCTGGAGCTGTTTATGCTAGAAGAAAGATTCAAAGAGCAAAAAGACCTAAATCACCCTCTGTGGTGGCAGAATCTAGTAAAGAGGATTCAGATGAAGTGCCTCTAGCTAAGAGAAGAAAATTAGTAATCTCTGATTCTGATGATGAACATATTGAAGCTCCAGAGGTGGTTTCATAGCAAATACCTACTGCTGAGGCTGGAAAAGATAAAATGCCTGCAGAGGTTAAAATGCCTGCAGAGGTCGAAATGCCTGCAGAGGTTGAAATGCCTGCAGAAGACAAAATGCCTGCAGAAGAGGATACTAGAGATGGCTTTTCTCCAATGGATGATATTCTTGATTCATTCATACCATTCTCTGATCCTATCTCATCTATTTTTGCTCAATCTGAAGCAACTGGTGCAGCTGATCAACCTACAGTTGTCATTTCTGAAACTGTAGCATCACATACAGAGTTACTCTCAGATGCTCACCAAACTGTTGAAGGAGGAGATGAGGTTGATCAAGCAACCAAGGCTACTTCTCAGTCTATGCCTGTTGATGACAAAAATGTAAACTCTGTTGCTGAGCCTGAGCAACATGGAGAAAATCTTGACAAGGCTGCAGGAGAAATTGCAGAAACTGTGGTTGACAATGCTCAGCACAGTGTTTTACTTGAAGATGAACATGCTAAAGCTGCAAGTGTTGAACTTGAAGGTGAAAGCAGTGCAAACTCTGATTCTTTTCTGAGTGCACCAGTGCAAACAGACAATAAACATACCTCTTTCGATCAACCTTGTAAGTCTCATGAAATTGAAAAAGCACAACTTGCAAAATTTGTTGCTGACTGGTACAAAGAGGAATGCATTTTTCCAAGAGGGAGAGCAGCTAATTTTGTTAAGCAAACTGCCAATACTATCTCCAATCCAGAGATTCTTTCTTGCTTAAAAGCAACTGTAGTTCAAGTCAAAACTCTGGATAGTAGATTTGATGAAACTACAAAGGCAATCACTGACTTGAGGACTGAGATCGTAACTAGAGAAATGAAAATGGAAAGAGAGTCTAAACTCATGAATACAAAATTTTCTAAAGCTCAAGACAATCTCTTTGCCAAGCTGGGTAAAGTTGAAGAGAATCAGTTTGCCTTGTCTGTTAAAATAGATTCCGTTGCAAACTCTTTGGAGTTGCTAACCTCCATTCTGATTCCTGATGATGTCAAAAGGGGGAGAAAGTTGCAAAAACTGCTTGCAAACAACTTCAATCCTTTGAGAAGAAGGATGATGCTGCAGATGGAGGTGGATCTGACAAAAGAACAATTACAAGGTCTAGAGTAAACTCTGCTAAAGTAAACTCTGCTAAAGTAAACACTGCTGAAGGTCCACAGAATGATATAGAGTTAGCTGCAAACATGTTTCTTGAAGAACATGGAAATGATGTCACTCTAGAAGATGTTAAGGCTGAAAAGCTAAGACTTAAAGCTAAACATGAGAAAAAGCTTAAGTCTGGGAAATTCAAGAAGAAAGATGAAAAGGCATCAAGGCCTGTTTTTAAAGGCATTAAGATTAATGAAAATGTCAATGCTGATCAGAGATTGTCTCATTCAAGAAAGCCAACAGCAGATGAGGCTAGATTGAAGCTTAAAGAAAAAGTTGTTGAAGATGATAAGAGTTTAAAGAAGTTAAAGCAAGTTACAACCTCTGTTTCTACACATGTTGTACAAACTACTCTTCCAATTCATGGTTTTGTGAGACCTACTATTCCTGATAATACTGAGAAAGTTCAAGGAGGTGATATTTTTCAAAGCAGAGCAATGATTGCTAAGCAACCTCATGATTTGGCTGGTTTAGGATCAAACAGAGAAAGGACTTTGAATATTACTCCTAGAGATCATTCATCACTGGCTGCTCCAGGCAAGGGTGTCCTTCAAGTTAATTTGGACAAGCTGGAATCAGTACAGTTGATTCATCAAAGAAGTCTAAATAAAGACTTTCTGCTGTATTTCGTGGAGGATGGGACTGTTTACAAAGTTGGAGAGCATGATATTCATTTGAAAATGTATGAAGAACTGCAGTATGTCTTACATATTTTCAAGGTGAATAACAGTCGTACTTACCGAGCTGCAGAAGTGCTTAGATACCAGATGGAAAGATCAAAGATGATTTGTGGAATTAAAGACAAGTCTGAATATGTACCAAAGTACTTAGATTACAAAGGAAGAATGGTTGAAATGAAGAGAAACAGTGCTAAGCTGAGAACTGATTTGGGTATCACTGTGCTTGAATTTAATTCAGAATCAGAAAAGTCATACTTTATCAGACTTGGAAATGAAATGAAGAAGAACAGCATCTATGATCTGAGATCAGCCATTTATCAGACAGATGGTACAGATCCTAAGCTTCGAGAGATCAAGTTACAGATGGAAAGAGCACTTGAAGTTGCAGAAGAGAGATTGCTAACAAAGTACTTGAGGACAGCATGGGATGTTGAAAGGATTAAGTAATTTATGCTCTGTAAGTTTTTCATATTTTCTGTAATTTTGTTAAGTATCAGTTTAAACTCTGTTTAGTTGTTAAACACTGTATATGATTATTTATTTTTGACATAATCAATTATCTATTAACTTGTGCATTTTTGCTAATGAACAAGTTGGGGGAGATTGTTAGATATAATTGATGTAATGTTTCAGTGTTTAAGTGTAACAGTGATATATCAGAGTTTAACTGGAAGGAAGTCAGAGTTTAGTAAAGTCTGACTGACGGAAGCTGGACAGAGTTTAGTAAAGTCTGTCTGGAAGCAGCGCGTACGGAGTCAACAGAAGATATTAGAGATCAATTGAATATTGATATGGAAGCGAGATCTTTGGAGACTGGATAGCTATCAAAGAGATCGAGTTGACTTAGGAGACGTGTGACAATCTGTAATTGATATCATTGTATAGCTGATTATTAGGAATATCAATTAGCGATTGTATAGCATCTCTTTGTGATAGTTTACATCACGAAGAGGGTTTTTAATATCAATTACCTAGAAGGGTATCGTGCATCGAACTATCTTTATTGTAACCTAGCAGCTCTTTGTGATAGTTTACATCACGAAGAGGGTTTTTAATATCAGAAGATTTAAAGTGCATAATCATCTTACTTGTTAAACTCTCATACGAATTTGATTATTAATTGTGTATTCGGCTTAACATAGGTCGTTTACGAACCAAGATTATAACTCGAGTTTTATCGTCCATTTTCTAAGTGTTTTACCAAAGTTATAACCAAGTGGGTTTTTAGGGGTTCGTTCGCGTTTAACCTTGATTCAAACATTTTTATAAAATCGGAAAACGATCCGTTTCACATGTGATTTTCTCTCACACCTTCCTTATGACCCCTAGTATTTATTTACCAAGATTCGCCACTGAGTAACATGTTTTACGAGGGTTCAATTGAAGTTACGAACTTTTACTTACGATTTCGAACCAATTTTAGTAATTTGACCATATCTCCTAAACCGTAAGTCCATTTGTTTCGATTCTTTTTCGAAAATGATATACGACTCGAGATCTACGGGGGTATATTACATTCTTAACCAGTTTAGACAATTAGAGCTACTGTGATGCACGAATGTCAAGGTTTAACGAAATTTCGGCATTACAACGGCTATAAATCGGACGTTTCCGAATCTTTAATTCACGATCAAACATTAACCAAGCCACACCGGACATTCATACATCATAACCAGTCCATAATACAACTTATCTCACCACCATATACATCATATGTCTTAAATCAATTAAATCTACTACATAATCATGCCTTCATGCTTGTATTAACATCATACTTTTAACTAATCTAAAACCATTCAACAATCATCAAAACTTAAACTAAGAGCTAGGGTTTCAAGAGAGTTATACCTTCCTTGGTGTGTAAATGAGCCTAACAATCTTTAATCTAGTCCTTAGAACTCCTTGACAACCTTAAACTAGCAAGACACATCAAGAACATTCTTATAATTTTTGGAACTGCTATACCTCAGTTGAAAGAACATGAAAAACGAGGGCCTTACCGAGGTTTTCTGGACAAGGCTTCTAAAGGAGAGTTGTATAGAATCTAACCAGCTTTCCAACAAGCTAAAGAACACCAAATTCCATTGAGAAACGAAGGAGATATGACCGTTTGAAACTCAGTACAGAAGCTGTTACGAATTCTGGCAGTTTGGTTTCTTCACTTGGGGAGGTGATTTTCTTAGGCTATACTACTTGGATTGCTATGAAATTTGGAGCGAATATTGCCCATGGAGTGGAGAGGCTTTGGTTAAAATTTGGTGATTTTATCATGGATAGAAATGGAGATATGAATTTTCTTCTCATGATTGTTCTTGCTGGGCAGTTTGTACAAATGGAGAGAAATGAAGTTTGCTTGGTCTTGCTTGCATCTAATCTTGCATTATTGTGTTTGTATGGATAATATCTTGTATAAAGTCACTTTAATAAAGTGCTTTGCTCATCTCTTGCATCACCTTAAGCCATGTGTTTGATTCTTGTGGTGGAAGGATGACATCCATGCTAACTAGCTTGGTTAGCTTCTAATGATGCTAGTTTCCTTGCAACTAGCTTGGTTACTAGATATTTTTCCTTGCACATGTATGTATCTTGATTCCCTCTGCTTGCTCTTTGTCCGGTTATTGCTCAATTTGATTGATCGTTCGAACGAATATCTCAATCGTTTTTAATTAGGGTTTTATAGGAAACCTTCTTAACATTTATACTACCATTCTCCATCATTCTTAATAACTCTCGAATCCATTTTCCTTAAATCCTTCTAATAATCTCTTAGGTCTTTCAGTGTCCAGGGAAATCTCGGGGAAAATCAAAGTGCTATTTTTCAGAATCCGACAGCTTTTACATACACTCTTCTTCCCCTGGATCACTAATACGAACTTAGAATTTCATTTCGGGTATTTTGTTAGGTCCCGTAAGAGGGCTAATTTAAGCTAGAAGGGGGGTTGAATATCTTAATATCCAATTTCAAAAAAAAATAATTTTCCCTTTTTAAAAATTTTACAGAGTCGTTTCAACCCTATAAATATTGGTCTTGGTACGTATCTCCAAGATACTACCTCACAATAAATATAAAAACCCACAAGACTCATCTTGGGTCGTAACTCCCCGTTACACCCTCAAAGTCGTTGTGAAAACCTACACAACTTATCTTAGACAGCAACTCCCCGCTACTTCTTCAAAGTTGATGTAGAACCCTTGGTGTAGTCTTTGAATTCCTCGCTTTTGCCGGTCTTGGATATTAGATGAAAGGTCTTGGGTTTTTCCTCTTCTTCACGGTGCAAAGGCCACTAACTCCCCGCTAGTGCCTAGGACTTGGGTCTTAGAACGAGAATCACCTCACTTCAACTTCACCTCACTGCAAAACTTAGAAAACAATATCTACGAAACAAACCGTAATATAGAGAGGTTTTGGACTAATATGTCCTAGGGTGACTATATTATTCTTACCCGAATATTAAATAAAATAAGTTCAATAAGCCTTGTTTGCTTTTGACTTTATGTTAAATATAATTGATGTGTTTTGATCAGTGTTTAAGTGTTATAGGGAGTTATCAGAGTTTAGCTGGAAGCAGTTAGAGTTTGCGTAAACTCTGACAGTTGGAAGCTCGACAGAGTTTGTTAAACTCTGTCCGGAGGAAGCGCGTCTACTGTTCAACAGTGATTAAAGATTAATTATGGAAGCGATATCTTTGAAGATTGGATAGCTATCAAAGAGATCGAGTTGACATAGGAGACGTGTGACAATCTGTAATTGATATCATTGTATAGCTGATTATTAGGAATATCAATTAGAGATTGTATCGTAGCTGTATGTTATATAAATACAGATAGGTTAACCCTAGAAGGGTATCGATAACGAATTATCATTATTGTAACCTAGCAGCTCTTTGTGATATTTTACATCACGAAGAAGGTTTGAAATACAAGAAGTTTTTTTAAGTGCATAAACGCTTTTACTTGTTAATCTCTCATACAAAGTTGATTATTATTTGTGTATTCGGCCTAACAAGTGGTATCAGAGCCAATCTGTTACTTTATTACAGGTTAAGATCCAAACACAACAATAATCATGTCAGAAATTCCTCCACCAACACCTACTGTTTCTGAAAAGGCTCCTACTACTGTGAGTCGTTATGAACCAATCAGGGTTTCTATTCTGAGGCCATTAGAGTATGCTATGTGGAAGGTCAAGATGACTATGTTTCTGGAGGCTACAGATCCAGAATATCTTGACAGGATTTATGAGGGCCCTCACAATCCTACAAAGCTATCTGTTGCAGTTGCTGGTGAAGCAGCAAAAATGGTTCCAAAGGAAAAGAAGGACATGACTCCTGAAGATCTATCATCAATTGCTAAGGATGCAAAAGTTAGGCATTTACTGCATAGTGCCTTAGACAATGTTATGTCTAACAAAGTCATTAACTGCACCACTGCAAAAGAGATATGGGATGCACTTGAAGTCAGGTGTAGAGGAACTGCAGCTATTAAGAAGAATAGGAGAAACATACTCACACAAGAGTATGAGCATTTTGAGGCTAAACCTGAAGAGACCATGACAGAAACATTTGATAGATTCTGTAAACTTATTAATGATCTGTCATTGGTCAACAAAGAGTATGATCTAGAAGACTCGAATCTCAAGTTTCTTCTTTCTCTACCTGAAAAGTGGGATGTGAAAACAACCACTATTAGAGACAACTATGATCTTGCTGAAACAGAGATTGATGAAATTTATGGACTGCTCAAAACTTATGAATTGGAAATGGAGCAGAGAAACAGGAGATCAAGCAGAAAAGGAAAGTCTGTTGCTCTTAATGTTGAAGAGAAGCCTCAGAAGAAAGAGGCAACAAGAAGGAAAATGAAGGGAAAAGCTTTGGTCATACATTCAGAAAGTGATTCACCAAATTCTGATTATGATTCAAACTCTTCTGAATCATCTGACTCTGAGGATGATGAAGAAGAAATGAGAAAAATGGCTGTGCTGATAGTGAAGACTTTCAAGAAAATGGGCTTCAAGAATTTCAAGAAAGGAAAAAGGTTTTCTAGGGATTCAAATGAAGACAGGAAAAGCTACAGGAAGTCTGATAAGAGAGATTCTAAAGGGAAGAAGGATAAGTCTGAAATTCAATGCTACAAGTGTAAGGAGATGGGTCACTATGCTCCTGAGTGCAAGAAGGGTAAAACTGGAAAGGTACTCTACACTAAAGGCAGAGATTGGGCAGATACTTCAGATTCTGATGAAGAAGTGAACTATGCTCTCATGGCTACTACTGAATCAGAATCCTCTGAAAATAAGGTACCTCCAACTACCTATGCTTATAATATTGATGACATTGCTCAATTAAGAATTTTTCTTAAGTCATTGCATATAAGTTATAGGGATCAGACTTTAGAAAATGAGAGGATAAAAACTGAAAATTCTGAACTTAAAGAGAGAAATAAACTTGTTGAAGAGAAACTTGAAAACATGCAACAAGTTCAGAAAGAGAGAGATGATGCTGTTTGCAAAGAACAGATTTTGCTTCAGAAGTATAAACAACTAGAGTCAGAGTTGAAGGAAGCAAATAATAAAATTAGGACTTGGACTAATTCTGGAAAGGACACTCAACAGATTTTTCAAACAGACACTGTTGGTCTAGGTTATAATGAGGGAGATGAACTTAGATTTCAAAATCAAGTTAAAGTCAGAACTAAATTTGTTCATGGAACCAGTAAATTTTTGTCTGAGAATGAAAAAGAAGCTATCCAAAGAAAACCAGTAAAAACTAGTGTCAAACAGGTTAATATTGGTTCAATGACAGATAAACAACTCAAACATAAACTGAAGGAGTTAAAATCTGTTGAGAAAAAGAAAGTGTCAAACAAGAACAGAAATGGAAAAGTAGGCATCACTTCAGGAAATAAACCAATGCTTGCTAGTTATGCTCCAAGAAAGACATGTCATAACTGTGGTAGTACTAAGCATCTTGCAAATTTCTGCAAGAAAAATAAAAATATAAATTCTTTACCTACAAAATCTGAGGTAAAGAAGGATTTTGCTAGAACTAAGCCATAGACTCTATGCACACACTGTGGAAGCACTTGGCATTCCATCTATACTTGCAGAAAATATCATGCTATCTATCATAATTACTATGAACTGAAACCCAATCTAAAATGGGTTAAAGTTGATACTGCAAGTGTAAACACTGATACTGTTAGCTCAAACTCTGATAATGTAAATTCCGCTGCAAAAGCTAACAAAGTTAAGAATGCCAAAGGATCCAAGCAAGTCTGGATCCTTAAAACTAATCCTCAGTAATTGTTTGTGATTGCAGGGTAACAGGGAGGCAACCCTAGTCGTGGACAGTGGATGTTCCGGACACATGACTGGAAATAAAGCCCTGCTATCAGAATATGAGGAGAAGGCTGGCCCAAAAGTTTCCTATGGTGATGGCAATATAGGAAGAACATTGGGATATGGCAATATCAATCTTGGAAATGTGTGAGTCAAATCTGTGACAAGGGATATCATGTAGATTTCCAACCTGAATATTGTGAAGTGATTAGCAAATCTACAGGAAAGGTTGTTCTAGTTGGTCACAGGCAAAACAACATTTATGAAATCAAGCTTTTGATAGACTCTGTTGGAAAAGCTGTTTGCCTGTCTACAAGAATGTCTAGTGAAGAGAGTTGGAAGTGGCACAAGAAACTCTCACATTTGAACTTGAACAACATCAATGAATTGATCAGAAAGGATCTTGTAAGAGGACTCCCAAAGACCCTGTTAAATGTTGATGGCCTATGTGACTCATGTCAGAAGGCTAAACAAAGGAAGTCATCTTTCAAGAGCAAGACTGAATTTTCTATCACTGATCCCTATCATCTTCTGCATGTTGATCTCTTTGGTCCAGTAAATGTTATGTCTATTGCAAGGAAGAAATATGCTTTAGTCATTGTTGATGAATACACTAGATTCACCTGGGTGTATTTTCTAGCAAAGAAGGATGAAACTGCATCGACTCTGATGGAGCATGTGAAGCTTCTGGACAAAGGATCAAGCAACAAAGTCAGAATCATCAGAAGTGATAATGGAACTGTGTTCAGAAATGCAACAATGGAAGAATTCTGCAAGGACAATGGAGTGAAACAAGAATTTTCAGCACCTGGTACACCACAACAAAATGGTGTAGTGGAAAGGAAAAATAGAACCTTAATTGAAGCTGCAAGAACTATGCTTGATGAAGCAAAATTGCCAACTTATTTCTGGGCAGAAGCTGTTCAAACTGCTTGTTTTACTCAAAATGCAACACTGATCAATAAGCATGGAAAGACACCATATGAGATGGTGAAGAAAAAGAAGCCTAACCTGAAATACTTTCATATTTTCGGGTGCAAATGTTTCGTTTTGAAGACTCATCCAGAACAGTTGACCAAGTTTGAGTTAAAGGCAGATGAAGGAATTTTTGTTGGCTATCCACTGTCAACAAAGGCATTCAGAGTTTACAATCTGAGAACTAAAGTGATCATGGAATCTATACATGTTTCTTTTGATGATAAGAAGATAACTGGACTTGAAGACAAAGACGAATATGATCAACTGAACTTTGAAAATGAAGTTTTAAACTCTGATGAAGGAAACTCTGATGAAACAATTCTGACAGACTCTGTTGAAACAAACTCTGAACCTCTACTGGTAAATTCTGGAGAAACTTCTCAGTCACAACAAAGAGGAGAACCAGTTGAGGGGGAGCATGATCAAGATGAAGACTCAAACAATGATACTGAGTCAACTGAAAAATCTGGATCAAACTTTGATGCTTCAAACTCTGAAAATTCAAATTCTGACTCTGGACAGTCAAGTTCAGGGGGAGTCTCAGAAAACGAAGATAGATCACAACAGAATCAGGAGAGCATGGATCAAGGGGGAGGATCACATGCTGATAGAAGTCATTTGCCTTCTGCTAGGAAATGGACTAAATCACATACACCTGATTTGATAATTGGTGATCCAGATGCAAAAGTAAAGACAAGAAGTGCTACTGCAAGTGAATGTCTATTTCATGCATTCTTGTCTAAAAATGAACCAAAGAAAGTGGAAGAAGCTCTTCAAGATGCAGACTGGATAACAGCAATGCAGGAAGAGTTAAATGAATTTGAAAGAAATGAAGTTTGGACCCTTGTACCAAGGCCAAAGAACAGATCTATTGTTGGTACTAAATGGGTTTTCAGAAACAAGACTGACAGTGAAGGTGTTATCACGAGGAACAAGGCTAGACTGGTAGCAAAAGGTTATTCACAGCAGGAAGGAATAGATTTTGATGAAACATTTGCTCCAGTAGCAAGATTGGAGGCAATCAGAATTTTTCTAGCATATGCCTCTCACAAGAAATTCAAAGTGTTCCAGATGGATGTGAAAAGTGCTTTTCTGAATGGAAAGCTTGAAGAAGAAGTGTTTGTTGAACAACCACCAGGATTTGTGGACCCCAAATATCCAGATTATGTCTACAGGCTAGATAAGGCACTATATGGACTTAAGCAGGCACCAAGAGCATGGTATGATACACTTGCTCAGTTTCTTCTAGAAAGTGGATTCAACAGAGGAACAATTGACAAAACTCTGTTTTATTTCAATCAAGGAAGTGACCTCCTTTTAGTTCAAATTTATGTTGATGACATCATCTTTGGGTCTACTAATGATAAACTCTGTAAGAAGTTTGCCAAGCTCATGCAGTCCAGATATCAAATGAGCATGATGGGAGAGCTTAGTTACTTTCTAGGCCTACAGGTGAAACAAACAGAAGATGGAATCTTCATTAATCAAGAAAAATACACCAGAAATCTTCTCAAGAAATTTGGTATGCTTGACTGTTCATCTGCATCAACTCCCATGGCAACAGCAACTAAACTGGACAAAGGCACAGGAGTTTCAGTAGATTACAGGGGCATGATAGGATCTCTTCTATACCTGACAGCTAGTAGGCCTGACATCATGTATGCAACCTGTCTTTGTGCAAGGTTTCAGGCAGATACTAGAGAGCCACATCTGACAGCTGTGAAAAGAATCTTCAAGTATCTCAAGGGCACCATATCATTAGGTCTGTGGTACCCCAGAGAATCAGATTTTAAGCTACTTGGGTATTCTGATGCAGACTTTGCAGGGTGTAAGGTAGACAGAAAGAGCACTAGTGGAAGTTGTCAATTTCTTGGTGACAGACTTGTTTCCTGGTACAGCAAGAAACAGAAATCAATCTCCACATCAACAGCTGAAGCAGAGTATATTGCAGCTGGTAGCTGTTGTGCACAGATCTTAGGGATGAAGAATCAATTGCTGGATTATGGATTGAGGTACAGTAATATACCTATTTACTGTGATAACCAAAGTGCTATTGCTATGACAGGTAATCCAGTACAGCATTCAATGACCAAGCACATCAGCATAAGGTACCACTTCATCAGAGAACATGTTGAAGAAGGAAATATTGAACTACATTTTGTCTCTACAGAACAACAGCTTGCAGATATCTTCACTAAACCATTGAGTGAAGCTACATTTACAAGGCTGGTTAATGAACTAGGAATGATCTCTGGTTCTGACTAGAAATGTTGGTTAGATTCAAACTTACTTATGTGATGTATTAATCATATTTCCTGATTGGTTAAATGTTAAGTGAGCTCTGTTGATTAAACTCTGTTATGCATACTCTGCTAAACTCTGTCAGCATGTCTGTATGTCATACACTGTTAATAAGTTTGATAAACTCTGTGAACTTTGAGTTGATTTTTGTCTGAATGAAAACACCAATGAAGAAATATGTATGAAGCATGATTCTCAGCAATTAATCATGAATCTTTCTGAGTTATTGAGATCTAATCTTAGATTGTGCAGAAAGTTAACACAGCATGATACTGGCTCATATTTATAGCATCTCTTAGTTTATTTTGTCCTAAACTCTGAGTCTATAAATACTGTGTGCATTACCTTTCATGAAGAACTACTGATGTTGATGAACTCTAAACTCTGTTAGTTATACTCTGATAAAATAAAATGTTTACTGCAATACCCCAAAGAAAATGTATATAGGTTATTATACTCCTTTGAGATTATGTTGGATACTAGGATGACCCAGGAACCTATTGGTATATAATATGTGCTAAAATTCTCTGATTTTTGGTGACTAGTTAAATACTAGGATGACCCAGGAACTTATCAAAATGATAAGGGCTAAAATTTTTGAATTTTTGGTGACTGGTTCCAACCTCTGATTACTGGAATGAAAAATAAAATAAAAATAAAATAAAATAAAATAAAATAAAAAAATGAAAATAAAATAAAAAATGAAAAAATGTGTATATAAAGGGGGTATAAAATAAAAATTACTGTATAAAGTTTGATTACTTCAGAGTTTAGCTTTCATCATACAGTCAGTGTTTACTATGACAGTTTGTGCATCCAGTGTTTATTGATTTACTTTATGGATTTTATGAAAAATTAGGTGCTCTAAAAATTGACTTAGTAAACTCTGCTTCACACACACAAATACTCACAACTGTGCAATTTATGAAAGGGTTTCGGTGATAAAGTTGGAGAATTGACAAACGCTGTTGATTCGTGATTTGTACTCTAAGGTAAATTTTCACTTGGACAATTTGAAAGTCTTGGAGTAAGTAGGGTTTTTGACAACTGTTAATCAGTGGATAGTTGATGAATGTGTTCTTTATATGATTACTTTAATTAGTTTTCATATTCTCTTCTTGATGCATTTTCTTGAAGAACAGCTCATATAACACAAATAACAGTTGCAGAACACAATGAATATGATTAGAAAAACAAAATTTTCATTGATAATAAGAAAGAGATTACAAGCAAATATTACATCTTTTTGTTCTCTCTATCTGCTAATCTATTCAACAGGAAAGTAAAAGGTCCGTCCACACCACTCCATTGTTAGCGAAAATTCCCAGATCCCATCTTTGCCACTTTGTTTGGGTGGAAGTTGAAGGGATAAGGTTATTTTTGCTGACATATTCATTAACAATGGTTGGTGGTGGTGGATGAGGATGCCTTCGAGGAGAGCCATGCCAATGTTGCTTGGAGGGCAGCATCGATGTCGATAACCCTTGCAGGTTTCTCTCTCTCGAGCTCTTCCAGACCAGCATCCATTTGCAGCCACAGCGTCTCAAGCTGCCTTTCCCACTCAAACGCTTCAAATTCTTCACGCGTATAGCTGAAGATGTCCCTATTCTCGACAAGATGAAGGTTTTTCTCTTTGATGGTAAGGTTGGCCATTGTTTTTCAAGGGTATTTGGTTTGAAGGGTTTGTGATTTTACAGGGGAGACTGAAAGGTTAAAGGTTTAATGAAATAATCTGAGCAAGTCTCTAGGCCTTAAATAGAGATGGGTAAGAACGAAGTCCTTAATCGCTTCGTATTCTGGTTTTTCAAGGCAACATGTAAACGTTTCAAATTCTGATTTTACTTGGGTCCAGATATTTTTAAAAGAGTATTATTTGATTTTTGTTAAAATCAAATATTTTAATGTTTTAATTTTAATATACTCTTTTTAAAAATAGGCGCACATGACCCACTCGCCTTTAATGTGTCCCACTTACCTATTATCGTGTCCCACTACACATTAATCAAGGAACTGATTGAGTGTTTGTTACATAAGAGATTGAGTTTTTATTAATTTAATCACTTTTGTGTCCAAACGAGTTTGCTTTATTCTTACTCTCACAGTTTTCTTATTTTCTCTTGGGCACTCACACAAACACCTTTCTACATACATATCTCTTGGAAATTCTTAACTCAATGGCATCTAAAGCATTCACTGCTCTTGGCTTACGGTTTGTTCCAAATAACTACGAAGCTCCACTCTATCATCAACGCGTTCCAGAATCGTTTCATCTCATGCAGGACTTTTTGAGGGATTCAGAGATTGGACAAGCTCTGACTGGACCTGCTACTCTTTCTGCGTCTCAAATTGCTTCATTCTGGCAGAATTCAGTTTATGTGGATGGAGGAGAAAGTGGAACTCCTACCATTATCTTTACTTACGAAGACCAAGATCATGTGATTACTCCACAGACTGTACGAGATACAATGGGGTTTGATACACATACTTCTTATACTCTCGTTACTGAAACTTATCTGAGAGAGATGCTACAAGAGATAGGTTACATGGAATCTCTTGACAAGCTCGGCAGTATAAAAAGGCCAAATCTCAGAAAAGAATGGAATTTCTTCTTTGATTGCATAACGAGGACGTTCCAGAAGAAGGTCACAAACTGGGATGCCATTCCAATAGACAGTCTTCAAATCGGGTATTCTGCTCTATGGTTCTAATTTTGATTTTGGTCGACATGTTCTGATGAGCTTAGGTGATAAATTGTCAGAGTCTACCACTGTCTATTATGCTCGTTTCTGTCAAATGTTGTTCAATGCATGTGTACCTGGACTTGAAATTGATGAAACTGATGAAATTGATCCGTTTAGAGTCAATAAACGCATATTCTCTGATATGACTAACAAGGATGTTGGTAAAGAAAATCTTCCTGTGTTTGTCATGCCTCTTGTTCTACGAAATTTTCTAAATCAACCACAAGAACCACAACAAGACCAACAGGAACCACAACACGATGCACCACAACAAGATGAACCTGAACAAGAACCACAACAACCTGAACCACACACTGAACCTCAACCAGAACCAAACACTGAATCACCTGCAAAGCAACCTTCACCTACTTCAAACACAAACTCTGATTCGTCACAATCTCCACCAGCATCACAGTCTAGAATGCAAAGAGTTAAGAAGGCAGTTACTAAACGACGTGCAAGTCTAAAGCAGGCAGAAGAGACACAAAGCAAATCAAAACGGAAATCTCCTGAAGCTGTTTACACTAGAAGGGGGAAAAGAATGAAAGCTCGGGCAAACATATCTAAGTCACTCTCAGTGGTAGAACCAACTCCACCAACTAGTGAAGAGGATTCAGATAATGTACCTCTAGCAAAACGAAGAAAAGTGCTATTCTCTGATTCTGTGGATGAAGATATTGAAGCTCCAGAGGTTGTTTCACAGCAAACACCTCCTGTTGAGGTTGAGAAAGATGCAATACCTGCAGAGGATGTAATACCTGCAGAGGATGTAATGCCTGCAGAGGATAAAATGCCTGCAGAAGAGGATGCAAGAGATGGTGTTTCTCCAATAAATGATGTTCCTGATTCATTTATGCCATTCTCTGATCCTATCTCTAATATTGGTGTAGCTGATCAACCTACATCTGTTCCTTCTGAAGCTGTGGCATCTCATATTGAGATAATATCTGATGCTCACCACACTGTTGAAGAAGGTGAAGAAATTGATCAGGCAACCAAAGTAACTTCTCAGTCAATGCCTGTTGCTGAGCCTGAGCAACATGAAGAAAATCCTGAAAAGCCTACAGAAGATATTGCTAAACCTATGGCTGAAGATGAACCAGTTAAAGCTACAAGTGTTGAAGCTGAAGGTGACAGTAGTGAACACTCTGATTCTTCTCTGAGTGCACCAGTACAAACTGATAATAAAAATACACCTTTTCCTCAACCTTGTACTTCTCATGAAGTTGAGAGAGCACAATTTGCAAAGAATGCTGCTGAATGGTACAAAGAAGATTGTATTTTCCACCAGGAAGAGCAGCAAAGTTTGTTAAGCAAAGTGCTGATACTATTTCTAATCCAGAGATTCTTTCTTGCTTGAAAGCAACTATAGTTCAAGTTAAAACTCTGGATAGACGATTTGATGATACTAATTTGGCAATCACTGCTTTTCGAAATGAGGTTGTAGCTAGAGAGATGAAAATGGAAACACATTCAAAACTAGTGACTACAAAATTCTCTAAAGCTCAAGACAATATCCTTGCCAGACTAAGTAAAGTTGAAGAGAACCAGTCTGATTTATCTGCTAAAATTGATTCTATTGCTACCTCCCTGGAGTTAATTACTTCTATCCTTATGCCTGATGATGTCAAAAAGGGGGAGAGAGTTGTCAGAAGAGATAGTGCTGGAGATGGAGGGGCAAGTAACAAAGGAAAGAAAAAGGCTGAAGAGGTTCAAACTCTGAGAACTAGTAAGTCATCCAAATCACAGTCTGTTGGGAGAAGTACTGATACTCAAGGAACTTCAAGGACCAAGAGTTTACTATTATCTTCAAATCCACAAACTGATGAAGAATTGGCTGCTAAGCTGTTCATTGAAGAGAATGAGGAAGGAGTAACGATTGAGGACATTGAAGCTGAGGAAAAGAGTTTACAAGAAGAACATCTTAAAGCTTTAAAGTCTGATAAGGTACAAAGAGGAAAAGCTCCTAGACCTGTTGTTAAAGGTGTTGTGATCAGAGAGAGGACTGATGTTAGTCAAAGTTCTCGGTTCTCAAAGGAAGCGATTGCAGCAGAGGCTAAACTCAAGCTAAAAGGCATTGAAGGTGAAAGTTCACAGAAGAAAGTTACAACTTCTGTTGCATCTCAAGCAATGATCACACCTCTACACTCTTCACAGTTGAAATCTGTTTTTGGAAAAGGAACAATTTCTGATCCAAATGAGTTATCTGGAGTCTCAATGAATATCTCTGATGGAAAAGCTTTATCTGGCAAGATTGGAAATAATAAGGCTGGACTAGGTTCACATAGAGACAGAAGGCAATATACTGGTCCTAGAGATCCTTCTTCACTGGCTGTTCCAGGTCGTGGTGTTCCTCAAGAGAGCTTGGATAGACTGGAATCAGTGCAATTGGTTCATCAGAAGAGTTTAGACAAAGATTTTCTTTTATACTTCATGGCTGATGGGACAGTATTCAAAGTTGGTGAGGATGATATTGGCTTGAAATGTTGGGAAGAACTAGAGTATGTTCTATATCTTCTCAAGGTGAATAGTCGAAGGACTCAATCTGTTGCTAATGTACTCAGACAGAAGATGACTCAGAATCTGGCAATTAGAGGACAGAAATACAACAGCAGATATATTCCTAAGTACAGGGATTACCAAGGCAATCTCATTGAAATGAAGAAAGGTACTGCAAAGTTAAAAACTGATTTGGGAATCACAGTACTTGACTTCAATACTCAGGCAGAAAAAGTCAGATTTATCAGACTGGGTAATGAAATGAGAAGAAACAAGATTTATGATCTTAGGGCTGCTATTTATCAAACAGATGAAAGTGATCCTCAACTCAGAGAAATCAAAGAAGCAATGAAGATTGAACTTGAAAATGCAGAAAGAAGATTGCTGATTGATTATCTCAGAACCATGCCAGATCTTGAAATGATTAGAGATTAAGTTTTGTAAGAATTTTCTTATTCTCTATAGTTTTTAAGCTTAAACTCTGAATCTGTATAAACACTGTATTTATCTATTTGTTTTGACATCATCAATTACTGTCGTTAACTTGTACATTTTTGCTAATGAACAAGTTGGGGGAGATTGTTAAATATAATTGATGTGTTTTGATCAGTGTTTAAGTGTTACAGGGAGTTATCAGAGTTTAGCTGGAAGCAGTCAGAGTTTGCGTAAACTCTGACAGTTGGAAGCTCGACAGAGTTTGTTAAACTCTGTCTGGAGGAAGCGCGTCTACTGTTCAACAGTGATTAAAGATTAATTATGGAAGCGATATCTTTGAAGATTGGATAGCTATCAAAGAGATCGAGTTGACATAGGAGACGTGTGACAATCTGTAATTGATATCATTGTATAGCTGATTATTAGGAATATCAATTAGAGATTGTATCGTAGCTGTATGTTATATAAATACAGATAGGTTAACCCTAGAAGGGTATCGATAACGAATTATCATTATTGTAACCTAGCAGCTCTTTGTGATATTTTACATCACGAAGAGGGTTTGAAATACAAAAAGTTTTTTTAAGTGCATAAACGCTTTTACTTGTTAATCTCTCATACAAAGTTGATTATTATTTGTGTATTCGGCCTAACACTTTATGTGTATTCTTTATTCGATATGACTTGTAGATCGAAGAATACTTTTAATACAATACTCCGTTTAAGTGAGATTTGAATATATCTCGGAGTTTGTAGATTAAGTCCTTTAAGCTCGTAGGCTTATAAGGCTTATACTCGTATACTTTGATTCGTCTTTTTGTTAAGATCGAAGTATACTTAAAATTACTTCTTTATTGAAAATACGGCTATTTTCGAAGTAATGTATAAATCAAGTCCTTTAAAAGCTTTATAGCTTAAGGATCTTTGATAAACAACTTCTCGTTCGATATAGTCTTGGTTTAGACTATTCGTATATAGTTAAACGAGAGTGTTACAATTTTACTTTAACAATTTGCACTTTAATAATAATTTGGCCAATTAAACACAACACACAAATAAACGCACACGTACGTAAAAGTAACTCGCCTTATCTATAGGATAAAACGAGGGCCGCTATTATGCGTTAAATTAGTGCGAAAAGGAAAAATCACTCACAAGTGTGAGGACGAGAATAAAAAGTGCGGAAAGTAAAATCACTCACAAGTGTGAGGACGAGAATAAAAAGTGCAGAAAGTAAAATCACTCACAAGTGTGAGGACGAGAAGAAAAAGTGCGGAAAATATATAAAAGGCTTTCGCCACGCTATTATGCGTTTAAAGTAGTATCACTCACAAGTTTGAGGACGAGAAGAAAAAGTGCGAAAAATATATAAATAATAAATCACGCTTTAACACAGTTATATATATCACAATAATAAATATTAATGGCCAAAGTAAGTGCGTTAAAGTTTTAATTTATGGCTTTTAGATTCTTTTCCCCCAGAACACTAAGGTGATATAATGGAATTAAATCAAGCTCGATGTATTTATTTGACCGTCGTCAAATATAACCTCTTTTTGAGGTTTTGTAATATTTCGAATCGTTGTTCGAATATTAATCCTTGTACGGATTTTTATGGTCTCATTTAGAGATCCGATATAAGAGCTTAAAGATGAAGAGATAGAGCTCTTATATGTATAAAAATATGGTCGGTTAAGACTCGGATGTGAAGCTAAATTATTACCACTTTTGGAAATCGCCGGAAAAATTCGCCGGAGGTTCGGCCGGATTTTGGCTTATGGTTGAACTTGGGCAGCCCTTCGGGAGGCCGGATAGTAATGGTAGAGGAGTTTGCTAGGTGGGAGAGAGCTTGGTTGGATGAATTAAGCTTTATGGAACAAAAACCTTGTATATATTTGAGTGTATATAAGAAAGAGAAGGTTTTTGAGATGAAGTGGGTGTAGAGAGTGTTTGGATATAGAGAGCTCACACTTCAAAAATCCCAGAAATTATTTGGCTCTTTAGCTTGAAGAAAATGGTTGGGGGAAGGGGTTTATTTATAGGAGGAGTTGGGTGGAAGGAGTGGTTGATATTTAAAGTAAAAGGAGTGGTTGAGATTGAAAAGGTGTGGATTGATGAGGTGGAAAGTGGTATTGTGTTTGTTGGGGGTGGTTTTTTGTTTCTTTGAAATGTGTTTGGTAATGTAATACCAGCTGTGTTTGGGCTTTTATTAATTGTATCGTATTCGTATCAATTAACGAATAAATACGTAACATATATCTTTAATTAAATACCCGAAAAATACGAAAATACTCAATAAATAATCCTAAAATTATGGAGCATTTAGGAATATTATAAAATTGAATTCTGGAAAGTTTGGTCAAAAATGGTCAACATTGACCTGGTCAAACGTGGTCAAACGTGGACCCACTTTCTCGATTTTCGTGCCCGGACCAAAATTCTCAGAAAATTACGAAACTTTTACCATGCATATAAAATAGTATTTAAGTGACCTATCTCAAGTTTCAAGTCATTCTAGAAAGTGGAAGTATTTTATTTGGATTTAATTCGATTACATCAAGTTTCGGTTCCGAATAAAATATGATTGGTCTTTCCTTGAATTAGATAAATCTGTTGACCAATGTTTTGACTTGAATAAATACTTAAAATATATTTCCTAATATATAAAATATATTGAGAGTGTAGGAAATATTTTTGAGTATTTAAAATAATTTTCTCTTGAAAATGGAATAAATTTACGAAGTGGTAGAAAAATTATTTTAAATATTTCTGGCACGAGATAAAAATGAGTATTAATATTCTACCACTGAATATTAATATTCTTGAGGATGAAAGTATTTTGAGTGCGAAGGCGGAATATTTTTGAATAAAAACTGATCATTTTTAAATAGAGCACGAGTTTTTAAACTGATCCTCGAATATTCTTTGTTCGAGCCTGTCGCCTTATTACTTTTGCAACGGAGATCTAAAAAATATCACACCTCGATATTTCTTGTTCGATCTTATTGCCTTGGTGTAGAGATATATTCCATAAAAATATAATTTGATTTTTCGCAATAATGAAATATCTCTTATAATTAAAAATAGATTTACCTAGAATTGACTTTTGACTTTTGACAGAATCAATTAAATTTATGACATAGTGGAGAGGACAACTAAGTGTAATTAAATTTTATGTTAAATTGTACAAATACCAAAATAAATAATATATCGAAGATATCTTTTCAATCTTCCCCTTTTTGGTATTTGCCAAATAAAACATAAAATTTAAAAAATTACCCGTGTGTGCTTCCCCTTAGTGTATGCATGAATTTTTGAAAAAAAATATTTCAGACTCGATTCGAAGTACACGGCAATTGTTATTGTCCACTAATTGATTCATGCAAAACAACTTATTAGATGAATAAACATTGATAGATAATAAGAAATTTTGAAAATTTTAAATTATGGGTCTAATTTCCTCTTCCCCTTTTTGTTTGGTATAATACCAAAAAGTTAGAATCTCTTCCCCCTTTTTTTTGTTTGTAAAAGAAAATAAATGTATGAACAAGTTTTTCTTTTATCATTGTAATCGGTGTTTTTACCAATTGATTTTCTCTTCCCCTTATGACTTCCCCTTGAAATATGATTCGATTTGAATCAAAATTTTCAGTCTTTTATCTCTTCCCCTTTTTAATAACTCGGTTTAGATCTCAAGAATTGGTGTGATTACCAATTTTAGTCTTCCCCGTTTATCTTTCTCTTTCTTCCTTGTCTCTTTCATTTCTTTTTATCAGAAACTTTTATGTTCGAAATTCTTGGATTACAACACCCTTTTTTTTTAAGAATGAAGAACTTATAGGTTCTTTCTTTTTCTGTTCTATTGGTTCATTTACGTTTGAAACAAAGTCTTTTCTTTTGTAAATGAATCGCATATTTTGGTGTGATACCCAAACATATATATATATATATATATATATATATATATATATATATATATATATATATATATATAACTCCTTTTCGAATTATTTTTATGTTGATCTAAATTGCTCTTTCTTTGGCAATCTTGATTCATACATAAAATGAATATACGATAAATATGATGAAAGTTTTCTATGACATCTGTGATAATAGCCAAGTACACAAATTTGAAAACTGTTCAGTCCATAATCGATACAATTTATTCAGATTTACAAGTATATGAAATTTCTCAAATGTAATCTGAACAATCATACATATGTTTTATTCTTCTCTGAACCGAATTTCCATATTAGACTGCTGTGAGCTTATAGTGGTCAGTTCTTTTAATCAAGATTTGCGAATGAACAATACAGCCATACTGGATTTCATAGTAAGACAAACAGTTGAAAGTTCATAGTGAGTAGTCAAAATATTCTTGTCAAATTTGAATAACTAATTCAAGTTCTATTGATCAACTAAGGCAAGCAATTCTCAAAAGCAGTTGCAAATGTATTCTGAATAGTCATACTGAGTATTAATCAATGAAGCTCATTTGTCACTACTGTAATCTCATTGTTCATATATGTCACTCATATATCAATTTGTTCAGTAAATCGTATTCCAAGTATCTGAGAGTGTCATGGTTATAATTTGCATAGTACTTTTCATTTATAGATAAGATAGTTCATAATACTAAGGCATATCGGAATTGAAGCAGTTCAGAGACAGATTATATAGGTGCAGAGAGCAATTTTAGTCAATGCAGTTACATGTACATTCAAAAAGTTCCGAACTAATCAGTGTGGTTCACTAATTCATGAAGAACTAACTCCAGAAGTTTTATTCTAACTTAAAGACACATTCTTTAAGTGAAGTAACAACAACAGCTTCATACCAGAATCAAAATCAACCTTAACCATCAGATAGATTCAACAAACATGTTGCAAACACCAAAAAGCAACAGTTGAAGTCACAAAGCAAGTAGTTAAATAGCAGAGTGAACCACAACAGGTTCAGCAGAAACAACACCAAGATCCTCACCAAGATCTGGTAAAGAAGCATATACTTTCTCCATTTCATCATCATTAGAAATAGCACACAGTTCATCAACCAACTTAGTCTCAGTCTTTTTAGCAGATTCAACAACAACATTCTTAATCACTTTCTCTTTACCCTTATTGACTTTACCCTCTAGATTTTCAACTCTAGTTAGAAGCTCATTGTTTGACTCTTTAAGAACATCAACTTCTAGACTAATCTTATGAACTTCTTCCCTAAGAATAGCATAGACATCAGTTTTAGGAGCAAGAGAGGGAATGACAACTTTATTAGGGTGACTGGTTTGACAGTTTTTAAGAGAGAGTTTGGGTTGAGTGAGACCATCAATAGCACAAAAGTCCATCTTATTAAGATGCATCCTAGACAAATGCACATAATGGGTTTCAAAAATAGAAGTTAAGAGCAAACCATATGGCATGAAATCAGTGTTAAAAGCATTTATCATGTTTAGCACAAGCACATAACTGATATTGAAGTCTATGGTATTGGAAACTATCTTAAACATGACTTTTAGATCAACAAAATCAAAGAAGTTATCATGTTTGGGTTTTGGCAAGACATTTTCCCTAAGAATGATGGCTAGCTGTTGAAACCTAGGAAGAAAGTGTCTAAAGTGGACAGCAAATTCTCTAACACAAAGACCATCAGGTACATCTTCTTCAGAAAATAGACCAAGAAATAGTTCAAATTCACTTTGGTTAAAGACAAATTTTTCAAATATGTTGAAACAAGGAAGGTCAGAAGGTTTATTTCCTAACCTAAGGGACTTGCTAAGCACATTATGATCAACATGTATGTTTTTACCATTCGCAAAAGAACTCAAGTAGAAAACCCCATCAACTCTTTGATGCACTTCCAAGTTAGCATAATATTCAGTAATAAGATGAGTGTAGTAGTTTTGACCCCTATAAAACACATAGTTTTCCCACTTGACACTAGTAAACATGCTGTGGACATCACCATTAGGTTGAACAAAGACCATCATCCCTGGCTGATTATTGCTAAGCATCCTATTTAGTTTTCCAGTATTGGAAAGTCTCACAAGGATAGGGCCTGGGGGTTTGAGATGTGTTCTAGCTTTGTGAGAGTTAACTGATTTTTTCGAGTTGGTCATTGCTTGAAAAACCATGTTAGGGTTAGGGTTAGGGTTTCTAACAATAGGCAGTTTGTTTCCATGAGAAAAATATGCAAATTCATTTAGGTGTGATGGTTCTTGTTTGATTTTCTTGTGGTAGTGTTCTTTAGAACTGTCTGGATGGTAATAACGAGTGAAGGGAGCATAGAGAGAATGGTTGAAATTTCTCCTACTCATGGTTGGGAACAAAGGAAGGAGGGTGAGATTTTTGGCTTTTGGGTTAGGGTGTAATGGTGTAAATTCCATAAGATGATGGTGCAAGTGCAGTGAGTGTGTGCTTATGAATGCATGAATACCTATATAAGCAATTAGCACAGATAAGGATAAGTTCAGGCATGCACAAGTTTTCATGTAATCTTACTAGACCTGATGCAATTTTAAAATTCTATAGTGTTTCCATTTAATGAATTACAAAGCATGCATGGATAGATATGAGAATATAAGGGTGAAATGCAATTGACAGAGGACTACATGTCAGATGACATCTATTGAGTGGCTCAATGCATGAAATGTTAAGTGTAAATCCGGATGCAAGTAAGCACAGGTGACAGACTCATGCAAGGTGTACCTCTATATATGTATACATATCATGACTCAAGTTTGTACCTTGAATAGTGTTTAGATGCTTGACAACTAAGTGGATAGAAGCATATATAAGTGACTGTCAGGCATGAGGACTAATGCAAGTAAGAGACACTCACAAAATATCAGATACAATACATATGTATGAAGTACATGAAAAGAGCATGATAACTTTGACTTTTCAAAGATTGCACATAAGGGGACACATGGCTGACTCTATAAAAAGCTATCTCCTAAAGACAAATTTAGTATCCTTTAAAGTCCAGCTGATGTCATTCTCAATTAATGCCAAGCTATAACTTTTAGTTCTATAAGAATATATTAATGACACCAGGCAATATATAAGACAAATGATTGATTGATAGAAACTCTGCACACCAGACCACAATCTTGCTTTCATTTAAGGAGCACAGATAACATATTGACCAAGTCTTACAAGATAAACAAACAAGTATTGCAAAACAGGGTGCATATACCACTTTACAGAACATAGTATAAGATTAAACAAGTAATAAAACTGTAAGGTATGAATCCTATTTGTTCTAAGTGGCCGTTTCACTCCAGTGTCCAGATACTAGGGTTCTCAAAGGGATCCCTAGCCAGGTCTTTGAGTGAGGGCTAGTGTGTGAGTGTATGTCATGACTGTGTATAGTTACAATCTACAATAGTATTCTTTATCAAAGTATAACCAGTTCACATCATTTAAACTAAATTCAAGTTATACTAAGATAACACACCATGGCAGTCAAACATATTTTCAGATAAAATGATGTAATCAAAGATATTTTTCTCATATTGAAGTATTCATACAGCAAGGATTGTCAGTGTAACATTTTCAACATTTTTATCCATACTGAATCATACACATAAACAGAGAATTATTGAATTATGATCATAGCTTAACATCACCTTACAAAAAAAATTTAATCTATATTAATCCAGTCAATCACATAAGAAGGATAATTCTTACTTACTTCACTAATAGTTTGACATGGCACAAGATTTGACCTAGTCAGACTAATACCACTCTTGATATCTCTTGGTGAACATTTATTAATCACATCTATTATAATCAACTTTTAATTTGATATAACCAAATATATTCCATTATCACTTGATATTCATGTCATATCTCGAGGTTATACATGATCTGTATCAGTTTTTAAGACATAAACATTTCTGACACAACACATCATATATTTAACTAGAGATTATATATGACCAGATCTCATAAGTTCAATTCATACTACCAATGTCTGTATTATGCAACTATTTATCAAAACATTGTACTGTGAACACGAATAAGTTTGTAAATGTATAGTAAAATCCTTTTGTTTTACTGATAGACACAAAAAAACAAGTATTTCTCTTATTATACAAATACGAGATATCAGCTGTACCAATACTCAATTCGAGATCTTTAATCCAACCATACACAACCTCTTAAAGAGAATCCACATCAACACTTTCAAAAGTTCAAGCAAAATAAACATTTAATCATATATATTTCACAGAGAAAACATGAGATATCACTTCGGTTTTTGCAAAGAACACACATGATACTGAGTTTAATCGAAATTATACCTTAGCTCGAGTCCTTGTAGTCTTCTCGAGTACTTACCGATCCAAAATCGTTGAGCGCCGAGTTAACTCACCGAGTCGACTCACCGAGTTGAAGTGATTCCACTGATTTTGAGCTTTCCGAAGCTCAATCTGTGACTAGTTAATACTTTGGAGCCCTTAAATTGTGAAATCTTCATCATTCCTGCACAAAATCTTGAAATATAAATTAGGGTTTTGAATAAACTTGTAGATAAACTGAATTTGTGTATTCGTGTGTGTGTATATGGTGTATATATGTATATATCTGTTGGTTTTGAACCATAAATCGAGATCGATTGAAACGATAACGACTGATTATCAAAACCACGTTCATCTAACCTAACTCAGCTTTAATTCATATCGATTCTTTGATTAATCGATATAAACGACGATAGATAGACTATATTTAGTGTTTAGATACTCTAAATTAGACGAGAATTAGGGTTTAGATCGAGTTTTGAGAGGAGGTGAAGAGAAAGATTAGGGTTCGAGGGAGAGAGACGAGAGAACACTGCGGCTGAACAGTACTCGCACAAAATGATTTTTGTGTGTGTAATTTAGTATATATATTTTATAAACGAACGGCCAGGATTAAATCATCCTTAAGATGAATGGCCAGGATTTTAGGGTTTGATGTATTGGGTTGGGTCAGCTAAGTTGGGCTTGGACTGTCTTGAATGGACTGGGTCAAAATAGCACAATATTCAGAAAATATTTATTTTTATTTTCGAAAATAATTTTAAAAACTAATTATAAATATATGTATCGATATATAATGATTTATTATGAATATTAGAAATTATACTAATATTTTGATTCTTTGTAGTTAGATAAATATCATTTATTTAGTATCTCAAAAATATTTCGGATTTTGATACCGATAAATATTTGCTCGAATAGTTTTATCTTTATCCGTAGGAAAATTATGTTCTCGATAAAACCCGATCGATAAAGTTTCATATGTTATCGTTATCGATGAATCTGAGTTTTAGAGTTTTAATCATCCGGAAAGATATCTTTTTCGTGAGATGACTATAAGTAATGATAAATATTCTCACAAAAATATATAAATATTTATAATAATTATATATCAATATAAACCATTTATTTTGGAATTTCCAACATTCCTAAATCCAAACAGAGTTTAGTGAATCTTTCGGAATTCAATGGTTTCGTGAATATGTCTGCGAGATTGTACTCAGTTTCAATATGAGTCAATTTTATATCGCCTTTATTGACATGATCACGTAAGAAATGATGTCTCACATCTATATGCTTAGATCTTGAATGTAACACGGGATTCTTGCAAAGATCAATAGCACTCGTGTTATCGCATAAGATTGAGATTACATCAACTTTAGTATTATAGTCAGCTAATGTTTGCTTCATCCATAATATTTGAGCACAACATTTTGCGACCTCTATATATTCAGCTTCCGTAGTGGAGATAGATACCGAATTTTGTTTCTTGGAAAACCAAGATACTAGGCATCCTCCCAGAAATTGACATGTACCACTTGTAATTTTTCTGTCGACTAAATGCCCGGCATAGTCCGAATCAGAAAAACATACTAAGTCGAATGGTACTCCTTTTAAATACCAAAGACCTATGTCAGTGGTTCCTTTTAAATATCTCAATATTCGCTTTACCGCGGATAAGTGAGATTCCTTTGGTGCTACTTGGAATCTAGCACACTTACACACACTATATTGAATATCGGGACGACTTGCGGTTATATATAGCAAGCTACCAATCATGCCTCGATATTTCTTAGTGTTAACGGGTATTCCGTTGGGATCTTCTGTTTATTTATCAGAAGTCGACATAAGAGTAGATATGGGTTTTGAATTTTCCATTTCAAATTTCTTTAGCATTTCTTTACAATATTTCGATTGTGAAATAAGAATGCCTATATCCGATTGCTTAATTTGCAATCCTAAAAAGAAATTTAATTCACCCATCATACTCATTTCGAATTCTTTGCTTATATTGTCAGAGAATTTTTTTACATAGTGCATCATTGGTTGAACCAAAAATGATGTCATCTACGTATATTTGTACAAGCAAGATATCATCTTTTTCTTGTCTTGTAAATAAGGTTTTATCGGCCGTTCCCATTTTAAAATTGTTTTCTAATAGGAACTTTCTCAACCTTTCATACCAAGCTCTTAGGGCTTGTTTTAAGCCATATAACGCTTTGTATAACTTGTATACATATTCCGGATGTATGGCATCTTCAAAACCGGGAGGTTGTTTAACACAAACTTCTTCTTCTAATATCCCGTTTAAGAAAGCCGATTTGACATCCATTTGGTATACTTTGAAATCTTTATGACACGCGTATGCTAATAGCATTCGAATTGATTCGATTCGTGCTACGGGTGCATAAGTTTCATCAAAGTCTATCCCTTCCATTTGGGTATAGCCTTGAGCGACTAATATCGCTTTATTTCTAACAACCGTTCCATTTTCATCTAACTTGTTTCTAAATACCCCCTTGGTTCAAATAATGGAAGTATCTTTGGGGGAACAAGTTCCCAAACTTTGCTACATGTAAATTGTAATAATTCATCTTGCATAGCCGAGATCCAATCTTCATGTAGCAAAGCTTCTTTAGCGGTCTTAGGTTCTATTTGAGATAGAAAACTAAGATGATTCACAACGTTTTGAACTTGTGACCGCGTTTGAACTCCTTTATTTAAGTCTCCAAGAACATTATCTAGTGGATGACTTTTAATAATAGGAATTTCTTTTGGATGTTCTACTTCTGGTTCGGCTAATTCTAATGGATTTCTTGGGATAGGTGTTCCAAGATCCATATTTTCGAATTGTCGAATAATATTTTTTATATAGTCTTGTTCAACTTTATCATTTTCAACAAGTTCTTTGTACTTTGATGGTGGTTTGCTTTCATCAAATGCAACATTCATAGATTCTTCCACCATAAGTGTTTTAAAATTGAATACTCGATAGGCTTTGCTATTTGTAGAGTATCCAAGAAATATACCTTCATTTGATTTAGGATCAAATTTGGTAAGATAGTCTTTCGAGTTTAATATGAAGCATTTGCAACCAAATACTCGAAAGTAACTAAGTTTCGGTGTTTTGCCAAAATAAAGCTCGTAAGGAGTCTTTTGTGTTATTGGTCGTAACAAAACCCGATTAAGAATATGGCAAGAAGTAGACATCGCTTCGGCCCAAAAATATTTAGGTCGACGATATTCATTAAGCATAGTGCTTGCCATTTCTTGTAATGTTCTATTTTTCCTTTCTACAACTCCATTTGATTGTGGAGTGTATGGTGCGGAAAAATTATGTGTGATTCCATTTTCATCACAAAAGTTCATAAAACTAGAATTCTCAAATTCTTTACCATGATCCGTCCTTATATAGACGATGGTACTATTTTGTTGATTTTGAATCTTTTTGTATAGAGAAGAGAAAGATTCAAAAGCATCACTTTTTGATTTGAGAAATTCCGTCCACGTGAATCGTGAATAATCATCAACGATTACTAACGTGTATTGGAACCGGACCAATAAGATCCATATGTAAAAGCTCAAGAGGTCTAGAGGTTGATACCAAGAATTTAGCTTTGTGAGAGGCTCGAATTTGTTTTCCAATTTCGCAAGCTTCACAAGTATGATCTTTTTGATAATTCAATTTTGGTATACCTCGAACATGATCTTTAGTTGATATGTTTTTAATCAACTTCATGTTTGCATGTCCTAATCTTCGATGCCATAACCAAGGGTCATCGTTCGTTGTGATTAGGCATACATTCTCATTCTTGCTCATGTCACATGTGTAGACATTTTTGTTTCGAGGGCAAGTGAGAATCAATTTCCAATCTTTGTCTAAAATACAACAATGAGTAGTATAGAAAATTACCTTGTAATCATTATCGCAAAGTTGATTTATCGAGAGAAGATTGTACTTTACTCCCGTGACAAGTTGTACGTTTGAAATATTGAAGCTGTTGGGACAATCAGATCTTGGCACTGCGATTTTTGATACAATAAATTAACGAGTACGAATAGAAAAGTCACCTTGTTAACGGTTGATTCCACGCTCTTCTATTGTATTCCCAAATTCCCTTGAGCGAAGTGTGGGCTTCGTCTTCTCAAGTTAACCTCTCTTCTTGCTCCTGGGTGGCTACAAAAATTTTTCGACCAGCCCCCAGCAAGAAGAGAATAGGAATATATATAGGCTACAATAGGGATCATGGATAATTAGGTTGGGCCTTCTAATTACATCTTGAGCCTAGCCCAATGTAATTAAATATTAATTCAATCCACTAAAGAATTAATATTTGCACTACCTTTCCTAATACCGTAATTTAATTAATTAATTCGGTTCCAATATTATTTGCTTATTAAATTCCCCATGTTTAAAATAACGCATGTCCATTAATTAAATAAATTACTGATAATTCATTTAATTAATATCTTTTATCCTTGATCATCCACTCAACCTTTATTTAATTATGCCGGAATAAATCCACCTGCAGGGTTTCACATAATTAAATCTTTTTGAGCTTTCAAGGGGACATCATTAACCCGAATATTATCAGGACATGGATTCCTTCAATAAATAATATCCCACCATATATATTATTTCATCACCCCAAAATATAATGATATAATTCACAAGAATTATTTCATATATAAATCAAAGCATGTAAATAATATATACGTGTCAATTATTATTTCCGGATTAAGAACCTAAGCATTAATAATAACATAGAATCTTAGTTCACCTTCTTAATCAGTATAAGGGAACAATTCTATATTTGATCCTGTTCAATATACACAAAGTATACTAGTATTATTTATTAGTCAATATAAACTAATCTAAATAATACTACAGCCATTCCAGTGGATTGTCTAACTCCACCTGTGCTATGAACCTTATTATATTATATAAACCGTATTTAATAATCTAATATTCTGTATCCCATTTGATACTAGATTATTCACAATATATAATATTTAGACAACATGTAAACATTTAAATGATTCTCAATTAAACCGGCCAGAAATAAATGTAAATACTTCAAATTAATATTTTCAGTATATACCAACAATTTCCCACTTATACTCAAAATATTCTATGAGTATATCAGTGTTTATTTAATCCACTATTACACAGAAAACTATGTGTCCATCCATCTGACTCCTATCGCTTCCACATGCCTGTCAAAAACCTTGGCTGGCAAACTCTTTGTGAAAGGATCTGCCCGGTTGTCTTCTGATGATATGTGAGCCACAACTATATCTCCTCGCTTTACGATTCCTCGTATGAGATGATACTTACGTTCAATATGTTTAGCTGCTTTGTGATCTCGCGGTTCCTTCGAATTTGCCACAGCACCAGTGTTATCACAATACACTGTCAAGCTCCTAGGCAAATTAGGTACCACATCCAAGTCCAAAAGGAAGTTCCTGAACCATACAGCCTCCTTTGCAGCCTTAGAGGCCGCCACGTACTCGGCTTCCATGGTAGAGTCTGCAATGCATTTCTGCTTTACACTCCTCCATATAACAGCTCCACCTCCCAAAGTAAAAACATATCCCGAGGTCGATTTCCTCTTATCCCTATCTGATTGGAAATCTGAATCAGTATATCCCAAAGGAAATAGATCTGAGGCCTTGTAAATTAACATATACTCCTTAGTCCTTCTCCGGTACTTGAGTATAGTTTTTACTGCACTCCAATGTTCCTGACCTGGGTTCGACTGATATCTACTAACCATGCCTACAGCAAAGCAGATGTCAGGCCTCGTACATAACATAGCATACATTAAGCTTCCACATGCCGAAGCATAAGGAACTGCTTTCATGCTCTCTATATCCTTAGGTGTCGAAGGACACTGCTCCTTGGATAGAGCCACTCCATGCTTAAAAGGTAGAAAACCTTTCTTAGAGTTCTGCATGTTAAAACGAGCTAATACTTCATCAATGTAGGGCTCTTGAGATAAAGCCAACATCCTTTTCTTGCGATCCCTTATTACTTTGATCCCAAGGATGTATGCCGCTTCACCTAAGTCCTTCATTTCAAATTGTTTGAACAACCATGCCTTTATTGATGACAACATCTTAACATTGTTTCCAATGAGTAAAATGTCATCTACATACAGTACTAGAAAAACCACTGCATTACCCTCACTTCTCTTATACACACATGATTCGCTTGGACTTTGATCAAATCCATATGACTGGACTGCTTGATCAAAACGAATATTCCAGTCCCTAGAAGCTTGTTTTAGTCCATAAATAGACCTCTTAAGCTTACAAACAAGATGCTCTTGGCCTTGCTTAATGAACCCTTTTGGTTGTTGCATATAGATGGTTTCCTCAAGACTTCCATTAAGGAAAGCTGTCTTGACATCCATTTGCCAAATCTCATAATCGAGATGAGCTGCTATAGATAAAAGAATCCGGATCGACTTAAGCATAAAAACTGGCGAAAAGGTTTCCTCATAATCGATCCCTTCTTTCTGAGTATACCCTTTCGCAACAAGTCGTGCTTTCCAGGCTTTCACCTTTTTGTCTGATCCTCTTTTCTTCTTGTAGATCCACATACATCCAATGGGTTTTACACCTTTGGGTGGTTCCACGAGCTCCCAAACTTGATTAGAATACATAGATTCCATCTCAGATTCCATTGCCTTTTGCCAAAGATCTGCATCTTTATCTAGAATTGCTTCTTCGTATGTCCTGGGATCCTCATCATGTTAACCAGAGACTAAGTCCGAGGACTCTCCCAAAAACATGAATCTATCAGGTTGTTGAACAACCCTCCCACTACGACGAAGCACCGGTGTGGTATTAGTGACAGGTTGTGCATTTTCTTGTGGTTGATCTACTTGTACTATTGGCACTTGGGGATTATCTTTCCCTCCCACTAGTTCCTCTAAAACGATACTACTCATGGGTTTGTGTTTCATTATATAGTCTTCTTCTAAGAATCTAGCATTGGTGCTAACAATGATATCTCGATCCCTAGGACTATAAAATGAATAACCTTTCGTTCCCATGGGATAGCCTACAAACAGCCTTACTTCTGTACGAGATTCTAACTTAGTCGTGTTCTTGTTCAGCACATGTGCTGGACAACCCCAAATCCGAATATGTCTTAGACTTGGTTTGCTACCAGTCCACAATTCTATTGGAGTCTTGGGAACCGACTTAGAAGGTACCAAGTTTAGAAGGTAAGCCGCTGTTTCTATAGCATATCCCCAGAACGACTTGGGTAAATCTGAATAACTCATCATCGATCTAACACTCTCTAAAAGAGTCTGATTCCTTCTTTCTGCTACACCATTCTGCTGAGGTGTGCCAGGTGCAGACAACTGGGATGCAATCCCATTTTCTGATAAATATTCCCTAAATTCTCCAAGCAAGTATTCGCCACCACGATCTGATCGTAGTGACTTGATACATTTTCCAAGATGTCGCTTCTCCGCACTTGCTTTGTACTCTTTGAATTTTTCAAAGCACTCAGACTTACGGCGCAACAAATAAATGTACCCATATCTAGAATAATCATCAATGAAAGTGACAAAATACTCATAACCTCCTCTTGCTTGGATACTCATAGGTCCACATAAATCAGTATGAACCAATTCTAACACTTCTTTAGCTCTATACCCCTTTGCTTTAAAAGGCCTATTAGTCATCTTACCTTCCAAGCAGGATTCACAAACTGGAAATGGCTCCACTGCCAACGAGCCTAATGGCCCATCTACTACCAGTCTTTGAATCCTCCTCAAGTTAATATGACCTAATCTTAAGTGCCAAAGATATGTTTGGTTCAATTCAGAAGGTTTCTTTCTTTTATTTGAGCTAGAAAGAATGTTATTAGTTTCCTTATGTTGCATCATTGGTTGGATAGGATTAATAATATATAAATTGTCTTGCAATGTACCAGAACATATAACTCGTTTATTTATCATAATAGAAACATTACGATCCAAACAAACATTATAACCATCCATAGCAAGTTTAGAAACCGAAATTAAATTCCTTCTAAATGAAGGTACATAAAGACAATTGTTCAAAACCAAAATCCTATCATCGCCAAAAGATAATGTAATTATTCCAACTGCAACTACTGCTACTTTCGTAGCATCTCCCATGAACACATATATCTCGCCATCTCTAAGCATTCTGGATTGCTGGAACCCCTGCATAGAGTTACAAATATGGTCAGTGGCTCCTGTATCTACACACCAAGTGCTCGCAGATATAGCCGCTATATATGTTTCTGTAACTAGAGAAAGAGACATACCAGTATTGTTTGTCTTCTTAGGAAGAGGACAATCCTGTTTCCAGTGACCTGACTGCTTGCACCTGAAGCACTTGCCCTTAGGCTTTTTCACACCACCTTGAACTCCCACTGCATTAGCAATCTTTCCAGCTTTCTGTGTTTGAGTCTTTTTCTTCTTCTTACCTTTCGGCTTAGATGAAGAAGCTTTCTCGGCCACATTCACTTGAACATTCTGCTTAAAGAGTCCTTCAGCTGCCTGAAGTTCTGTCAGAAGTTCCGCGAGACTATACATCCTTTTGTTCATGGTGTAATTCAAGCGGAACTGCTCAAAACTTTTGGGCAAGCTCATAAGGATGATATCGATCTGGGTTTCCCCATCAATATCAGCACCAAGGATCTCCATCTCATTCAGATGAGACATCATTCTGAGAACATGATCCCTTACAGGTGTTCCTTCAACCATCTGAGTGTTCATTAAAGCCTTCATTGCTACTTGCCTAGCAGCCCTATTCTGTTCTCCAAAAAGTTCCTTGAGATTAAAGAGCATATCTGAAGCAGTGGGCATAGCCTAATGCTAATGCTGCAAAACACCCGACATTGCTGCCAGAATGTAACATCGCGACATCTCATCAGCCTTAACCCATCGCTTATAATACTCCTTCTCACTTTCAGGAGCATCTTCAGCAGGGTGATCTGGCTTGGGTTCATAAGTACAAAATTTGTACTCCTCAGCAGTCAACACTATGTCCAAATTACGTTTCCATTCAATGTAGTTTGGTCCGGTAAGTTTGTTATCCTTAAGTATGGTGAATAGTGGATTAAAGCCCATAATGATCTAATCCTGAGAATCATACATGTAGCACATAATCAGATAGTTGCATAAATCTTAAAACCTATTGGTTTCCTCTAACAATTTAAAATTAATGCACTAATATTTAAACACCATAAGTATCTGGTACGCCACGATGGGTGACATATATACCACTTAAATTCGTTTAAATATTACTTCGGTCCTATTACTAAATAATACGTCACGTTAGGGTGGACTATATATTATTTTTCATAGCTAAGTGTATACCATTATTTAATCTTAAATTACTAATAAGACCGGATACCACCATTAAATATTTCAAATCAATAATCGATAATAGGATAATTCCCAGATCGGGGGGGAGCATTGTCAAGAGGCATCACTTAAGACCCCTTTCTAGACAGAATCATCCTTTCTCTCTATATTGAAAATCTATATTAAATCATTAGCACCCTTCTAATTAATTGAATTCTATGAAACTTAGTACGCCACGTTGGGTGGCATATATACCTTTCAATATTCGTAATTAATTTAGGAAGTTTGTTCTAGTAATATCCATAACACTACTGACACCATAAATCATACGCCACGATGGGTGGAATGTATATAATTTATATTCGTCTCGGTGTTAAATTACATACAAACAATAATGGAGACCATGGGATTTAATTCCTAATTAATTCCCTCACCCACTTAGAATTTTTATTTAAAATTGAGGAATTTTATCTAGATGCATCGCCCTATGTTATTTTTTCGAGGTCTACATGTTATAAAAATAACAATACAAAGAACCCATAACATAGCAGCATGCATCATAAAATTAAAGCAATAAATAAAATTAAAGTCCATGTCGTCCTAATTATGTTAAACATGCAATTAAAATTACACACATAATTAACAACACACATAATAATTATTTAAAGCAATAATTAAAAAATTAAATAGCGGAATTAAAATTAAAAAACATAATTTAAATCCACTATTATGGCCCCTTGAAAAAAATTAAATTTCCAGCCCTGTTGTGCTGAAAAAATCCTTTTTTTTTCTGTAAAAACCCTCTGTTGCGCAGCTTGCAGTTGCGTTACTGCCTGTAAGCCCTGTCGCGCATGACGCACATGCGTTACACCGGTTTCTCACTGGTAACGCAGGTAAGTCCTGCGTTACTGACTTTGTCCATAATTTTTTCTGCGCGCGCCTTGCTTCTCTGCTTCTGTTGTCACCAGTACCTTCGAAATTCGTTGAACACAAACAGATACACAACAGCAGCCCCATCATAATTTCGCAGCGGAACAAAAACAACTCCGATTTGATTTCCGATCGCACGTAATTGTTACAAAATACCCGGATCTTAATAAAATCCAACAAACAATTACAAAAAAAATAGATCTAATACAAAACTAATTTTGTAAATCTATTCTAACACGATCAACCCTCGTGTTTTACAACCACGATAAACCACGTGGAAACCAAACAAAATAACCACGATTAAACCACGTGGGATCCAAACACATAATTAAAATTACATGGCCATAATAGTGGATACTAAACAACCTGCAAAAGATTATTATCCAAGCACACCACTATACACATGCATATATAATTACGACATGGACATCGTATCAAAAATCGCAGAACCATTGAACCAGGCTCTTGATACCAATTGTTGGGACAATCAGATCTTGGCATTGCGATTTTTGATACAATAAATTAACGAGTACGAATAGAAAAGTCACCTTGTTAACGGTTGATTCCACGCTCTTCTATTGTATTCCCAAATTCCCTTGAGCGAAGTGTGGGCTTCGTCTTCTCAAGTTAACCTCTCTTCTTGCTCCTGGGTGGCTACAAAATTTTTTCGACCAGCCCCCAGCAAGAAGAGAATAGGAATATATATAGGCTACAATAGGGATCATGGATAATTAGGTTGGGCCTTCTAATTACATCTTGAGCCTAGCCCAATGTAATTAAATATTAATTCAATCCACTAAAGAATTAATATTTGCACTACCTTTCCTAATACCGTAATTTAATTAATTAATTCGGTTCCAATATTATTTGTTTATTAAATTCCCCATGTTTAAAATAACGCATGTCCATTAATTAAATAAATTACTGATAATTCATTTAATTAATATCTTTTATCCTTGATCATCCACTCAACCTTTATTTAATTATGCCGGAATAAATCCACCTG
Source organism: Saposhnikovia divaricata (assembly GCA_036435485.1). Lineage (NCBI taxonomy): Eukaryota > Viridiplantae > Streptophyta > Magnoliopsida > Apiales > Apiaceae > Saposhnikovia > Saposhnikovia divaricata. Next base: position 815,213 of record JAZHRN010000127.1, on the reverse strand, counting down.
CAGGGTTTCACATAATTAAATCTTTTTGAGCTTTCAAGGGGACATCATTAACCCGAATATTATCAGGACATGGATTCCTTCAATAAATAATATCCCACCATATATATTATTTCATCACCCAAAATATAATGATATAATTCACAAGAATTATTTCATATATAAATCAAAGCATGTAAATAATATATACGTGTCAATTATTATTTCCGGATTAAGAACCTAAGCATTAATAATAACATAGAATCTTAGTTCACCTTCTTAATCAGTATAAGGGAACAATTCTAAATTTGATCCTGTTCAATATACACAAAGTATACTAGTATTATTTATTAGTCAATATAAACTAATCTAAATAATACTACAGCCATTCCAGTGGATTGTCTAACTCCACCTGTGCTGTGAACCTTATTATATTATATAAACCGTATTTAATAATCTAATATTCTGTATCCCATTTGATACTAGATTATTCACAATATATAATATTTAGACAACATGTAAACATTTAAATGATTCTCAATTTAACCGGCTAGAAATAAATGTAAATACTTCAAATAAATATTTTCAGTATATACCAACAGAAGCGACTATTCCCGATGTCTCCAATGCCGACAATGATGCCTTTACTACTATCTCCAAATGTAACACTACCCACGGTGACCTTTTTAATGTTGTTCAACAATGATTCATTACCGGTCATGTGTCGTGAACAACCACTATCAAGATACCGCATGTCTTGTTTCGCGGCAAGACAAACCTCTTGATGAGAAGTGGAGGCTCCCGTTGAAGTAGCTTCATCTCCGATAGCCATTAAACACAAGTTGACAACTTCTTCACTAGCTTCCGGAACTTCTTCATCTTCACTCAAATCCCAACCGTTTTCCGCCACGAGAATTCTTCCTTTAGCAAGCTTTGGACATTCTCTTTTGAAGTGACTCGGTTGCTTACACTCGAAACACACTTCTTGTGTTTCCTCCGGATTTTGTTCCTTATATTTTGGAGGAGTGTAAGGAGGATTATTATTGTTGTTGGCATTATTATAGGCATTAGTATTTTGAGTGCCTTTGCCTTTATTATAGCTCGTTGTTGGAAAATTACTCTTATAGTTAGGACTATAATTTTGGGAGTAATTAGGCCTTCCTTTAGAGTTAAAAACTCTTTGTTGATTATTTGATTTTAGGAAGCCTTTTTCATATCTTTGAGCTTTGCTTTGTAGCACACGACGAAGTTGTCTCGTTAGTAAAGTAATTTCGCTTTCATCGAGATCTTGGAGTTCTTCGTTCAACTCCTCGTCGCTTTCATTTTCATCGATTAATATAGCTTTTAAAGCCATATTTTTCTTTTTGTCTTCCACTTTAGGAATGACCTTATCGGGAATATTGCCTTCCTCGTATGCACGAAGATTTCTGAATAAACTATCAATGTCATAATCATTTATATTATGCATTTCTTTTATAGTAGTAACCTTAACCTTCCAACTAGGAGGTAAAGATTTAAGAACTCTTCGATTCTTTTCATTTCGAGAATAACTCTTTCCGAGTTGAGATAATTCATCGATTATGCGAGTAAATCTTGTTTCCATATCGATGATATTTTCTCCTTCTTGGAGTTTAAAGTTCTCGTATTCATGGATTAAAGTTTCCATTCGAGAATCTTTTATATCAATGGTTCCTTCGTAGGTAACCACTAATTTGTTCCACATTTCTTGTGCGGACTTGCAATTGTTTACTCTTTTATATTCTTTTTCTGCAAGTGCACTTGTGAGAACCATTTCCGCTTTTGCGGCTATATTCATCATATTTTCCTCGGCGAGAGTGTATTCACTAACCTTCTTTTCAACAATGATACCGTCAACTGTTTCGGTAGGAATAACAACTCCGTCTTCTATGGCCATCCAAACTTTGACTCCTTGAGATCTAGCATAGATGCGAAACCTCGTTTTCCATGTTGCAAAGTTGGTGCCATCAAATAGAGGAGGGCGAGAGCTAGATAGGTCTTCACCGCACCCGATGGTATTTAGATACGCCATGTAGGATCACTTTTTGTTGTGCCTGTAAGTCTGCAAATCACTCAACAAACACGTTAAAAAGAACTGCTCTGATACCAATTGTTAGGTCCTGTAAGAGGGCTAATTTAAGCTACAAGGGGGGGTTGAATAGCTTAATACCCAATTTAAAAATTATTATGGCGTTTTAAAATAATTTTCCCTTTTTAAAACTTTTACCGAGTCGTTATGCAGTTTTATAAGTGCAGAAAATAAAAGACAAGGGAAGAAAATACCACACAGGAGATTTTATCCTGGTTCGCGATGGCGCAACCCCTAATGGATTCGCTCACCCCTACTCCAGTCCCCGATCTCTTCTCCGGACTCGAGATTTTCCCTTAAAAATATCTCGCTCCTTTAGTAGGCGGAGAAGCCTTTACAACCCTATAAATATTGGTCTTGGTAGGTATCTCCAAGATACTACCTCACAATAAATATAAAAACCCACAAGACTCGTCTTGGGTCGTAACTCCCCGTTACACCCTCAAAGTCATTGTGAAAAACCTACACAACTTATCTTAGACAGCAACTCCCCGCTACTTCTTCAAAGTTGATGTAGAACCCTTGATGTAGTCTTTGAATTCCTCTCTTTTGCTGGTCTTGGATCTTAGATGAAAGGTCTTGGGTCTTTCCTCTTCTTCACGGTGCAGAGGCCACTAACTCCCCATTAGTGCCTAGGACTTGGGTCTTAGAACGAGAATTACCTCACTTCAACTTCACCTCACTGCAAAACTTAGAAAACAATATCTACGAAACAAACCGTAATATAGAGAGGTTTTGGACTAATATGTCCTAAGGTGACTATAATATTCTTACCCGAATATTAAATAAAAAAAAAGTTCAATAATCCTTGTTTTCTTATGACTTTATGTGTATTCTTTATTCGATATGACTTGTAGATCGAAGAATACTTTTAATACAATACTCCGTTTAAGTGAGATTTGAATATATCTCGAAGTTTGCTGATTAAGTCCTTTAAGCTCGTAGGCTTATAAGGCTTATACTCGTATACTTTGATTCGTCTTTTTGTTAAGATCAAAGTATACTTAAAATTACTTCTTTATTGAAAATACGTCTATTTTCGAAGTAATGTATAAATCAAGTCCTTTAAAAGCTTTATAGCTTAAGGATCTTTGATAAACAACTTCTCGTTCGATATAGTCTTGGTTTAAACTATTCGTATATAGTTAAACGAGAGTGTTACAATTTTACTTTAACAATTTGCACTTTAATAATAATTTGGCCAATTAAACACAACACAGAAATAAACGCACACGTACGTAAAAGTAACTCGCCTTATCTATAGGATAAAATAAGGGCCGCTATTATGCGTTAAATTAGTGCGAAAAGGTAAAATCACTCACAAGTGTGAGGACAAGAATAAAAAGTGTGGAAATTAAAATCACTCACAAGTGTGAGGACGAGAATAAAAAGTGCAGAAAGTAAAATCACTCACAAGTGTGAGGACGAGAAGAAAATGTGCGAAAAATATATAAATAGAAGCTTAACAACTTATTTCCCTCGGAACACTAGAGGTGATAGAAGGGAAACAAATCACGCTTTAACACAGTTATATATATCACAATAATAAATATTAATGGCCAAAGTAAGTGCGTTAAAGTTTTAATTTATGGCTTTTAGATTTTTCCCCCCCCCCAGAACACTAAGGTGATAGAACGGAATTAAATCAAGCTCGATGTATTTATTTGACCGTCGTCAAATATAACCTCTTTTTGAGGTTTTGTAATATTTCGAATCGTTGTTCGAATATTAATCCTTGTACGGATTTTTATGGTCTCGATTAGAGATTCGATATAAGAGCTTAAAGATGAAGAGAAGATGAAGATAGAGAGCTCTTACATGTATAAAAATATGGTCGGTTAAGACTCGGATGTGAAGCTAAATTATTACCACTTTTGGAAATCGCCGGAAAAGTTCGCCGGAGGTTCGGCCGGATTTTGGCTTATGGTCGAACTTGGGCAGCCCCTCGGGAGGCCGGATAGTAGTGGTAGAGGAGCTTGCTAGATGGGAGAGAGCTTGGTTGGATGAACTAAGCTTTACGGAACAAAAACCTTGTATATATTTGAGTGTATATAAGAAATAGAAGGTTTTTGAGATGAAGTGGGTGTAGAGAGTGTTTGGAAATATTGAGAGAGCTCACACTTCAAAAATCCCAGCAATTATTTGGCTCTTTAGCTTGAAGAAAATGGTTGGGGAAGGGGTTTATTTATAGGAGGAGTTGGGTGGAAGGAGTGGTTGAGATTTAAAGTAAAAGGAGTGGTTGAGATTGAAAAGGTGTGGATTGATGAGGTGGAAAGTGGTATTGTGTTTGTTGGGGGTGGTTTTGTGTTTCTTTGAAGTGGGTTTGGTAAAGTAATACCAGCTGTGTTTGGACTTTTATTAATTGTATCGTACTCGTATCAATTAACGAATAAATACGTAACATATATCGTTAATTAAATACCCGAAAAATACGAAAATACCCAATAAATAATCCTAAAATTATGGAGCATTTAGGAATATTATAAAATGGAATTCTGGAAAGTTTGGTAAAAAATGGTCAACGTTGACCTGGTCAAGCGTGGTCAAACATGGACCCACTGTCTCGATTTTCGTGCCCGGACCAAATTTCTCAGAAAATTACGAAACTTTTACCATGCATATAAAATAGTATTTAAGTGACCTATCTCTAGTTTCAAGTAATTCTAGCAAGTGGAAGTATTTTATTTTGATTTAATTCTATTACATCAGGTTTCGGTTCCGAATAAAATATGATTGGTCTTTCCTTGAATTAGATACATCTTTTGACCAATGTTTTGACTTGAATAAATACTTAAAATATATTTCCTAATATATAAAATATATTGAGAGTGTAGGAAATATTTTTGAGTATTTAAAATAATTTTCTCTGAAACATGGAATAAATTTACGAAGTGGGAGAAAAATTACTTTAAATATTTCTGGCACGAGATAAAAATGAGTATTAATATTCTACCACTGAATATTAATATTCTTGAGGATGAAAGTATTTTGAGTGCGAAGGCGGAATATTTTTGAATAAAAACTGTAATATATCAAAATTGACCTAGTGGAGAGGATAACTAAGTGTAATTAAATTTTATGTTAAATTGTACAAATACCAAAATAAATAATATATCGAAGATATCCTTTCATATTTCTATATAGCGTCGTCTAATAATATTCTTAATCCATCAAAATCACTATTCACCACTTATTCTTTACTTATTTCTCTAGGGTTATATGGATGTCCCGGTTCTCTTTCGATCGTTCATTAACCCTTTTACGGAACTACTGGACTGATAACAGACATCGATTTGGATGACATAAGAGTAACTTTTCCCTGTGGAATTATTAAATCTTAATTTCCTAGGAGATAGATAATTCTTATCTACATCGTCAATCAATTGCATTGTTCATGGCACATAAACATTTGAATCCAATCCATTCAATATTCATCTATTAACCCACTGATACATCCATACTCCAATACATAATAAAAAGTTTTAATTAGTACCAAAAATCTGGGTTCTTACACTACTTCAGATGGTTGCATGTCATAAAGAGGTACATCTGTGAAAGCTTTATCTCCATACTGATTTCTCCACATGACATCAATGTAGGAGTTGGAGTCAATGGATTTTTCAATCTAAATTTCAACCTTCTGAGAGAGTTTCTTGAATCTGTCATCTAGGTCACGGACAACAGTTCTAGTCTTCTGATTTTCTGCTATGGAGTCTTTGAGAGATTTGATCAGAGTGTTGAGTTGAGGGAATTCTTTGTTAAACTTTGTCTTTATTTCACTCGGTACTTGCGTGGTTTCTGTGCAAACAGTCTCAATTTCTGATTTGACCCCTTTACCCAGGTAGTGAGCAGCCTTTAGACTTCCTTTGTATGCGTCATGATGGCTTCATACACTTCTGTAGGAGAGGGTCTTGGCATTGGAGCTAAGTGAAGTGAGATACTCCTCCCTTAGGTATTGAAGAGCTTCTTTTAGAGTAACACTCCCTGTACTGTTCAGCCAGGCATCAACATTGCCCTCTCTCTTAACCTCATCTTCTATCTTCTCTTATTGATCTTCCACATCCTCTCTGTGACATAGCAAAATGGCTTCATAGTCTGGATTTGGAAGGTTGGATGTGACAAGGTTTTGAGCTATTTTAGTGAACTCAGGAATCTGGTCCATAATCAAGCTTTGAAGTGCTTCAACCATCAATTGTTGTGGAGCAGACCCTGATCACTGTCATGTTGTACAGGCTTCAACAATTGTGACAGAAAGTCAGAGCTAGAGCTAGGCAAGCTAGACCCCTCAGTTACAGATGCAACTTCCGTAACCGGATGGAATGACTCTACTACTGTTGTCTCCACAGAAGTGGGATGAGTTACAACATTAGATGACATAGGCACAGAGTCTCTAGTGAAAACTAGTGAATCCTTTGTGTTTTTGTTGGTGTCATCAGGATGTGCCCCAGCATGCACTCCCTCGCCAACTAAATGTGGGTCCTGGGTGGTGAACAGGGTGTCATGCACCAAGTCACTTGAATCCATTGGCTCACCAAGGGAAGAAAATTCTTGGTGATCAATGCCTTGCTCCTCAATTGCTTGAGTTTTAGGCTGTAAAGAAATATGGGTTGTAGATTCTGGAAGAGAGGTGTCTTGTAGAATTGATTTTGGCAACTCCCCTTGAGAAATAGAGGGAGTTTCAATTGTGATGTGCTCTCCACTCAGTTCTTATCACTCCCATGTGCTGACTCTTTACAAGATTGTGCATTGGGGTGAATGTTTGATTCTATAGATGCACCCTGTTGAGAAGGCACATCTAGTGAGCTGTTTGCCCCTGATTTTATAACTTCAGCAATTTGTGTGACTGAAGAGGTGGTTTTCTTAGTTTTCTTCTTCTTTGGCCTCTATAAGGGTGACTCAGGTTCCTTACTTTCTAAGCCTAATTCAACATTTGAAGCTGCTGCTGATAATATGTTCAATGCAGTGTGCTTTCTCTTCTTCTTCTTATTACTAGCATCACCCTGTTGAGAGGATGATGTAGTTAGCTTAGTGTTTGGGAGAGTGTTTGGTTTAGACGGTTTGATAGCAGGCCCTGGTTTAGCAGTTTGTAATACTTGCTTGGGTGCTGCTAACTCAGATTTTGAAGCACATGTTAGCTTGTTGTGAGGGTAGGACTTGAAGATTTCCGTCATGTGTGGAGTAATCTCAAGTCTTACATTCACAGCATTTCTTGTATCCAAATTTCCAAAAATGAGTTTGGACATGGATTTAGGATAGCCTATATTATTTTTATCTATCCCAGGAAATTTATTCAAAGTGTTATCTATATAGTTTAGTACAGATTGAATAAAATGTGGGAAAAAGATATCCATACCTCTCTGTGATGAATCCTTGCCAAGTCTTGTATACAACTCTCGCATTATCAACATCACAACATTGATTTTCCTATCATAGGCCAGGGAGTACACTATCTGTTGTACGGGCCCAATGATTTGGTCGAAACTAGATTTTCTGGCAGTGAATACTTGTAGGATTGTCGCAAACACAAAACTCCATTCTTTTTTTAAGCACTTCCTATTCAAATGCCCGAGATTGACATCGGTTGAGTATCTTATAAACGAGAAGAAGTCCTTCAGTTCACCATCCTTTGCCAAAGGATTATATGACTCTTGTTGAAGCCCTAGTGCCTTCACTTGGATCTTGCAGAAGATAGTGTAAGATTCCGTAGCATTCTCTAGGGCATTTACTTCAACAATTGCAGAATTCTAAAATTGCTCTAGCATGTCAAGATATAGAACTGGGTTGGCAGTTAGAGCATCCTTGATGTATGATTCGTTTAGCCACTTCACGAAACACTTATAATTAGAATTGGGTCCTTCGACATCGCTGGAGATGGGGACGAAATTGGTGTTGAACTGTTTGTTTGCCATTTGTATAGATTAGAGAGAAAAGAAGTTGAATATTTGAAGAAGAAATTTGGCTTTCAGCAGTTAAGATCTTTGTTTTTCAAAGGAAGGGGTGCTTAAGAAATCGATTGAAATGGGTAGAGCAGTTGTGGAGATGTATAAATAAGGATACTTGAATTTTCAATTAGATACATGTTTTGTATCAACAATTCAGGTATTCAAGAAGTGAAAAACAACTGTTTAATATGTGAAATATGGCATATTTGATAATTCAAGCAGGCAGAAACCGACAGCTGGCAGTTTATTGAATGTAAGATTGAATAATAGATGTTTTATGAATGAGTTAAAAGTGTCTGACAAAAGTCAAAAAGTGGTCTGACGCTCAGTGAGAATTCAGCCCTTTCAAATGATTCGAGAACTCGGGTGATACTATTCGAGAACTCAGTATTTAGAGAACTCAGTAGAGTATTCGAGGAGTCAAGTATGTCCCTGTTCGATATCTCTAAAGGACTCTATTCGAGAACTCGAGAGTACTCAAAGGACACTTGTTAGAGAAGTCGGGCATTGACATGAAATGTATTATTAAAGAAGTCTGACTTATCAAAATATTCTTCTCACAGATAAAATTCAATTTCACTATCTTTCAAAATTCACCAGAAGTATTCAATGAAGAATATTCTAACAAATTAAATAGTGATTTTTTTAAAATTTCATAGAAATTTCAAGTTAGCAAAATATGATTTTGAACATATGCAACAGAGTTGAAATATTTATAAATCATATTTCAGCCAACACTTGCTTCAAAAATATTGAGCATTTAGATAAAGTAAGTGTTTACTGCTGCAACAATTTAGTTAATATTTTCACTTAGCAAGATTTTGAAGAATTCAGCATTCCAATCTCACTAACCAACCTTGTGAAGGTGGCTTCATACAATGGCTTAGTGAATATATCAGCTAATCGTTTATCTGTGGAAACATAATGTAACTCAATGGTTCCATTATTTGCATGTTCCCTTATAAAATGATATCTGATGTCAATGTGCTTTGTTCTAGAATGATTGACAGGATTTGCAACTATAGAGATTGCACTTGTGTTGTCAAACATGATAGGAATCTTCTTCAACACAAGTCCATAATCTGTAAGTTGATTTTTAATCCAAAGCACTTGAGCACAACAACTTCCAGCAGCTATGTATTCAGCCTCAGCTATGGAAGTTGACACAAATTGTTGTTTCTTGCTGGACCAACAGACTAACCTTTGTCCAAGAAACTAGCAGCTACCTGAGGTGCTTTTCCTATCCATTCTGCATCCAGCATAATCAGCATCAGAAAAACCAACCAGATTGAACCCTGTGTCCTTAGGATACCATAAACCCAAGTTTGGAATGCCCTTTATCTGAAGATCCTTTTGATAGCAATCATATGTGATTCCTTTGGATTTGATTGAAACCTTGCACACAGACATGTAGCAAACATGATGTCTGGCCTACTTGCAGTGAGATAGAGTAGAGAAGCAACCATGCCTCTATAGACTAAGATATCTACTTTCTTGCCCTTAGCAGCTTCATCCACCTTAGTGGAAGTGGCCATGGGTGTCTTTGCATGTGAGCTATCTTCCAAATCAAACTTCTTCAATAGATCTTTGATGTACTTGGTTTGACTGATAAAGATACCATCCTTCCTTTGACTAACTTGCAATCAAAGAAAGAATGTCAACTCTCCCATCATGCTCATCTCATATCTGCTTTGCACGAGCTTAGAGAATTTCTCACACAACCTCTCATTTGTAGAACCAAATATGATATCATCCACATAGATTTGAACTATGATAATATCATTACCATGTTTCTTGTAAAACAGTGCCTTGTCCAATATGCCTCTAGTGAACTAATTTTCAAGAAGAAATTGTGACAGAGTGTCATACCATGCTCTTGGAGCCTACTTAAGCCCATACAATGCTTTAAGCAGTCTGTACACAAAGTTAGGGTAGTATGGATCCTCAAATCCAGGTGGTTGTTGCACATATACTTCTTCTTCCAACTCTCCATTCAGAAATGCACTCTTGACATCCATTTGATAAACTTTGAAATTTGAATGTGCAGCAAATGCCAAGAAAATTCTGATGGCTTCCAGTCTGGCAACAGGGGCAAAAGTCTCATCATAGTCAATGCCTTCCTGTTGAGAGTAACCTTTTCCAGCCAACCGTGCTTTGTTTCTTACAATCACACCATCTTCATCCATCTTATTTTTCAGAACCCATTTTGTTCCAACAATGGTTCTGTCCTTTGGTGCAGGCACAAGTTCCCATACTTTGTTTCTTTCAAATTTATTTAGCTCCTCTTGCATAGCAATAATCCAATCCGGATCCAACAGTGCATCATTAAGTTTCTTAGGCTTAACTTGAGACAGAAAACAACCAAAGAGACACTCATTTAGAGTTGCCCTCCTTATTCTCACTCCTGAATTTGGATCTCCAATAATTTGCTCTGCAGTGTGTGATCTATCCCACTTTCTTGAATGCTCAGTTTGATTTCTCAAGTTTGATGTTGTTTCATCATCCAAGTTGTGACCAAATTCATTTCCTCCCCCTATGAAGGTGCTCTCATTCACATGTATATCTTGGATGCTTGTATCTCCACTGTTGATTGGCACAAACTCTTCTCTTGTTTCATCATTCACTGGAGTTTGTTGAGCTGTAGTCTCAACTTCAGTTTCAATCTCTTCATCAGAATCATCCATATTTTTGAACCGTAATGGATCTCTATCTTCATCATTGGCTTCTTTTAGTCCAAGTAGTTTGCTGTCATCAAATGTTACATCTGTGATTTCCATAACTTTCTTTTGACTGATGACATAAACTTTGTAAGCTGTTCTCTCCAATGAATAGCCAAGAAATATTCCTTCAAATGCCTTTGCATCAAATTTTCCAACATATTCTAAATTATCCTTCAACATAAAGCATTTGCTTCCAAAAGCATGAACATGCTTAAGAGTAGGCTTCTTTCCTGTCATTAAATTGTAAGGTGTCTTTCCAGTGTTTTTGTTGACAAGGGTTCTGTTTTGAATATAGCATGCAGTGCTCACAACCTCATCCCAAAAACATGTAGGCATCTTTGCATCAAGTAACATTGTTCTAGCAGCCTCTATTAGAGTTCTATTCTTTCTCTCAACAACTCCATTTTGTTGTGGAGTCCTTGGAGCTGAGAATTGTTGTGAAATACCATTTTCTTTGCAGAATGCTTCAAGCATGGCATTTCTAAACTCTGTTCCATTGTCACTTCTTAATGCAATTACACTTGCATTGTTAGCCTTTGCTTCTTTATCAATTTTCTTTATGTGCTCAATGATTACTTGTGGAGCCTCATCCTTTGATGCTAGAAATTCCACCCATGTATACCTTGTAAAGTCATCAACCATCACCAAGGCATACTTCTTTTTTGCTAGTGACATAATGTTGATAGGCCCAAACAAATCCATATGAATTAGTTGTAGGGGCTTGGTTATTGATGTCATTGTTTTTGACTTGTGGCTTGATCTTTTCATTTTTCCCTTTTGACAAGCCTCACACACTCCTTCTTGACAGAATTCAAGTGTGGGCATGCCTCTCACTAACTCTCTTTTGACTAAAGAGTTAATGGCTTTAAAGTTCAGGTGTGATAACTTTTTATGCCACAACCAATAATCTTCATTTGATGCCTTTGAGTAAAAGCAAAAAATTCTATCCTTGCTTGCAGAATCCATATTGGCTACAAACAGGCTTCCTTTCCTTACTCCAGATAGAGCAAGTTCACCAGTCTTCTTATGAGTGATCAAACATTCATCCTTGCCAAAATCTACTTTGAAACCCCTGTCAGTAAACTGACCAACACTTAGTAGATTATGCTTGAGCCCTCTGACCAGTGCTATATCTTCAATGATGACATTACCAACCTACAGTTCGTCATATCCCAATGAGTTACCAATGCTGTCATCTCCAAAAGTAATCATAGGGCCAGCCTTTTCTTCATACTTTGATAGTAGCGCCATATCACTAGTCATGTGGTTTGAGCATCCACTGTCCAACACCCAAATGACTTTCTTTTCTTTCTCTTTGCCCTGCAAACACAAATGTATTACTTCTTCTTTGGTACCCAAACAAGTTTGGGTCCACCATGTTTAGAGACATTTTTATCATAAACAACATGCTTATCAACTTTCTTAGGGCTAGTCTTCATATCACAACTAGGAGTCTTAGAACTTGAGTTCTCAGACTTAGGTGACAGAGGTACCTTCCTAGCTTTAGGAGGACTCGAAGACTTTGACCTTGTGTAGTGTGTGTGATAATTGTGACTGATACAACCATTAATGAATTACCTTCTCAAATTGAAATAGCTAGTCATAACATTCATGTTGCATGGCATACAGTCAAATTTATCACAGAAAGGAGAATCTTTATGTCTTAAAGGCACATAGCAATCATAGAAAGGTTTAGGCACACTACCTACAGGTTTCTTACAAGCATGAGTTAAATGATTAGTACTGAAACAGTTTTGACATGTTTTCCTAGGGTCATTAGGCACATAAGCGTAATTGGTATCCTTGTTAATCCCTAGTTTGCCATTTCTATTTTGTTTCTTTTTAGCCACATTCTTCATAGATTCATTCTTTCTAGCTGATTCAAACTTAACAGATTTCTCAGTTTTAGGTCCAACTCCAACAGGCTTCTTGGTTTTCAATTTGACATTCTCACTCTTAGAGGGTACTGGTTGTTCACTAGATTGTGCTTCATCCTCATCATTCAACATTTGCTTGATGAGTAGGGCCTCCTCATCAATTTAAAATGTTGATTCCTTAAAAATAGGTGCCTTAGCATTTTTCAAAACATGAGGCAGATTCTCATGAACAACCTTGTCATTTTCAATGACAGCACAACCTTTCCACTTTTTGAGAGTGTCATAGTCAAAACCAATTGTAGCCTTTGCATTCTCTTGATGTTTCTCATGATAGGACTGCAATAGACTATAGGAGTTCTTAAAGGTTTTCATTTTGAATTCATTCTCAGTTAATTCATCCCTAAGAGCCTTTTCAAGCTGACTAGCACATGAAACCTTATTCTCTAGATATTCTATGTCTTTCTTAAGGTTTTCTACTTGCATGGCAGCTAGCTCTAATTCCTCATTTCTTTTGTTTAATACTTCATTCTTAGTAGATAGTTTCACAATCTCTTCATTAGCAGCAGTCATACCAGTATGAATATTAAACATTTCAACAGATAGTTGTTCAATCATATCCTTGTATTCAGAAACAGACATGTCTATGGTAGTGAGAGATGGTACCTGAGAGTCTGATGGAGATGTCTCTTCCTTAGAATTGGCCATCAAAGCATAGTTGCAGAATTCTTGCTCCTCTCCATCACTGTTAGTATCATCCCAACACTTCCCTTCAGCTATGTTGGCCTTGCCTAAAGTTTGCTTTCTGAGAAGGGCGTCATATTTAGCTTCAAGCTCTAGAAACTCTTTATCCTTCTATTTAGGCTTCTTGCATTCACTGGCAAAATGCCCTAGGTCATTGCATCTATAGCATCTCACAGATGACCTATCCACATAGCCAGTTTTGAATTTACTCTTGTTTGGCTTCACTGGTGCTTTACTCTTGTTGAATGATTGATTCCGAGGTCTAAGTTTGAAGGGTTGCTTTCTTTTGAATATGATATTAGGAAATTTTCTGGCCATAAAAGCATATGATGTGTTTTCCATGCCATCTAGCTCCTCAAGAGTGTAAAACTCATCTTTTTCTTCCTGTTCTCCAGCAGCAATCTCAGGCAGCTCCACTACTGGTTCTTCATCCACTATTTCTTCAATCCTCAGTTGGCTTGTAGAGGCTTCAAGGTCTTGTATAAATTTGTTTACAATCAAGGCACATGATGTGTTGATCATCTTGCCTTGGTTTGCTTGAATAGCCCTTTTCTGCAACAGCTCAAGCTCATGAGTCTTTAACACACCATAGAGCACATCATATGTGACTTTCTTCAAATCTCTTTCCCTTAGAGAAATGACCCTCTGCTCTAGGTGGTTTGGTGAGAAGAGTAGAAACTTCATGTTAAGCTCCTTGGTGCTGTAGACTTTTCCATTCATCTGTAGCTCAGTAACCAACTTGTGAAATCTCTCAAACATATCAGTAATGCTTTCTTTGGGCTGTGCCATGAAAGCTTCATATTATGTGACCAGTATTTGTTTCCTATTTTCTTTGACCTCCTCCGTCTCTTTGCAGAGAACCTCAATATGATCCCACATCTCTTTAGCAGTAGTACAAGAGGCAATGTTTGCAAACATTGACATATCCAATGAGTCTATGATCAAAAGCATGAGATGACTATGAAGGGCAACCTTTTCCTTTTCTGTATCTGTCCATTTGGATGGATCTTTGGCCACGTATGATCATGGGATGGTCACTGTTCCAACAGTCTTCTCAGGAATCTCTTGTTGTGGAACAAAGGGACCATTCTTGAGAATCTCTGGATACAAGGGGTTTGAGGCTTTGATGAACAAATCATCTTTATTTTCCAGAGGTTGAAATTATCTTTGTCAAACTTAAGGACCTTCACCATTCATGTTGTCTTTGGTGTATTCATGATCTTTTATGTTTTGAACAACAGCCTGCTCTGATACCACTTGTTGAGTATGGAATACATACAAGAAAATACAGAGGGGGGTGAATCAATTTTCAAACTTTTCTTCGAATAAGAATCTTAAGAACGTTTGTTTGAAGGTTTGAATATGTTTGATGTTTGCGTAGCTGAGTGTGTGTTTGTGTTTAACAAAATATATTCATGCGGAAATAAAACTCAAGACATAAGCACTCACTTTAATCTAATGTTGTATTAGATCAAGTTTTTTGCTACAACCTCTGAATACAGAAATTAGTATTCTCAGCTTCGTTTTTCTCAGAGAGATGTTATCTATGATAATGTATGAAAAACTCGTTCTAGCTTGATTATTATTGCTACTAGAGAAGTGAGGTTGTACGCTTATAGAATATGTGCACAACCTACTTACTACAAATGTAGTGACAGACAAAATTAGTTTCTAATTTGCCTATCCCTTTTAGAGTAAACATCCAAGCAGCATGTAATTTGACTTTTCTTTAACCTGCTCAGATCCACTTCTTTAGCAGCTTGTCTCCTGTAACTACTCTCTAAGCTTCTTGTAAACTTTCCAAAAGCACTTTACAGTACTGTAGTCCTGAAAGTGTTTTTGGCTTGTTGCAGACTTCTGACTTGTACAGCTTTAGTATTTTGTCTTCGAGAGTCCATTCGAGAAGTGACCAAGTGGTTGATTCAAGAACTGAAGTTGTTTACACAAATAGGTTTGAGTTCTCGAACAACACGTTTCTTGACATTTCGAACCATTTCTCGAATAAATCATTTCTTCAGGAATCCTTGACTTATCGAATAAGATCTTGCTTGTGGAAACCTTGAGATGTCGAATATAGATATGTCGAATCTCTGACTTATCGAGAACTAGACTTCTCGAATAGAACAAAATACTTCTCGAATTAGTACTTAGGGAAATCTTCAATCTTCAAGATCCAACTGTGTTTATTTCTACAGCCTTGTTCTCCAAGCTTGAGGCATGATCTCTGGATATTCTTTCAAGAATTATTCCATGACTTAATTTGTACAATTACACAGATAGAATTTTGATGCCTATTACAGATACTAAAACAAGTAGAAACCCTACAACTAGAGGGTTCCCAACAAAGGGTTATGTAGGTAACGCAAAAATGTTACAAATAGTTAGGCTTGTTATTATATGCATACAGGCATGCCTCTGTGAATAACATAAGGGTTCTCAGAACTTTAAAGTAAACACTTCTTGAATAATTTTCTATCTCGGAGGAGCCAAACTTAGATAAGGCATCGGCCTTGATGTTTTCCTCCCTAGGAATGTGCTCTATGTAGCACTCGTCAAACTGAGTCATCACTGTATTCACATCCTTAAGTACTTGGCCATGGTTTCATTCCTTGCCTCAAAATCTCCATTGACTTGGGCCACAACTAGCCTTAAATCTCCACAAACTTTAAGATTCTTGACCCTTAGTGCTCCTGTCAGCCCAAGTCCTACTATCAAAGCTTTATACTCTACCTCGTTATTGGTTGTTGGGAAGAATAACTTTAGGGCATATTCAATCGTGAATCCATCGGGACTTTGCAGAACAAGACCTGCACCACTTGTTTTTGTTTTTGATGCCCTATCAAATTAGAGCATCCAGTATTCCTTCTCCTCGAGTACGGGTTCTTTATCCTCCTTATGTGGTTCATTGCCTTCCTGAGGTACTACCTCTTACCCCTCCGATTTCTACGTTGTCAATGGTACATTCAACCATGAAGTCAGCCAATGTCTGGGCTTTAATGGCCGTCCTTGGCTTATACTTAACATCGAATTCTCCCAACTCAATTGCCCACTTGATGAGCCTACCACTAGCTTTAGGGCTATGCAAAATATTCCTTAACGATTGTCTTGTAAGGACCTCGATCTTATGTGCCTGAAAATAGGGTCGTAACTTTCCGGAGGCAGTCACCAATTCTAAAGCAAACTTCTTAATGACGGAGTAGTTCAACTCTGCTCCATGTAAAACCTTGCTCACACAATATACCGGTTTCTGAACCTTGTCTTCTTCCTTCACAAGTACGGCACTCATGGCTTGATCTGAGATTGCCAAGTAAAGATAGAAGATCTATCCCATACTTGGCTTGGCCAACAACGGGGCCTCGGCCATATACTTCTTCACCTGCTCAAAGGCCTCCTAGCTTTCCTTTGTCCATTCAAAGTTGATTTTACCTTCTTTAAAGTTTTAAAGAATGGTAAACACTTGTCTCCCGACTTGGAGATGAATCTTACCAATGCAGTAATTCTCCGATTAATTTCTGTACGTCCCTTATGGAACATGGTGGTTCCATGTCCAGGATAGCCTTGATTTTGTCGGGGTTATCCTCGATTCCCCGTTTCGAGACCATGAGACCCAAGAACTTTCCTGACCCAACACCGAAAGCACACTTGGTCGGGTTCAACATCATCTTATGGTGCCTCAACACTTCAAATGCTTCACGTAGATGATCAATGTGATCTGCCTTGTGTAGGATTTTCACCAACATGTCGTCCAAATACACTTCCATAGTTTTCCCAATGAGATGGGCAAAGATCTTGTTTACCAATCTCTAATAGGTGGCTCCTGCATTCTTTAGTCCAAAGGTCATGACCAGGTAGCAATACACACCAAAATCTGTGATGAATCATACCGTAGGAATGTCATCCTTATGCATCTTAATCTGCACAATATTCCGGTTTGAACTAGTAAATTAGACCAGACCGGGTCTACCGATCCACAACCCGGACCGTACCGGACCGTATGTAGCCGGTCCGGTCTCCGGTCCGTAAAATCAAAAAAATCAAGACTTCGGTCCGGTCCGGTCCAAATCCTGAAAAAACCCGGACCGGACTGGAATTTATGTATATAGTTTTTTTTATATTACTTTGCTTCTTAAAATATATATTATAGAGATTAAATATTTAAATATATCATAATTTGACAAGCCAAATTAGTAGAAAATAAATTGATGAAATAGTAGCGATCAACATTACAATCTAAATGATTAAATGTCATACTATATACGATAAATACTTGACACTCACATATTTAGAAATTACGATTACTTCACAAAAAATAAGATATGGACTTTATTTTTGAATTTATATTAACTTGCAAAGTAATTTATTTATTTTATGTAATAAAACTTTAAAAATATAAATATTAAAATTATAAAAATTTATTTTTATATAGAAATTAACTAACCGATCCGGTCCCAAGACCGATTATAACAGGTCCGGTCCCCGGTCCAAGAAATTGGAAAAATCCGGTCCTCGATCCGATCCGGGTCAGTTCGGTCCGATTTTTGACCTTTGTGCAGCCCTAGTTGTAGCCACTGATGCCATCCTTGAAACTCAGCATCTCGTGCCCAGCCGTGGCATCTATCAACATATCGATTCTTGGCAAGGGGAAACAGTCCTTCGGGCATGCATCATTCAGGTCAGTGAAGTCTATGCACATCCTCCACTTTCCATTGGCCTTTTTGACCATGACAGGATTTGCTAACCATTCTAGGAACTGGATTTTCTCAATGAACCCTGCCTCTAGGAGTTTGTCAACCTCCTGCTTTATAGCCTCTTGTCTCTCAGGTGCAAAATTTCTCTTCTTTTGTTTCACCGTCTTCCTTCCCGGATCCACATTCAAGTTGTGTGTTATGAGTTGGGGATCGATCCCTGGAATATCGGCTGCTATCCATGCAAACACATCATTGTTGTCTTATAAGAAGACGATCAGATTGTTTCGTAGAGAGTCTTTCAGAGATGCCCCCATGTAAGTAACTTTTTCACGATCCCTTATCTCCAATGGTATGGGGACCAAATCCTCCGCCAGCTTTCCTCGCCTCTCTTCATCCTCGCGGACGTCCATATCCTCAATTGGAAGGACCTGCCCCCCGGTTCCGTCGGGCCTTAAAACGACCACATAACAACTTCTTGTCATCTTTTGATCTCCTTTCTCTTCTCCCACTCCGTTTCTGGTTGGAAATTTGATCTTTAGGTGATAGGTAGAGGCAACCGCCTTGAACGCATGAAGCCCCGTTCTACCTAGGATAGTATTGTAGGTGGAAGTGGCCTTAATGACTAAGAAATTCAACATCTGAGTGGCTTCCCTCGGTTCATGCCCTATAGTCATGGGTAACTGTATTGTCCATTCGACTTTCGATTACACCCCATTGAACCCGTATATGGGCATATTCGAATGTGTCAACTGGGATTCACTATATCCCATCTTCAAGAAGGCATCATGGAAAAGGATGTCCACCGAAGCTCCAATGTCTATCAAGACTCTCTTCACTTGATAGTTGCCTATCACAGGTGAGATAACTAGCGGATCATCGTGGGGGAACTTCACCCCTTCAAGGTCCGAGTCATCAAATCCAATAACAACTTCTGTCTTTGCACGCTTCGGTGCTTCCCCAACGATGTGCATCACCTCTCATGCATACGCTTTTCTAGAATTTCTGCTTGACCCGGCCGTTATTGGGCCACCAAAAATCATATTTATCACTGGCCCTCGGGACTGAGGGTTACAGTTACGATCATCATCTTTGCAAAATTTATCCAATTTTCCTCTCCGGATTAGGAATTCAATCTCGTCTTTTAGCTGTCTACAGTCCTCAGTGTCGTGTCCCACGTCTTTGTGGAACCGGCAGTACTGGTTTTTATTTCTTTTCTTAGGATCAGTCCTTAGAGGCTTTGGCCATCATACGTCCCTATCCTTCTCTTTATTCATGAGGATTTGACTCCTCGGGGCGTTCAACCTTGCATAATCCGTAAACCTTTTCCCTGGATTCCCATTTTTAGGAGCCGAATCAGAATCTCTATTCACGCGTGGGTATTTATCTTTCCCATCATATTCATGTTCCGCCTTTCGCTTCCTATAATTATTACCATTCCTAGTGTTTCCCTTTGCTGCTTCCTTTTTTAGACTATCTTCACCTTTGATGTACTTTCTTGCCCTTTGCTGGAGCTCAATCATGCTCTCGTGGCGGTGTTTAGCCAATGACATTTTGAAAAAAAAATATTTTATGTTCCATTATGTGGGGCTACCATGGCCACTTTATTTTCCAAATCAGTAATAGCAAGTGTCTCCTTGGTGAACCGCTTGAGATAATCTCTGAGACTTTCATTCTTTCCATGTATACGGTCATAAGGGATGTGGAGTCCTTCTCATGAATCCTTCCACCAATGAACTGGCTGATGAAGGTAGTGCTCAGTTCCTTGAAAGAGGCAATAGAGTTCGGGGGTAGATGACTATACCAGCGCTGTGCCATGCCCGCTAGGGTTTGGGGAAACGCCCTACACTTTTGAGCATCACTAACGGGTTATAGTAGTAGTGCGTTAGAGAAAGTCCTTACGTGGTTAGTGGGGTCTCCCGATCCATCATAGGTCTTTATGGTGGGAATCTTAAATTTCCAAGATATGTGGGCATTCATCACCTCCTCGGTGAATGGAGGGGTCGGATCATCAGGATCTCCGAGTTGCATCAGGTCTTTGGGATCTCCCCTTGGGATCTCTGCCCGTGTGGTTTCGTTCCTAGAACCCTCGATCCTCTTTTCTTTCCTTTTTGGTCCTTCCAAGTCTACAAAGGGAATCTCTCCTGACCTTGGAGGGGGTGATTCTTCCTTTGCTGCTCTCTAGCCATGTCCTCCTTAAACTTGTGAATCTTGGCTTCATGAGCCTTGATTTTCTCCATGGCAGTCATGGGTGGCCGATCATGAGCTCTCACTACGCCATAGATGGCTTTATACAACACTTAGGGGGGTGTTACCTTCTCAAGTGTTACCATAGCTATGAAATTTTGGACCTACCACAACGCTCTAATTTTGGTGTTACCATATCCTTAAAGGTACCATACCTGTGGAAGGTGTTAAACTTAGTAACACCATGGGTTGTGTTACCTTAGAGTATAATTAACATATTTTTGAATTTTATTTATAATTAACGATTTAATAATTATTAAATTTTAAAATTAAATAATTTTAATCAAGTCATTGAATTTATTATTATAAGCAACACCATGAGATGTGTTACCTTAGAGTATTTATAAGCAAATTTTGAATTTCATTTAAAATTAATAATTTAATAATTATTTTACTTTAAAAGTAAGTAATTTTAATAATACATTGAAGTAATTATTATACACTAATATTCAATGAAATAGTTGTATTATTTATATTTTATAAATAGCTTTCAAAAATTTATATAAAAAAGTTTTGAAATAATTAAAGAAATATTAAAAAATGATTAAATTTTAATTAAATTAATTAAAAAATTATTAGAGAAATTAACAGCTTGTAAAAACTAATATTAATAATAGATTGTAAGAAAAAAATAATTGAAATAATCGATTCAATAATTATAATTTAATATTCAACATATTAAAATAAATAATTAAAATTTTTTAAAAAAATAAAAAAAGGAAAGTATACATTGAAATTATTGAGATACAGTACTGAGGATTGAGGAGCGGCAAACAAATAATACTGAGCGGCAAACGAAAATTCACAAATTCAAGGCGAGGGAAATTGGGGGAAATTGGGGGAAAATATACTCAATCTCTTATTATCTCACTTCTCACTTAGTCGTTCACTCTCTCTCTGAAGGATTAATCGAAGCTTGGTTCAATTAGGGTTCGACCTCCGTTTAATCGAAGCAACCTTGGTGTTTCAGAGTATTTGATATCAATTTGAGGTACAAATCTCTCTTTATATGTTTTGATTTGTATATATATTTAGCTTAGTTTGTGTTACATGCTTTGATTTGTATGTATCTCTCTTTGTCTCTCAATCTCTCTCCTCTCTCTGTCTCTCTCCCCACTCTCTCTGTCTCTCTCTCCATTCTGTCTCTCCCCCTATATCTCTCTCTCTCTCCCCACCCCCCCTCTCTCTCTCTCTCCCCCTCTCTTTGTCTCTTTCTCCATCTTTCTCCCACCTGTTCTCACTCTCTTTCTATCTCTCCCTCTCACTTATGTATGTTACAATTTGATTCACTTGATTTTCAAGAAGCACTTCATTATAATAAATTTATTCATGAAATATGTCAAGTATAGGGAATCCAACATTTGGTTGTCTTTGGGAGGATTTCAAGAAAAAGGATATGATGATTCACACTTGCGTAATACACATGTTTTGATCGATAATGCTGGGAATATTAAAAGCACATATAGCAAGAAGCACTTTGTAAAGCATAAAAATGTAATATGTAATAGAGGACATATATAACTCAACTAGGATAAAAGATAAATAATAAACTCTATACAGGGATCGTTAAATTTGAAGAACAGGCACCAACAAGGATCAAGTCGCTGAAAGAAGTTCATTAAAATGATCAAGCCTCAGTGACAAAATAAGATGTACAGATGATTCAGTTGAAGGGCCAAAAGATTCCAGTGATAAAGTTTTTATGGTTGCACAATTCTTGGCAGTATTCTTAAAGACATGATACGAAGACCACGAGTGAATGTTAGTCGTCTGTGAACCAGACCAGTTGCACTAGGCGTCAACATTTTCACAAAGGAATCGAAGTATCTAACTCAGAAAAACTGTTAAAGAGGTATGATTGAGAGCAGTGTTGATATCCTCCATTTCAGAAGCTGAATATTTAAGGATGTCAAAAATAAGAGGAAAAATGAATAGTAACCGAAATCACTATTCACATGAATAGTAACCGGAATCACTATTCACACCGGAATTACTATTCACCGGAATCACTATTCACACTGGGTGATTAGTAACCGAAGTTACTATTCATGTGAATAGTACCCAAAAGTACTATTCATAAAGTAAGAAACATGTGGGGCCCACATGAATTAAAAATCAAACTTTGAAATTGAAAAAGAAGCAGAAGAATTGAATTCAGCAGGTTTGTTGAAAAGGCGTGTTAGGCAGGCAGCAGTCAGCAGAAATATACGTAATCAGTTACGTATATTAGCTGCATAGTAACTTTCTAAAAATCTATAAATAGTCCTGTTGTATTTCATTTCAAAACACACCTCAACACACAACTCTCTCTTCTCTCTCATATATTTTTTGTGTAAGTTGCTAGATAGTCCGTCTAGTAGGAAAGTCGGCTTAGCCCACTTTCAGGCAGTGTCGGGTAGAAGGTCCTCGTGCCTAAACTATCCTTAGGAGTGTTCTAATTTTGAAGCTAATCCATTGGATTAGAAGTTGTAACACCTCTTCGAGTTTATTATCAATAAAGATATATTCTCGGAATTATTTTTAATTTTTATAGTATCGTATTCAACCCCCCCTTCTACGATACTTTGGGACCTAACAATTGGTATCCGAGCAAGCTTCTAGCATACAAGAAGTCTAAAGATCACCACCATGGGAATGAAGGATTCAGGCGTGAGAATACCAGTTCTTGACAAAGATAATTACTTTCACTGGAAAGTAAAGATGCATTTACATCTCTTATCTATTGATGAAGGTTATGTAAACTGTATAGAAAGAGGTCCTCATATTCCTATGAAGGCCAACACTGCAGTTGGAGAAGCAGCAGGAACTAGAGTTGCTGGAAGGCCTATTCCCAAATTATCCGCAGAATTCACAGATGGAGACAAAGAGGAAGTCCAGAAGGATAAAAAGACCATGAATATACTGTTCAATGGTATTGATCAACTGCACCACTGCCAAGCAAGTGTGGGACACTATTCGAACACTCTGTGAAGGAACTGAACAAGTCAGAGAGAACAAGATGCAACTCCTCATACAACAGTATGAACACTTCCATCATAATTCTGGAGAAAATTTAACAGATATATTCAGTAGATTTCAGAAACTACTGAATGGCCTGAAGTTGTACGGGAGAACATATGAAGTCAAAGACTCCAACTTAAAATTTCTGAGATCTCTTCCTAAGGAATGGAAGCCAGTTACAGTCTCGTTGAGAAACTCTCAAGACTACAAAGATTTTACACTTGAGAGACTGTATGGAATTTTAAAGACCTATGAGCTCGAGTTGCAACAAGATGAAGAAATTGAGAAAAGCCGGAAGAAAGGTGGAAATATAGCTTTGGTGGCCAATATTCCAACAAACCAAGATGGAGAGAAGATGAAGAATAGAGAAGCCACACCAAGTCAAAGAACTTGGGAAGGTGGAGCTGCAACTAGCCAAGGTAAAAATAAGATGATTGAAGAACCTGATGCATTAAGTGAGGATGAAGCTGAAGATCTAGATGAATATTTGGCATTTCTATCAAAATGATTTTCGAAGCTAAGATTCAAGAAGAATTCAGCAGGAGTCGGGCAATTCAAGAAAAACTATCAACCGAACAAGGATGTGGTTGAAAGATCAAAGTTCAAATGCTATAACTGTGGAATTGCTGGCCACTTTGCCAATGAATGCAGAAAATCCAAATCTGAGAATGAAAAGAAACAGTTTGAGACTGTCGATTACAAAAAGAAATACTTTGACCTTCTCAAACAAAAGGAGAGAGCATTCGTATCAAGAGATGATGATTGGGCAGCTGGAGGTGACTCAGATGCAGAAGAAGAGTTTGTCAATCTTGCACTCATGGCAAACGAAACTGATGAAGAGGCTAGTTCAGCAAGCAACCAGGTATACTCTACAAATCTAACTGAGCTTTCCAAAGATGAATGTGCCAATATTGTTGATGAAATGTCTAATGAATTGTACAACATGCATGTCACATTAAAATCACTTAACAAAGAGAACAAAAAGATTAAAGATCTTAATGCTAAGATAGGTGATAGGAATACTCTGTTAGAAACTCAACTAATTGATTTTGAAACAATGAAAAGAGATTGTCAGGATGCTAAGAATGAGTTACTTGAGGCTCTGAAAAGAGAAGAGTGTTTAATAAAACAGTTAAAAGAGGAACAAGACTTAATTGCTAAGTGGAAGGGATCAAAGGCTAAAACTGAAGAAATGTATAGTAAACAAGGAATTGATTCTTTTCACAAATTAGCAGAAGCTAAGTTAGATGTTGATAGGGAAGTTGCTTCAGATAGTGATTTAGTCGAAAAAGAATGTTCTTTGAGACCTAAGCCTGTTAGCAAAGCAACTTTAACTAAATTAAATAACCAATATGGACCTGTCAACAAAAACTTTGTAGTTGGAGAGTGCAGCAAAACCAAATCTGTTGAACAAATAAACATAGGCAACTTGTCCCACAAGCAATTGAAGGACAAGCTAGAAAATGTTAAGTCAGGTGTTAAGGACAAGAAAAAGAATAGAAATGGTAAGGTAGGGATTAACAAACACAACAATTACACACCTGATAAAAATGCTCATAGGAAAAAATGTGTAAAGTGTGGAAGTGTTAATCATTTATCTACCAACTGTAAATCTGTTAAGAATGCTTCTGTTGTGACGCCCCCAGATCCGGGGTCGGAGATCTAGGCGCTCACGGTCCATTTTCCATTAGTAACATACCTGTTCTTGCACATAATATATATAACACATCCATCGACCCCACAATAAACTCACACCGCACACACACACACAGGTTAGAGCCTCAGAAACGTCACAACATTGATTAAGCAGAAATAAAATTATCAGAGTTATTACAGACCGAATTAAATAGTATTTATGCTACCAGCAACACTTCGATATGAAGCGAAGTTGGCGGCTTGAAAGTTTATTACGATACACTGCCTTGCACAGGTCATACTGATAAATAAAACGAACTAACAAAAGCTGCCAACCAATCCGGCTAATGGGGCCTACCGTTGGAATCTCAACTGCTGGCTCGGGTCTAGTCACCTGCTTTCGAGCAGTCTGTCTGGTTCTTGCCACTTCGCTTAGCTGTTGTGTTTGTAAAATTTGAAAACAAGCAAGAGTGAGCAACTATAGCTCAGCAAAAATATATGTATAAGGTAAGCAATATAACATTTCATATGATTGGCAGTTATTAAACTTGTTTGTATCAATCAGATTTAATATCACTTGTCATAGTTGATAAATTCCGAAGGTTCAACAATATGTGCCCTTGTTTTCAAAATAAACTTGCAGTTCTAGATACTGCATTGAGTCAACATCTTTCTCATCAAAATAGAGCACTATCAGCAACTTGGCACAAAAGCCTAAGAAGCAGTGTCAAAGCATTTTTCCAAAATGGAGGAATGGGACTTAAAGAAAACACAAAACCTGACAAGGATTGACGATGATCAGTCGCCACATCCAAGTCCAATAATCCGCGGGTCTTCTCTACCGGTAGAAGGATAGAAACTACATCCGTAACTATCCCTCGGGTGAAAACTACATCCGTAATCACCCTCGATGAAAACTACATCCCTAATCATCCTTCGGCAACACCTGGGCCGGAATAATAATTGATGGACCGCCTGGCTCACGGCCGCTTACACATCCCGGGAATCGTTCGTCAACGGTTCCCACACCTGCCAGAGTCCCTTTTTCTTTTTCTTTTAAAACTTGATTTTGATTGAAAACAGAGTAATTGAGGTCCGACATCAGTCGACCGATGATTCTTGAAATCACGCAAGAAGCAGAATCTGACCGGGGGTTTTCGAAAATATTTTGAGTTCGAATGAGTTCGAGTTTGAAAGTATTAAAAAGTATCTTGGATTAACTTCGTCTTTAAATAATGAACAATAATTAATAAATAATGTTTTAAGATTTAATATTAATAATTAATAAAATAATTATTCGATAAAATAAACTTTTAATCCAAGATAGGGTTTCGAGTATTTACGAAGATATGAACATAATATTTGAGTATACGATACTCCCCGAATGACCCTTCGGGTTTTCTCAATCTAGATACGATATAATAATATACCGCTCCCCGGTCAATAGTATATACGGACCGCTACGACCTCTATTGCTAGAGTCGTTGTCCGAAGAAAACATTTCAATCTAAGTTCAAAGGGTACAAGCATATATGTACTTATTCAATCTCAATTGCATCAATACTTCGATAAACATAGCATTTGATATAATTGAAAACTACAAACACAACAGTGAAAGTCCTTGTATATGGATAAGTTTTGAAAAGTAAACTTGCCTTGGTTCGGTTGGGGTGGTCGAGCGTGCGGAGTCGAACGATCTATACATAAGCAATAACCGCTCGTTAGTACCTTAACAATATCTCTTTAATTACGGGGTTTTAGGGGGTACGAAATTAACTTAACGACTTCGTCTTATGACTCTCTAGCCCCACTATAGGTTCATGTCATCACTCGATTACGCTAGTCACTTAATCGACTTAATTTAGTTACCACATTCGAATCATAACCTTTAACCCTAGAATTATGCTCCACTAATCGACTTTTTCCCTTGCGCAAAATTTACTCTAGCATTTTTATAAAATCCAAAAATTCATATTTTAATCCAATTCTTTTTGGGTGGTCTTCACCACTGCATTCCCTAACTTCTCAAATTTTTCCATGATCCCACATATATTTTTAGGGGTTTAAACAAGGTTCACAAGGGGGTCACTTAGTGCAGTCCGGAATCCAGAAACACAATTTACTTCTCCGGCCATAACTTAAAATCTATGCATCACCTAGTCATGAACCTTACATTTCCAGAAACTACATTCAATTATATTTCCAACAATATATGGTAGGACCTCAGGGGACAACATTTGGGGGTTCAAAACCGGGTTACAAGACAGGTCAATGCTCCTGGACAAACTCAGCAAGCACATACTACTTAGATCAACCATTTTTCATAATTCGACAACACAACCAACACTTAATTCACTTAGTTCATGGTTCATAACACTCATGGAGATATATATATTATCCATAATCATAAAAGTCACAATCTCAACATCAAAACTCAAGATCCATGTCATCCAATACTTATACAACCAAGATTAGCTCATATATATATGGATCTACTACCAAACATTATAAATACTACATAACCAAAAGGGTTTGAGATTTTTATACCTTCTTGAGCACATAGGAGTCTTGGACAAGCCTTACACAACTTAATAACACCTTGAATGGTCTCCTACAACCCTTATAATCCAAGATCTAAAAGAAAATCAAACATGGTTACTATTCACCCAATCTTTAACAATTTATAACTTGAATTTGGATGGATGAAATGGCTTGAAATTACTAACATACCTTGTCTAGATGAT
The DNA here is from genome assembly GCA_036435485.1 of Saposhnikovia divaricata. Classification (NCBI taxonomy): domain Eukaryota; kingdom Viridiplantae; phylum Streptophyta; class Magnoliopsida; order Apiales; family Apiaceae; genus Saposhnikovia; species Saposhnikovia divaricata. The sequence continues at coordinate 787,539 of JAZHRN010000127.1, read as the reverse complement.
GGATATGGCCTAGGATTTATGTTGTGATTTATGAGTGATGGGAAAGGGGGGAAGAAGAATTTTTCTTCTTCTCCTTTCTTCTTGGCCGAGAGCAAATAACAAGGGGGGGGGGAGAGTGTTTTGGTTTTTGTGTTTTGTGTGTGTTGGTTGAATAATTGATAAATTTATGTTGGGTGATACATATTATGTATGTATAGGCAAGTACTTAGCAAGGCATGGTCATGTGTACTCCTTGTCTCGCCTTTTTGAAAAGCAAGTAACTAGATACTATTCCTCTTCTATTTTGCTAACTAGTTTGCTTGTCCTAACCACTTGGTTGCATGGAACTTGCATGCAATACTACTCCTTGTATCATTATTCTTCCACCAATGCTTGTCATTTAATCTTTACTTCGTATCGTATCTTAATTAATCTCTCGTAATAATATTTTGTCGCGTAGAGATTTCCCCTATAATTCCTTAAGTACTAATTGTGTAAATTCCTCGAATGTCCATAATTCCTCGTCATAATTCTTAATAAATCCTTTAATACTCTAACCATTCTCAAATCCCAAGTTTTATAAATCTTACTAACGATAAGACTCCTGCCTTCACAATCTTCCGTTTTATCTTACATAATAAATGCAACAACACAGTTTCTCAGACAATCAATTCTATTAATCAACGGAGATCACTAGAAAGGTTCCATATTGACAATGTCACAAGATATTAAATAAAAGAAAATATTACCAAAAATTAGGGTTCTTACAGCCTCCCCTCCTTAAAAGGATTCCGTCCCGGAATTAGGTTGAAAACAGTTGGGGGTGCTTTTCACGCATCGCGCTCTCTAGTTCCCATGTTGATTCTTCGACATTCTGATTCCTCCACAAAACTCTCACTAGTTTGACAACCTTGTTCCTCAGCACCTGTTTTTTTTCTATCCATGATTTCTACGGGTTGCTCTACATATGTTAAGTCTGGTTGCAGATCCACATGATCATGTTCTATCACATGTCGGAAGTCGGTATGGTAGGGTCGTAGCATGGACACATGGAACACATTATGTACTTGCTGTAAGCTCGGGGGTAAAGCCAATTCATAGGCTAACTTCCCAACTCGTTTCAAGATCTCAAAAGGTCCAATAAATCTCGGGCTTTGTTTTCCCTTCTTACCAAATCTCATCAATCCTTTCCACGGTGATACCTTCAACATCCCAAACTCTCCTACCTCATATTCTTTGTCCTTGCGGGTCTGGTCCGCATACTTCTTCTGTCTGTCTTGGGCCGCTACCAGCCGTCCTCTTATGAGCTCGATAGTTTCTCTTGTCTGTTGGACCAGTTCAGGCCCTAAAATCTTCCGCTCTCCAACCTCTTCCCAACACAAGGGAGACCGATATCTTCGTCCGTATAAAGCTTCATATGGGGGCATGCCTATACTCGCATGGTAACTGTTGTTGTAGGAAAATTCGATCAACGGCAAGTGGTCATCCCAACTTCCCTTAAAATCAATGGCACATACCCTCAACATGTCCTCGATGGTCTGGATGGTTCTCTCACTCTGTTCGTCTGTTTAGGGATGGTATGCAGTACTCATGTTTAACTTGGTCCCCACACAATCCTGAAAACTTCTCCAGAACCTGGAGTTGAATCTTGGGTCTCTATCTGATACAATGCTCACAGGAACCCCATGCCTAACCACAATCTCCTTTAAGTAAATATCTGCCAGCTTGTTGACAGTATATCTCTCGTTGATTGGAAGAAAATGTGCTGACTTGGTCAACCTATCGATAATTACCCAAATGGCATCATGATTAGTCTTGGTCCTTCGTAATCCGACCACAAAGTCCATCGCAATCTGCTCCCACTTCCACTCGGGTATCTCTAAGGGTTACAACAATCCACTGGGCCTCTGGTGTTCGGCCTTCACTCTTTGACATGTCAAGCATTTACTTACCCACTCTGCCACGTCCTTCTTCATATTAGGCCACCAATAGTATTCTCTCAGATCTCTATACATCTTAGTGCCTCCATGGTGAATTGAGTACCTCGAACTATGAGCCTCTTGCAAAATCTCGTCTTTTAATTCTTGAACGTTCGGGATCCATATCCTAGATGCGTACCTCATAATTCCATTCCCGTCCTTCTCACACTTAATTTCCTCGCCAGTCAAAATTTTCTCCATCGAATTCTTTTCTTCTTCTATCTTCTTTTCCTGGCATAACTTAATCTTTTCCAACAGCGGTGGTTGGACTTTTATTTCCATTAGACTCTCTTGTCCAATTCCTGGTAACCTGACTTCAATCTCCAGTTTCTCAAGGTCCTTGATCAACTCATCCACTGACGTTATCATCTTGAGTTTCTCTTTTCGGCTAAGTGCATCGGCCACCACATTGGCCTTCCCTGGGTGATAATGAATCTCACAATCATAATCCTTGATTAGCTCTAACCATCTCCTCTGCCTCATGTTTAACTCTTTCTGAGTGAATATGTACTTTAAGCTCTTGTGATCCGTGTAGATTTCACACTTTTCTCCGTAAAGATAATGTCTCCAGATCTTCAAAGCAAAAACTATCGCTGCTAATTCCAAATCATGGGTGGGGTATCTTATCTCATACTCCTTAAGTTGTCTGGATGCATACGCGATCACTTTACCATGCTGCATAAGCACACACCCTAAACCTTTATGGGATGCGTCGCTATAAATCACAAAATATCCTTTATCATCAGGTAGGGCTAGTACTGGTGCTGTCACTAACCTCTTCTTCAACTCTTGGAAGCTCTCTTCGCATTTTTCAGTCCACACAAACTTCTCGGTCTTGCGAGTTAGTCGGGTCAAAGGGGCTGCTATCTTGGCAAAGTCTTGGACAAATCTCCTATAGTAGCCAGCCAGTCCTATGAAACTTCTCACCTCTGTCAGAGTGGTTGGTCTCTCCCAATTTGATACAGCCTCTATTTTGGCTGGGTCCACTAGAATGCCTTGTTCGCTAATCACATGCCCTAAAAACTGAACTTTCTTCAACCAAAATTCACACTTCGAGAACTTAGCGTACAACTTCTCTTCTTTCAATGCTCCCAATACAATCCTCAAGTGCTCTGCATGTTCCTCCTTCGTCTTGGAATAAATCAAGATGTCATCGATGAAGACTATAACACACTTGTCCAAGTACTTCTTGAAGACTCGATTCATTAAATCCATGAAAGCTGCAGGGGCATTCGTTAACCCAAATGACATCACTAGGAACTCATAATGTCCGTACCGGGTGCGAAAGGCCATCTTTGGTATATCTTCTGGTCTAATCTTTAACTGGTGATAGCCGGTCCTCAAATAAATTTTATAGAAATAAACTGCATCTTTCAATTGATCAAACAGGTCATCTATCCTGGGCAAGGGATACTTATTCTTGATAGTCACCTTGTTCAACTCCCTGTAGTCTATACATAATCTCATACTGTCGTCCTTCTTTTTCACGAATAACACCGGGGCTCCCCACGGTGACACACTAGGTCTTATCATCCCTTTATCCAACAACTCTTGTAACTGAGTGGCCAGCTCTTTCATCTCCACTGGGGCTAGCCGATATGGGGCTTTCAAAATTGGGGCCGTACCCGGAACTAAGTCTATAGCGAACTCGATGTCTCTATCAGGTGGCAGTCCTGGAAGATCATCCGGAAATACGTCCGTGAATTCATTAACGACAGGGATTTCCTGTAGGTTTGGTGCCTCCTTCTTGGTATCCTTCACATAGGCTAAATAGGCTTCGCATCCTTTACGTAACAGCTTCTTAGCTTGAATCATAGTCTGAAACTTTTGGTTTTGCCGTTTCCCACTAAACACTACTTCCTCGTCCCCTGGCAGTTTCAAACTTACTTTCTTCTTTACACAATCAATCTGGGCTCCGTGGGTTGTTAACCAATCCATACCTACTATTACGTCAAACTCTCCTAGTTTAAAAGGTATTAAGTCTACCCGAAAGTGTCGCCCTTCTATTTCTAGGTCACAACCTGGACATACTTGGCTAACGGGAATAATTTCATGATTAGCTATCTCTATTTGCAATCTGTCTTTCAATGGTTCAGTATTAAGGCCTAACTGACATACAAAATCTAGAGATATGAAAGACTTGGTAGCTCCCGGGTCAAATAAAACATTTGCCTTAATTGAGTTGAGTAGTAGAGTACCTACAATCACATCCGTGTTCCTCACGGCATCCTACACCGTCATGTTAAAAGTTCTTGCAGTAGGGGCCTTGTTAGAAGCAGTTCTACTCACCCTCGACGCAGCTGGCCCAGAGGACATACATTCCCTCATTCGGTGCCCTGGTTTCCCACACTTGAAGCAATTACCTCCGGCACTAGTGTTGTTACTAGTTCCTCGACAGGAGTTAGCATAATGCCCTGTCAGCCCACACTTGAAGCACTTCACATCTTGCAGGTTACACACGCCCGCATGTTTCCTTCCACATTTATTACATTCTGGGGGTTGGGCTCGGGATGGGGTAGAGTAAGACGATCCCTGTGGTCAGCCGCTCTGGCCCACACTCCAACTTTCAGCTCTCTTGGTTCTAAAGTTTCCGCTGGGTTGGGACAGCGTTCCTCGCTTAAATTTGCTCGGAAAGCTCCCTCCCGCGGAGTTTCCCTTTCGACTATCAAACTTCCTCTTCTTTCCTTCCCTCTCCTTCTGCATCTGTTCACTCCCAGCCTCAATAATTGATGCCTTCTGTACCAGGGTGGCATAGTCTGTCAGCTCAAGAACCGCCACACGATTCTGAATCCATTGTTTTATCCCTAATTGAAATCTTCGGGCCCTCTTTGCCTCAGAGTTCATATATTCCGGCACAAACCTCGACAACTCAGTAAATTTGGCCTCATACTCGGCCACCGTCATGTTACCTTGCTTCAGTTCCAAACACTTCAGCTCCATTTGTGTCTCCATGAACCTAGGAAAGTACTTCTCCAAGAACAGCTCGCTAAACCTCTCCCAGGTCACCACACCTCTTCCTTCCAAATTCTTCTTAGCTTCCCACCAATAGTTCGCCTCACCCTTCAGAAGGTAAGTGGCGAAAACAGTCTTCTGCTCCTCAGCGACACCTAGTATCTCGAAAGATTTTTCCATTTCCTTCAGCCAGGCCCTTGCCTCGATCGGGTCGGCAGTTCCTTTAAATTCTGGGGGTTTCAGGGATTTGAAGTTCCGGAAAGCATTAGCATTAGCATTTTGGGGTGGTTGCTGAACTAGGGGACGGTCCAAGTTCTGCCTAAGTAACTCCATGAACTGTTCCATAGGGCCTCCCCTAGGATGTTCTGCCTCTCGGGTGTCATCACCAGCTTCTTCTTCTTCATACTCAGAGTCATCAAACAAGTTATGATCGTTGCCCTCACTCTCACTCAGGTTGACATTCTCCCCTTCACGGTTCTGGTGGCCTCCGGTCCCATGGTAGCTACCCTGGCCCTCAGAACTGATCGGGTGAGCTCGAGTGTTCATTCTTCTGGGTGGCATGATTCTGATAATAAAACAAGAAATGGGTTAGGGTTTTTCAATTACCTGACAGCGTTTGCACGGGTCAGGAGCGTATCGTTCCTCCTCATAAGGGTGGAAGTGCGAAAGTTTTAATGATCCGATGTTGGAGATAAAATGTCAAACATTTTTGGGAAAAATCCCTTTGGAGTGCGAAAACATTTGCAAGAGTTTTCAAAACTTCGAAACCTCAAAAATATTTTTTTTCAAAATTTCAAAACAATTTTTTTTTTTTTGAAAAATTTATTTTTAAAGATTGTAGGAACATTTTTGGGAATTGTAGAAAACAATTTGAAATCGCATATCGTAAATTTGAAACAGCATGGTTGTATTTGTGGCTTGTAGCAATTGTATAATCACAGTTGTATATCAAAACAGTAAAGCATGGCATCGGAAAGTAAAGCAGTTGAGGCAATATTAAGGAAACTGAAAGTAAATAAGTACGGTACAAGGGTTATCACAAAGTTTGGATGTTAGAGCCAAATACATAGTTCCGATGTCAAAGTCTAGCAAAAGTGGAAAAATAACAAGTACATCATCCGAATAGTCAGGCTACACAAAAGTAGGGCTGCATCCACACATACTACCCGAAGTCACATCTACATATTTGTAGGTCAGTCTACTCATCCACTGGTCAGAAAGGATACCACTGCACAAGTCAACTATCCCGCAAAATCGACACACTAATGTCATCTGAACCTAGGGGACTGAGCTATCAGTAACACATCACGGGGCCGCACCGCGGCGGAGCAAGGTCCTCACTCGGGCAAATGCACGACGTACAACACGCCTAGCATCCCTAGCCTGGATCACTCCGCCCCCGCGGATCCCTAAACCAAGAATCCTATCGCGACTCCTCCTCTCAATCCTATGGAGTCGAGCCCTAGTCCTCCTAGCAACAGCGGTCCTCATCTCAGCCTGGATCCTCAAGCACGCCTCGCGCTCCTCCACTAGTGCCCGCCTCGCCTCGTTAAGTCGAGCCTCTACAGATAGTAAGTCTCGGGTCAGGAACTGTACCACGTAAGCGTGCTCAGTACCCGACACTGGGGGTAGGTCCATCGGTGGAGGTGGTATGACAGGAACAGGGGCAGGTGCAGTAGCAGTAGCAGGAGCAGGAGCAGTAGCAGGGGTAGGGTCAAGCTCCTCCTCGCCAGAAGTATCATCCTCGGAGTCACCGTCCGATGAAACAGGGCTAGATGTCTGTGGAGAAGGTGGGGGTGACACAACACGACCCTCACCGGATCTCACACTCTTCTCATCAGTAGCTACAGGAGATGGGGTAACAGGCTCTGGCTCAGGCTCAAAGGGCTCCTCAACGGGATCCTCATCATCAGTATCTCCTATCAGCATAATCCAGGGGCCGAGCTCAGAGTCAGCACCCATGTCCTCCTCAGGATCCTCGGTATCTCGCATCAGTGCCTCATCATGCTCTCTCTCGAAAGTCTCAGGGTCTGGTATCTCCTCCATCTACACAAGGGAAATAAGGTGGGTCACTAACCATAAAAGAAAGGTTTAGGAGTAGTTCCCTCACGGGCCTTAAAGTCAGGGCTATATCCGATAACCCGACTACAACTCGATGAGAGTTCTAAGTATTATTAATGTTGTTATTAGGGTTATTATTATTGTTATTATTATTAGGGTTGCTTTCTTAAATTACTATCGTTTCTGAGAACTGTAACCTCGCTCTGATACCATTTCTGTGACGCCCCCAGATCCGGGGTCGGAGATCTAGGCTCTATGATACTTGTCCAAATTTATGTAGATGATATAATATTTGGGTCTACAGATGAGAAACTTTGCAAGAGGTTTGCCAAACTCATGCAAAGTAGATATGAAATGAGTATGATGGGTGAATTAACTTATTTTCTTGGTTTACAAGTTAAACAAGTGAATGAGGGAATTTTTATAAGTCAAACAAAATACATTTATGATCTTTTAAAAAGGTTTGATTTAGCAGATTGTTCTTCTGCAAAAATACCCATGGCCACTGCCACTAAGCTTGAACTGAATACTAAGGAAAAGAAGGTGGACATGACAAGCTATAGGGGCATGGTTGGATCTCTTTTATACTTAACAGCTAGTAGACCTGATATTATGTTTGCTACATGTTTATGTGCTAGATTTCAAGCTGATCCTATGGAATCTCACTTGGTAGCTATTAAGAGGATTTTCAGATATCTCAAGGGAACACCAAACCTTGGCATTTGGTACCCTAGAGATTTTGGTTTTGATCTAATTGGTTACTCAGATGCAGATTATGCAGGTTGCAAAATGGATAGAAAAAGTACCACAGGAACCTGTCAATTCTTGGGAAACAAGCTGGTCTCATGGTTCAGTAAGAAGCAGAACTCAGTATCTACCTCAACTGCAGAGGCTGAATACATAGCAGCTGGGAGTTGTTGTTCACAGATTCTATGGATGAGAAATCAACTACTTGACTATGGAGTTAAAGTTAAAAAGATCCCAATTTTCTGTGATAACACGAGTGCAATTGCAATATCACAGAATCCAGTGCAGCATTCTAGAACCAAACACATAGACATCAGATACCATTTCATCAGGGAGCATGTGATGGAAGGCACTGTGGAACTGCATTTTGTTCCTAGTGAAAAACAGTTGGCAGACATTTTTACTAAAGCTTTGGATGAAGCAACCTTTTCAAGTTTGGTAAGTGAGCTTGGTATGTTAAATTTCACATGATCTTTTAAAATGTCTGTTCAATTTGTTGCAGCCAGTGAATTTCATTCTCTGGATTTTGTTTGTTTTATTTGATTATCTGCAGGATTATTCTGGAGATATCACTGTAGCATAATTAAATGAATATTTTATTGACATATATCAATTAATGATATTTTGTTAATTTTATGTCTATTTAATTGTAGGTTTATTATTGTGGATTAATTCTTAATTTACTGCATGATTATATTTAAATCCATAATAATTAGAAGTATTAAATATGTGTATATGTGTATAGGCTGATAGGTCGGCTGACAGGTTTCGGTGATAAGATGTTAGCCTCCATTGTTGAATTCATGAAAGGTGGCTACCTAACATGGTTGACAATTTACCACTTGTTGTAGAGAGTTTGAATTCTTTAAACAAAACCTGTCACTATTTCACCTAACCCACTGAACCTTGAAACCTTATAAATGATGAGTTTTTGTTTGTGTTTAACATCATCATTTTTCAGATATATAGAGCATATACACACAATTGCTGAATATTTCGAGCTTTGATCGGAAAGATCTGTCAATCTAGCTGGTGGTTTTTATATCAGATTGCATATTCTTTCTTTATACATCATCCTTTATAAAAACTAACCCTTGTTTTTCCTCAAAGTTTTGAAAATGGCATTGCAGGGAAGTTTTGTTATTGCTAAAGCTAATCCTACTTCCATTCAGCAAATCGAAACCATCTATGATGAGCAATTTCGGGCTTGGGCACAATTTCTGAATGAACATTCATTAATTCGCTATGCTTTAGTTATACCAGTGCAGCTTAACCATGATGCATTACGTGAACTATATTGCAGTGCGGTTAACACTTCTGGACAGGACGGGTGTGCATTCACATATCGACTGTTTGGTAGGTCGATTAGGGTCACTGAACGAGATGTTAATCGAATTCTTCATTTTCCTATGGAAAATCTCGTTTCTGATCCTACACCTGAACAGATTGAAATGTTCTTTCGTTTTATAAGGTACCAAGATGGCAATTTCAATACTGGTAATATCTCTAGAACATTTCTAACCCAGTACTGGAATTTCTTCTTTCACATTCTCGGCCATGTTTTTTCCTCAGATAGAACAAATCTAGATCGGATACCTGAATTTATTCAAAAAATAGGGTATGCGGTTGCCAATAATTTGAGGATTAATTTTGGAAAAATAGTGCTTGGTCAAATCATTTTAAAGATGAAACACTTGGGAACAAGAGATGTTCAGACTCAAAACGTCAAATGTCTATATCCAAGGTTTCTACAGCTAATATTAAATAATTTTTTGAATGATGAAGACAGGGTACACTCGGAAAATGGTCGAAAGGTGGAATGTTCTTACATGAAGACAAATGTAATTTATTACATAAGCAAGAAGAACTATACGGATGTGGCTACAGTCCTAACTGAATATCTAAAGACTGTCTCACTTCCGTTGTTACCAAGACCAGTGAGAGCAGATATACGACAAGGTAATATTTCAATCCCTGCTATTCCAACCTTTGTATTCCCTGTTGTGTCACAGGAAATACAGTTTTTACAGCCCCCAGTGGCCATCTTACCCGACCAAGAGCAGGAAATCCCACCGACTCTAACACAGGTCGAAGAGCCCATTTTACAAATGCACACACAAACACAACAAACTCCTACACCTCAATTGTCACTTAAACGACCAACCATCAACACTTTTGAGGGAGATAGTGCCTCAGCAGCACCACATAAGGAGTTAGTTACATCAGCAGCTCTACCTTATTCTAAACGAAGTAAACCAAATGAACCTGAGGTAACTGTAACTGTTAGGGAAACAATTCTTCCTTGTAAAATGAGTGAAAATGTAAATGAGGATGAATTGACGGGAACAACTATCTTGAGTTCCATTTCACGAAACATAAATTACCTACCTCAATAACTGCTGGTGAATCTTCCATTTTACGGAAAGATCCATCGGTAGGTGGTTCTTTTATGAACCAAGTGTCTTCACAGACATACGAGGGAAACTTGGGTTTTGTGCCATTTAATCCATTCAAGTTTAACCTCCCAGAGGAAAAATCTCTGGATCTCTTTCGAGATTTACCACTATTTACCAGTGGTCGGCAACTCGCTTCACGCGAGGATGGAAGCTCACGAACTTTCATTGCACCATCCGTGACCTCTGAAAAAGGGGCTAGGATGATTTCATTTGCAGGTACACATATCGGTGGAAGCTCTGGAGGAGAGTTGAGGGAAACACGAACAGAACATGTAAGTGTCACCCAAACCACTAAACGGAGTGAATATAGAGTGTTGAGTGAAACACCTGCAGAACATACGAGTGAGCAACCTACTCAACCACATGCACCTATAACCAGAAAGGAATACAGCAGACTCCTTACACTGGTCCAAAAATTGGAGAAAGAGTTACCAAATATCTGTAAGTCCATTGCAGAAATCAAAAATTTGCAACTTATTCAACATGATGCATTCCAGGTTCAATTAATTTCCATGGCAGCCCAGTTTAGTCATGCAATTAATTCCTTGGTAAAGACAGCTTCGTCTAAATTACCAACTCCACATCCTACTATCTTGGAGGATAACCCAACTGAGGGGGAGAAGGTGGATGACCAAGAAGCTACTAGGCGTAATAAAGGCAAGGAAAAGGTTGTTGACACGGAATTAACTTTATCTTGGGAAAGGAAAAGCTAAATGGAAGTATTCGTGCTATGTGAAAAGAAAGCAAGGCAAAACTTGAAGATATATTCAGTCTAGAGGAACAATTGCTTGCACTTGGAAATCTGGAAAATATATATACGATCCAGAATGTACGTTTATATTATTTATCTTTGTATTTTATTTTTTGTTGTATCAGTTGAGTTATCCTCTAGGAATTTGTTTGTCAAACCCTGACAATCAAATGGGGGGAGATTGTAAAGCATAAAAATGTAATATGTAATAGAGGACATATATAACTCAACTAGGATAAAAGATAAATAATAAACTCTATATAGGGATCGTGAAATTTGAAGAACAGGCACCAACAAGGATCAAGTCGCTGAAAGAAGTTCATTAAAATGATCAAGCCTCAGTGACAAAATAAGATGTACAGATGATTCAGTTGAAGGGCCAAAAGATTCCAGTGATAAAGTTTTTATGGTTGCACAATTCTTGGCAGTATTCTTAAAGACATGATACGAAGACCACGAGTGAATGTTAGTCGTCTGTGAACCAGACCAGTTGCACTAGGCGTCAACATTTTCACAAAGGAATCGAAGTATCTAACTCAGAAAAACTGTTAAAGAGGTATGACTGAGAGCAGTGTTGATATCCTCCATTTCAGAAGCTGAATATTTAAGGATGTCAAAAATAAGAGGAAAAATGAATAGTAACCGAAATAACTATTCACATGAATAGTAACCGGAATCACTATTCACACCAGAATTACTATTCACCGAAATCACTATTCACACCGGGTGAATAGTAACCGAAGTTACTATTCATGTGAATAGTACCCAAAAGTACTATTCATAAAGTAAGAAACATGTGGGGCCCACATGAATTAAAAATCAAACTTTGAAATTGAAAAAGAAGCAGAAGAATTGAATTCAGCAGGTTTGTTGAAAAGGCGTGTTAGGCAGGCAGGTGTCAGCAGAAATATACGTAATCAGTTACGTATATTAGCTGCATAGTAACTTTCTAAAAATCTATAAATAGGCCTGTTGTATTTCATTTCAAAACACAACTCAACACACAACTCTCTCTTCTCTCTCATATATTTTCTGTGTAAGCTGCTAGATAGTCCGTCCAGTAGGAAAGTCGGCTTAGCCCACTTTCAGGCAGTGTCGGGTAGAAGGTCGTCGTGCCTAAACTATCCTTAGGAGTGTTCTAATTTTGAAGCTAATCCATTGGATTAGAAGTTGTAACACCCCTTCGAGTTTATTATCAATAAAGATATATTCTCGAAATTATTTTTAATTTTTATAGTATCGTATTCAACCCCCCCCCCTTCTACGATACTTTGGGACCTAACACACTTGTATGCACTTTAATGGCAGTTACTTTCACATATATATCTAAGTTGTTCTTAAGAAGTGTTTTTTATATCTTTAGTGGCATTGGACAATATTGGCCAGTTTAATGTTTCTTTGCCTGTTTTGTAGGAATTTTTTGACCTGAGAACTTACTATACATAGTATGTTATTCGAAGGTTGATGTGGATGTTCCTGGACGGGCATTGTATAAAGAGAGCAGTTTTACAGAAGCAGGTTTGCAAAATTTAATAATGTATTTATTGTTGTGATTCACAATCTTACTAGATCATCTGTAGGTTTTCTTGCAACACCTATACTTGCATGTCTGTATCAATTAGCTGCTTTTATTTTTCTTTGTTGAATTCTTAAAGTAAATTCTATCTGTCTACTACATAACTAACTGAATTTACGTCGAATCGGACTTTGTAGATTTTACAAGTAAAATACGTTAAGAGCCAAACTTTTTTGGGGAACAATAAACATTAAATACAAGTGTAATGAAAACACATGAAAAGTATGTGAACTTAGTATATGCTTCATACGCATTCAATAATCAGATTTTACGAATTCGCAGATTAATTTATCAGTGCCTGATGCATAATCTAAGACTTGAAACTAACCACTGGATCAAGAGCATCGTCTTGCTTACACATCATCCATGGCACACCAGTCTGGAGTCCCACAGCCATTTGTGCTGCCCATCGAACATAAATTGGTCCTTTCTCATGAAATGCAGCTTCTACATTTTTGTACTTGTTAGGCCGAATATACAAATATAATCAAGTTTGTATGAGAGAATAACAATTAACACACCTTTAAATAATCAAAATCTGTATGAAATTAATAACTCATCTCTCAATGATGTAAAATATCACAGAGAGCTGCTTAGGTTACAATGAAATGATAATACAATTTTCGATACCCTTCTAAGGTTAACCTAACTGTATTTATATAGATATACAGCTACAGTACAATCGATAATTGATACTCCTATAAATCAGCTATACAAATGTTATCAGTTATGATTGTAATCAGTTATGATTGTTACACGTCTTCTTAGTCAACACGATGTCTTCGACAGCTATCTAATCTTCAAAGATATCGCTTCCATGATTATCTTCAATTATTCTTCAAAGTCTGATGATGACCAGTAGACGCTCCCTCCTGATAGAGTTTAGCAAACTCTGTCGAGCTTCCATGTGTCAAAGTTTAATTAAACTCTGACTGCTTCCAACTTCTAGTTAAACTCTGATGAACCTCTGTAACACTTAAACACTGACATTACTCACATCAATTATATTTAACAATCTCCCCCAACTTGTTCATTAGCAAAAATGCACAAGTTAATAATAATTGATGATGTCAAAACAATTAGACAAATACAGTGTTTAATAAATGATCAGAGTTTAAACTTCTACTTAAACAAAATTTACAGAAAACAAGAAATAATTACAAAGCTTTATTTACTTAATTTCCTCAACATCTGGTGTTGATCTGAGATAGTCTATAAGCAATCTTCTTTCTGCATTCTCGAGTTCTATCTGCATGATCTTCTTAATCTCTTTAAGTTCAGGATCATCTTCACTAGTCTGATAGATTGCAGATCTCAGAGAATATATTTGTTCTTCTTCATGTCATTACCTAGTCTGATAAAATATGCTTTCTCTGACTCCGGATTAAAATCTAAAACGGTTATACCCAGATCTGTCTTCAGTCGAGCACTATTTTTCTTCATCTCAACGATCTTCCCATGATAATCTCTGTATTTTTGAACATACTCACTTGTGTATTTTGTACCACTAAATGCCTTAGCTTTCAACATCTTATTCCTTAGTACATTAGCAGCTTGCTGAGTCCTTTGATTTTTCACTTTGAAGAGATATAGAACATATTCCAATTCTTCCCATAGCTTCAAATCAATGTCATTCTCACCAACTTTATACACAGTCCCATCAGCCATGAAATACAGCAGAAAATCTTTCTTCAAACTCTTTTGATGAATCAACTGTACTGATTCTAGTCTGTCCAAACTCTCTTGTGGAACACCATGTCTTGGAATAGCCAGTGATGAAGGATCTAGAGGACTAGTATTCGCTCTAATTTCTCTATCTGAGCCCAAGCAAGATGTATCTCAACTTTGCTTGGACATACAAGCTCTGCCTTGTAGAAAATTAGTACCTCCAGTCTTCAAAGTTTGATCAGGATTAGTTGGTTTTGCAAAAAACATTTGCATCTGAGTAGACAATGGTTTCTGTACAACTTGTGTAGCAACAGAGGTTGTATGTGTAATAACCGTGAATTTTAGAATAAATTTTTCGACTCAATATTTAAATTTTATTTAAGAGTGATGCACTAGTATATTTCAATTAGTCCGTATTTGTAAATTTTAGAATTATATATATATATATATATATATATATATATATATATATATATATATATATATATATATATATGTACATATTATATGATATTATATGATATTATTTTTTTTTTTATATTTATTTAGTAATTAATAAAATTAGGAAATTATGAATAGGATTTTAATTTTGATTTTTTATTATTTTAGAGTCCAAAATTTTATTTTAGAAAACAGAAAAATGGGGATGCTACGTGGGTTGTTGCTTTGCCTTAATTTTGTTGATTGGCTAGGTACTAAACACGTAGAAATTTAGTGAGTGATTACATTATTAGTCGGACTAATTAGAGTGGCAGAAGAGGGAAAAAGGTAATCAGTATCACACATCTAATTCTTTTACCCAAAACCAACCTCTCCTTTTCAATTTCTGTTACCACCGGCTCCTATCTCTTTCGAAACACTCGACCATATATATATACAAACAAAGTACAAACTTCAGGTAGTTTTTTTCCTTCTATTCTTGTTCTTTTTTTTCTTTTCTCTCCTCTTACAATTTTGTGGTAAATCTGGTGTGTGTAAAACCCGTATGTGGGTGTGTGTACGAAGCTGAAGTGCGTGTTAAGTTGTGGCTGTATGTTTTACAGAATTGAAGAGATTCCTGGTTATGGGATTCAAAATCGCAGCTGTGTATATGGTGTGTGCGTATAGTTGTAGTTGTAGGTGTGAGTACTCAGGTTGTTGTCGAATGAATTGGGGGGGGGGGGTTTGTATTTCTTGAGTATTTGGTTCGTGTATAATGATTTATGTACGATTTGGGTATTGTAGGTTGTGAGATTTAAATCATTTAGAGTGGTGAAGTACTTATGGAGGAATATGGTGGATTATTGAGAGTTGTTTGGTGTTGCGAGGAGGGGCCGATAGCGAGATAGGTAGAGATGGAGAAAGATTTAGAGAGAGAGAAGTAGGGAGAGAGAGGGAGAGAAAGAGAAAGAGAGGGGGAAGAGAACAGAGAGAGAGAGAGAGAGAGAGAGAGAGAGAATGGCGAGAGAGAGAGTACGTGAGAGAGGCAGTGCAGGGGAGGTGGGACCCAACCCAATATTGTAGTAAAAATAATATTAGAATAATAACGTATCAATAAAAATTAATAATCGTATGTTTTAATCGGGTTTTATATAAATATTTATATAAATAATAAAAGGGGTATATTGGTTTTAAAATTTGATTATTATTAAATTGTGAGAAATAATTAATTAAATCAAATGGTAATTGATTTAGTAATTAAATAAGAATATTCTGTGATTATTTACCATAATTTAGAGATTTATCGATTTATTGAATAAAAATGGATTGTTGAGTTTTTTGATTTTTAGAATAAATAGAGATTATTATTAAATTAGAGAATTTTAGAAAATTCATAAGAGCTATTTATTTTACTTTTAAATGAGAATTGTTTTACAATTAAATAAATTGAGATTTCCATATATTGAAAATAGTATATATTTTCTAAATTTAATTCCTAAGTTCGAAGTGAGATTTATTTATCCGGGAATTATTTTCCATTAATTATCGTAGAGATTTTCGAGAGATATTTTATTTAAATATTATATTATCGGTTGAGAAATATTCTATTTTTTTCGAAGCGCTCACGTATTTCTGGTTGCCATTTTTAGAGAATAAATTCTGAGCCGTAGACGGAAGCTGAGTTCACGGGTTGAGTATAAATTTATCTGTATTCATTGCACTTCGAGATCAAGGCAAGTTCCTTCTGACCCTCACTCCTTTTGAAATATTTTGAGAAATGCTAAGATATTATTCTGTTAAAATATGTTCAGAATTTCTAATTCGTTATAAAATATCCTGTTTATCGTAACATTGATTTAGAAAATTATAGAGATGTTCCCACAATTCTGATAAGTTCATAAAACGTACTTAGATTAAAATCTAGGGCATCTTATTGTTCGAGATGACCCCTAAATATTATTCAGCTATAACTACGCTCATATATCGAGGTAGTTTAGATTTTATTGACTTCAATCGGGTCTATTGTTCAGATCCGATAAATTTTGTTTCAATATTCAAATTTGATTCATTGTTCGAATCAAAATAGATACATGCAGAATATTGAATAGAAGAATGATATATCATCTGAATTTCCTTTAAAATACCTACTTTAGCGTATTTGGGAGTTTTCCTTCTGAATCGAGTCGTTCTTATTAATTCAAGACGACTCCACATGATTTATTCTAATTGACGAACCTTACTTGTTCAAGGTTGTTACTTTGTTGTCTTGAATTGAAATATTGTTCGTGTCAATATAATAAATTGGTTTCTTTTGAAAATATTGTGACGGCCTATTGTTCAGGTCGGTCTCGTACAAAGTGTAGACTGGCGGTCGGCCAGAATTGAATAGGAATCCAAATCAATAAATCTTATTCGGAGGAAAAATCATGTAATCCACTGGTCAACATGGGAGATGGCCCATGGGTTTTCTTTCAGATCAACACGAGGAATAAACTCGTGGTATCGAAAGAGAAATATTAACATTTAGGCACAAAAGTTGCCAGGTTGAGTTTTCAACCATCTTTTTGCTAGCAAAACGATATAGTGGTACCTGCGACATAGTAGTGATCGTGCTATAGGGTACCACAGGTGTGCGGTACTTGCGACACAGCGGTTGATCGCGCTGTGGGGTATCGTAAAGGTGGAAGACCAGTATCTCAAGCTTTACAATTTCAATTTCTTTTAGTCAGAGATAAGTTATTTTTGGTCTATCAGTAAGTATTATCAGGGCACTTTGCCAGCATACAAGTATCTTTCATAAATATAATTGATTTCTTTCCACCTTAATTGTTAGTGAGAGAGCAAGTCAGTGAACTTGCTGAGCACATAGTTGCTCATTCTTGTTGTTAATATTGTTTTACAGTGAAAACAGAAACAGGCGAAACCTCTCGTTTCAAGGGAAAGGAGAAAATGCACCAGGGCACTGAGCTGGACTAGTGTGCTTACCTCAAAGGCGACGACCGTATTGAAGACTATTAGCATACGTTTCGACTTGTTTAGTGATATCATGTGTACTAGTAATATGTTGTAATAATTCGAAGATATGTCGATGCTTGGACGTGTGGGATGGAACCACTGTTGTTACGATAAAACTTTTATGTTTATTATGTATTGTAATGTATTTTTGTTTAAGGCAGGTATTGACGGTAAGTGGCGACCTAAGTCCACAGATAGTGGATTTGGGGGCGTCACAGTATGCACTTTCTTTTCTTTTTCAACAATCTTACCTTTCAGCTTCTGTTTAGCATCTTCTGTTGGTTTCCTAGACAATAGTAATTCTGATCAGCACCAACATTTTCTTTAATAACAATGCCTTTTTGAACAGGCCTAGGAGCTTTCTCATTCTTCTTTAACTTTCCAGACTTCAAAGCTTTTTGATGTTCTTCTTGAAAATTCTTCTCTTCAGCTTGAATGTCTTCAATTATAACTCCTTCTTCATTCTCTTCAAGAAACAGTCTTGCAGCCAATTCTTCATCTGACTGTGGATTGCTAGTGAATAACAAGCTCTTGATCTTTGAAGTACCATGAACATCAGTATTTATTCCATCAGACTTTGTAGAAGACTTGCCAGATCTCAGACTCATATCTTTAACAGCTTTTGATTTTAATCTCTTTTCTCGGTCATTTGCTCCTCCATCTTCAGCATCATCCTTCTTAGTCAGAGTTTGAGATTGCCTGCATTTGAACTTAGCAACTCTCTACCCCTTTTTGACATCATCAGGAATCAATAAAGATGTGATTAATTCCAATGAGATAGCAATAGAGTCAATCTTACCAGACAAGTCAGTTTGATTCTCTTCCACTTTACTTAGCCTTTTAAACAGGGTTTCTTGATCTTTAGAAAAAGTATGAAACTTTAGTTTATTATCTCTCTGTAGAGTCATGTCTCTTTGAACAACTTCAGCTCGTAGATCAATTATTGCTTTTTGAGAATCATCAAACCAGTTATTAAGAGTCTTGACTTGAACAACAGTGGCTTTCAGACATGAAAGAATCTCTGGATTTGAAATCTTTGTAGCAGTGCTATGCACAAAAGCAGCTGCTCTTCCAGCAGGAAAAATGCAATCTTCTTTATACCAATTCTCCGAAAATTTGGTAAAATATTCTTCTTCAATTTCACATTGATGTGAAGGTCCAGAAAAATCAGTTCTCTTTTCATCAGTTTGTACTGGTTGTCTCTGAGAAGAGTTAGACTCAGTACTTCCTTCAGCTTCAACATCGACTTCAGCATTTTCATTTTCAACTGGATCAGTCTCAGCAATATTCACTGCAGCTTCAACTTGTTCAACAGGAGTCTCTGCAACTTCAATATCTTCAGCATAAGTCTCCTCAGTATTCTCTGCAGTTTGCTCTCCGTCTTCAACAGACTTTGCAATCGCAAGAACTTCATTCACAGGCTCAGAAATTATAGCCTTGGTTGCTTGATCAATTTCTTCACCTTGTTCAGTAACTTGGTGAGCATTAGAGAATAATTCAGTATGTGTTGCTACTGTTTCATCAAGTACCACAGTAGGTTGATCAGCTACACCAGTTTCTTCAG
Organism: Saposhnikovia divaricata; assembly: GCA_036435485.1. Lineage (NCBI taxonomy): Eukaryota > Viridiplantae > Streptophyta > Magnoliopsida > Apiales > Apiaceae > Saposhnikovia > Saposhnikovia divaricata. The sequence goes on along the minus strand of JAZHRN010000127.1, from coordinate 768,371 downwards.
AGTTAGCAACAACAGGCGATGAGATAGGAACTTCAATGTCATCAGAGAATGGAATGAATGACTCAACAAAAGCATCCATATCAGCAAAACCATCTCTGTTTTCCACATCCATCTGTGCATCTTCAGTTGTCTTTACAGCTTCTTCTTCAGTATTTATCTCAATAGTAGGTATCTCCTTAGAAATCACCTCTGGAGCTTCAAGATTTATCTCTTCATCTGACTCATCAACTAACAACCTTCTCTTCTTTGATTTAGGCACCTCAGCTGCCACTTCTTCTTCAACAGAGTTTGAGAAGTCAGACCTTTTTACTCTTACCTTTTTAGCCCTGATAGCTTTGTGCTTTGTTCTACCTCCACTCTTTGGTTTAGCCTGTGTAGGTGGTGGATTTTGTTCAGTGTTTGGCTTAGCATTTTCAGGTTAAGAAGGTTGAGGTTGTGTTTCAGTGTTTGTAGGTTGAAAAGGTTCAGTGTTTGCAGGTGGTGAAAGTGCAGGCTCAGGCTGTTGTGGTTCTTGAGGTTGATTTAAGAAGTTTTGAAGAGCAAGAGGCAAAAACAAGTCAGGTACGTGCTCCTTGGTTACATCCTTGTTGGTCAAATCAGAGAATACTCTCTTATGAACTTTAAAGGCCGGAATAATGACTTCCTCAGATATTTCGACACCAGGTAGACAAGCAGAGAATAGTAATTGACAAAATCTAGAAAAATAAACAGTGGTACTAGACTCTGACAATCTTTCACCGATATTCATCAAGACGAGTCTACCAAAATCAAAATTACTTCCATAAAGAAGAGAATACCCGATTTGAAGACTGTCAGTAGGAATAGCATCCCAATTGGTGTCTTTCTTTCCAAACGCCCTTATGATGCAATCGAAAAAGAAACTCCACTCCTTCCTCAGATGTGGCCTTTTCACTTGACCAAGTCTCTCTAAAGGTCCTGAGTACCCAATTTGCTGCAACATCTCTTTTAGAAATCTTTCACCAATAACAATGTATGCAGAGTGTGTATCAAAACCCAAAGTTTCTCTAACCGTCGTTGGTGTAATGACATGCTCTGTTTCCTCATATATGAAAATAATTGAAGGAGTCCCATTCTCTCCTCCATCGTCATAAGTAGCTGTCTACCAAAAAGTAGAAATCTGTGAAGCAGAAAGCTTTGTTGGTTCGACTAGGGCTCTACCAATCTCCGAATCCAGTAAGAAGTTTTGAATTAGATGAAACGCCGCAGGAACGTTCTCAGTATTCAATGGAGCTGCATAGTTGTTAGGTACAAACACTAACCCTCGAGCGTTAAAAGCTTTGGTGACCATGAGATTAGACTCGAGAAGAAAATATCAGAGAAAAAGATGTGTATGAAAGGTGTTTGCGAAAATGTGCAAGTGAGAGAACAAAGTAACTGTGAGTGGTTGTGTGCAAAGGGAATACCGGTGTGCAATAGAAATATGAACCGTTTATGTAAAATGATTAGATTTGTAATTAAAAATTGAAACCCAATTGTTTTAAACATTAACATACGCAACTAGTTTCTTGTTAAATGTGTGAGTGGGACACGCGGCACACATGCAATGGAACAACTTTTTACGTTCAGTAATTATGGCAATAATTACTGCTACTCTCTCTCTCTCTCTCTCTCTCTCTCTCTCTCTCTCTCTTTCTCTCTCTCCTATTTCCAATACACTTTAACACTCTAATACTCATTAACAGTTGGCAAATATTTATCTCATTTTTCAAAAACTCTTTTTACCCCAAGTATGTAAATTGTCTTAAATAAAATTTACCTTAGAGTACTAGACAAAATTCATCAGTGCTTGTCGATTCTCCAACTTTATTACCATAACCCTTTCAAAAATTGCACAGTTGTGAATTTATGTGTGTGTATAGCAGAGTCTACTAATTCAATATTTAGAGCATTTAATTTTTCATAAAATCCATAAAATAAATCAGTAAACACTTTTTGTACAAACTCTCATAGTAAACACTTAATGTCTGATGAATGCTAAACTCTAAGTAAATAATTGATATACAGTAACTCTGAACTAACTTATACCCCCTTCTAACTAATCTAAATTTTTTTTCCAGTAATCAGAGGTTGGAACTAGTCACCAAAAATCCTATAATTTTAGCCCTTAACTTTTTGATAAGTTCCTGGGTCTTCCTAGTCTTTGACTAGTCACCAAAAATTAGAGAATTTTAGCCCTTACTTTTTACTAGCAAGTTCCTGGGTCATCCTAGACACAACATAATCTTAAAGGAGTTCTAACAGCCTATATACAGTTGCTTTGGGGGTAGACTAATAACAGCATCTAACTTAACAGAGTTTAACAAACAGAGTTTAGAAGTCATCAACATCAGAAGTTAGTCATGAGAGGCAATGCACACAGCATTTATAGACTCAGAGTTTAGGATAGATAAACTAAGAGATGCTATAAATATGGAAACAGTATCATGCTGTGTTAATTTTCTGCACAGTCTAAGATTAGATCACAAATAACTTAGAAGGATTCATGATTAATTAATGAGAATTATGCTTCATACAGATTTCTTCATCGGTGTTTATGTTAAGACAATAACATTATCAGAGTTTATCAAAGTTTATCGATCAGAGATTAACAGTGTTTATCCAACATTTCAACAGTGTATGACCTACAGAGTATTCTAACAGTTGTATTACCACATCAAGGTATACTAATCACAGAAACATAATCACAGAAACATGAGCAACATATTATATAAGTAAAGTTTGAGTCTAACCAGTATCTCTAGTCGAAACCAGAGATCATTCCTAGTTCATTTACCAGCCTTGTAAATGTAGCTTCACTCAATGGCTTGGTGAAGATGTCTGCAAGCTGTTGTTCTGTAGACACAAAATGAAGCTCAATATTTCCTTCCTCTACATGTTCTCTGATAAAATGGTACCTTATGCTGATGTGCTTGGTCATTGAATGCTGTACTGGATTACCTGTCATAGCAATAGCACTTTGATTATCTCAGAAAATAGGTATTTTACTGTACCTTAATCCATAATCCAGCAATTGATTCTTCATCCACAGAATCTGTGCACAACAGCTACCAGCCACAATATACTCTGCTTCAGCTGTAGATGTAGAAATTGATTTCTGTTTCTTACTGTACCAAGAAACAAGTCTGTCACCCAGAAATTGACAACTTCCACTGGTGCTTTTTCTGTCTATCTTACAGCCTGTAAAGTCTACATCAGAGTAACCAAGTAGATTGAAATCTGATTCTCTGGGATACCATAGACCTAAGGTTATGGTGCCCTTGAGATACTTAAAAATTCTCTTCACAGCTATTAGATGTGGTTTTCTAGGGTCTGCCTAAAACCTTGCACATAGACAAGTTGCATACATGATGTCAGGTCTGCTTGCTGTTAGATAAAGAAGAGACCCTATCATGCCTCTGTAGCTTTTCATATCTACTGGAGCTCCTGTGTCTTTGTCCAACTTTGTTGTTGTTGCCATGGGAGTTGTTGCATATGAACAGTCAAGCATACCAAATTTCTTGAGAAGATTTCTGGTATATTTTGCTTGATTTATAAAAATACCATCATCTGTTTGCTTCACTTGTAGGCCTAGAAAATAACTAAGCTCTCTTATCATGCTCATTTGATACCTGGGCTGCATGAGCTTGGCAAACTTCTTACAGAGTTTATCATTAGTAGACCCAAAAATTATGTCATCAACATATATCTCAACTAAAAGCAAGTCACTGCCAGATTTAAAATAAAACAGGGTTTTATCAATTGTACCTCTGTTGAACCCACTTTCTAAAAGAAATTGAGCCAGAGTTTCATACCATGCTATTGGTGCCTGCTTAAGTTCGTAGAGTGCCTTATACAGCCTGTAGACATAGTCTGGATATTTGGGGTCCATAAATCCTGGTGGTTGTTCAATAAACACTTCTTCTTCAAGCTTCCCATTCAGAAAAGCACTTTTTACATCCATCTGAAATACCTTGAATTTTTTTTGAGAGGCATATGCTAGAAAAATCCTTATTGCCTCCAATCTTGCATCTGGAGCAAAAGTTTCATCATAGTCTATTCCTTCCTGTTGTGAATAGCCTTTTGCCACAAGTCTAGCCTTGTTCCTTGTAATAACTCCCTCGCTATCAGTTTATTTCTGAAAACCCATTTAGTACCAACAACAGATCTATTCTTTGGTCTTGGTACAAGGGTCCATACTTTATTTCTTTCGAATTCATTTAACTCCTCCTGCATTGCTGTTATCCAGTCATCATCTTGAAGAGCTTCTTGTACCTTCTTTGGTTCGGATTTAGACAAAAATGCATGAAACAGACATTCATTTGTTGTAGCACTCCTTGTCCTTACTTTCGCATCTGGATCTCCAATAATTAGATCAGGTGTATGAGATTTTGTCCATTTCCTAGCTGAAGGTAAATGACTTCTATCAGTATTTGATATTCCCCCTTGATCCATGTTCTCCTGATTTTCTTGTTGCCTTTCTTCAGTCTCTGAGGCTCCCCCTGAATTTGACTGCTCAGAGTTTGAACTGTCAGTTTTTGCACTTTCAGAGTTTGAGTCATCAGAGATTGATCCAGATTTTTCAGCTGACTCGCTTTCAGTAATTGAGTCATCATTTTGAAGTGATCCTTCATGCTCCCCCTCAACTGGTTCTCCTCTTTGTTCTGGCTGAGAAGTTTCTTTAGTGTTTACCAGTAGAGGTTCAGAGTATGCTTCAACAGAGTTTGTCGACTCAGCTTCATCAGAGTTTACTTCATCAGAGATTAATTCTTCATTTTCAAAGCGCAGTTGATCATGTTCATCTACATCTTCAAGTCCAGTTATTTTCTTGTCATCAAATGACACATGAATTGAGTCCATAATTACCTTGGTTCTCAGATTATAAGCTCTGAATGCCTTAGTTGACAGCGGATAGCCAACAAAAATTCCTTCATCAGCTTTTAACTCAAATTTGGGCAACTGTTCAGAATGAGTTTTTAACACAAAGCATTTACACCCAAAAATATGAAAATATTTCAGGTTAGGCTTCTTTTCCTTCACCATCTCATATGGTGTTTTCCCATGCTTGTTGATCAAAGTATCATTTTGAGTAAAACAAGCAGTTTGAACTGCTTCTGCCCAGAAATAGGTTGGAAATTTTGCTTCATCAAGCATAGTTCTGGCAGCTTCTATCAGGGTTCTGTTTTTCCTTTCGACTACACCATTTTGCTGTGGTGTACCAGGTGCAGAAAACTCTTGCTTTACTCTTCTGTTCTTGCAGAATTTTTCCATTGTTGCATTCCTAAATTCAGTTCCATTATCACTCATGATTATTTTGACTTTGTGATTTGATCATTTGTCCAACAGCTTTACATGCTCCATCAGAGTTAATGCAGTTTCTTTCTTCTTTGCTAGAAAATACACCCTAGTGTATCTGGTGTGTTCATCAACAATGACTAAAGCATATTTCTTTCTTCCAATAGACAAGACATTCACTGGTCCAAACAGATCAACATGTAGAAGATGATAAGGATCAACAATTGAAGATTCAGACTTGCTTTTGAAAGATGACTTCCTTTGTTTGGCCTTTTGACAGGAATCACACAGACCATCAGTAGACATTCTTGTTGACAGGCACACAGCTTTTCCATCAGAGTTTGTCAACAAACTTGCTTCATAGATATTATTGCGTCTGTGTCCAACTAGAACAACTTTCCCTGTAGATTTACTAATAACTTCACAGTATTCGGGTTGAAAATCTACATGATAACCTCTGTCACAGATTTGACTCACAGATAACAGATCATGCTTGAGTCCTGGAACCAGAGCTACATTTATGATGATGACATTTCCAAGATTGATATTGCCAAATCCCAGAGTACGTCCTACGTTGCCATCTCCATAGGAAACTTTTTGGCCAGCCTTCTCCTCATACTCTGATAACAGGGCTTTATTTCTAGTCATGTGACCTGAACATCCACTGTCCACGACTAGGGTACTCTCCCTGATGCCCTGCAATCACAAACATTCACTGAAGGTCAGATTTAAGGATCCAGACTTGCTTGGATCCTTTGGCTTTCTTAACTTTGTCAGCTATAGCAGCGGAATCCTTATTATCAGAGTTTAAGCTAACATTTTCAGAGGTTACACTTGCAAAATTAACCTTAACCCATTTCAAATTGGGCTTCAGTTCATAATAATTATGATAAATAGCATGATAATCCCTGCAAGTATAAATAGAATGCCAAGTACTTCCACAATGTTTGCATAAAGTCTGTGGTTTAGTTTTAACATAATCATTCTTTACTCCAGACTTGGAGGGTAAAGAATTAATGTCTTTATTTTTCCTGCAGAAACTAGCAAGATGATTAGTACTACCACAGTTATGACATGTCTTCCTTGGAGCATAAGTAGCAAGCATGTGATTATAACCTTTAGTAATGCCTACTTTACCATTTCTATTCTTCCTGGACACTTTCTGTTTCTTAACAGATTTTAACTCCTTAAGCTTATGTTTGAGTTGTTTATCTATCATTGAACCAATATTAATCTGTTTAACATAAGTTTTTACTGATTCTTCCTTAACAGCTTCTTTTTCAACTTCAGACTTAGGTTCACTTGTGCCAGTAACAAATTTTCTAGGTGGAAGATGTGTTCTAATTTTGACTTCTTTTTGAAACCTAAGTTCATCTTCCTCACACTAACCTAAACCAACTGTGTCTGACTGAAAAACCTCATGAGTGTCTTTTCCAGAATCAGTCCAAGTCTTAATTATGTGATTTGCTTTCTCCAATTCAGATTCTAGTTGCCTATATCTTCCAAACAACTCCTGTTCTAGATAAACAGCATCATCTCTTTCTTTCTGAACTTTTTTCATGTTAACAAGTTTCTCTTCAACAAATTTATTTCTTTCTTTAAGTTCAGAATTCTAAGATTTGATTTTCTCATTCTCTAAAGTCTGATCCCTATAACTGATATGTAAGGCCTTAAGATAAATTCTCAATTCAGATATATTATCAGTATTATAAGCATAGGTAGTTAGGGGTACCTTGTTTTCAGAATCTTCAAATTCATTCTCATTAGAAGCCATGAGAGCATAGTTAACATCCTCATCTGAGTCTGAAGTGTCTGCCCAGTCTCTGCCTTATGTGAAGAGTGCTTTTTTCAGTTTTACCCTTCTTGCACTTAGGAGCATAGTGACCCATCTCCTTACACTTGTAGCATTGAATCTCATACTTGTCTTTCTTCCCAGATTTGGTATCCTTTCTCTCAGACTTTCTAAAACTCTTTCTGTCAGAATTTGAATCTTTCTTAGAGAACCTTTTTCCCTTCTTGAAGTTCTTGAAACCCATCTTCTTGAAGGTCTTCACCATCAAAGCAGCCATTTGCATCATTTCCTCTTTCATCATCCTCAAAGTCAGATGATTCATCAGTGTTTGAGTCAACATCCGAATTTGATGACTCACTTTCAGAATGTATGACCAAAGCTTTTCCCTTAGTTTTCTTCCTTGATGCTTCCTTCTTCGAGGGTTTTTCTTCAACCTTAAGAGCAACAGACTTTGTCTTCTTGCTTGATCTCCTATTTCTCTGTTCTATTTCCAGTTCATGAGTTTTGAGCAACCCATAGATTTCATCAATCTCAGTGTCAGCAAGATCATAATTATCTCTTATAGTGGTTGTCTTTACATCCCACTTTTTAGGTAGATCAAGAAGAAATTTGAGATTTGAATCTTCTAGATCATACTCTTTATTTACCAGTGACAAATCATTGAGTAGGTTACAGAATCTGTCAAATGTTTCTGTCATGGTTTCTTCAGATTTATCCTCAAAATGTTCATACTCCTGTGTGAGTATGTTCCTTCTGTTCTTCTTGATAGCAGCAGTTCCTTGATATCTAACTTCAAGGGCATCCCAGATTTCTTTGGCAGTTGTACAATTAATCAATTTGTTAGACATAACATTATCTAAGGCACTATGAAGTAGATGTCTAACCTTTGAATCCTTAGCAATAGATGAAATATCCTCACGAGTCAGATCTTTCTTCTCCTTTGGAACTGATTTAGCTTCTTGACCAGCAGTAACAACAGATAACTTTGTAGGCTTATGAGGACCTTCATAAATTCTATCAAGATATTCTGGATCTGTAGCCTCCAGAAACATGGTCATCTTCACCTTCCAGATTGAATAATCTGCCGGTCTGAGAATAGGAACCCTAATTGTCTCATAACGACTCACAGTAGTAGGTGGAGCCTTCTCAGTACTAGAACTAGAACCTGATGGAGGAGGTATCTCTGCCATTGATTATAGTTGTGTGTGGATCTTAAACTGTATAGAGTAACAGATCTGCCCTGATACCAATTGTTAGGCCGAATACACAAATATAATCAAGTTTGTGTGAGAGAATAACAATTAACACACGTTTAAATAATCAAAAACTGTTTGGAATTAATAACTCCTCTCTCAGTGATGTAAAATATCACAGAGAGCTGCTTAGGTTACAATGAAATGATAATACGATTTTCGATACCCTTCTAGGGTTAACCTAACTGTATTTATAAAGATATACAGCTATAGTATAATCGATAATTGATACTCCTATAAATCAGCTATACAAATGTTATCAATTATGATTGTTACGCGTCTTCTTAGTCAACACGATGTCTTCGACAGCTATCTAATCTTCAAAGATATCGCTTCCATGATTATCTTCAATTATTCTTCAAAGTCTGATGATGACCAGTAGACGCTCCCTCCTGACAGAGTTTAGCAAACTCTGTCGAGCTTCCATCTGTCAGAGTTTAATTAAACTCTGACTGCTTCCAACTTCCAGTTAAACTCTAATGAACCTCTGTAACACTTAAACACTTCCATTACTCACATCAATTATATTTAATAGTACTCATTTCAATCTATACATGTTTCCATTTTATTATTAGTTATAGAAAAAGTTAAAACTATATAAAATGATTCAAGTTTTTATATGCAGTTTGCACATGTGATAGTATGATTGGTCCTTGCGAAGCATATAATCCCTCTAACTTCATCATATTCACTATTTTTGTTGTGAAGTTCTGCATTCGATGCTGCAATGAACATAATAAGATATAATAAGCAGATGTAAGTAATCTGCATTTACAACATTTCCAGTCCTATATTTTCTGTATTCAGTTTCTATAGTGATAGTTTTCTTAAAAATAAACTCCACGATAGTGTTGATATTCCTTGCATGCTATAGAGCAAAATGTAGTGTTTACATTGAAGGGTTCATTGTCGGTTCTGTAAATTATTCCCTTGAAGCTTCTATGGGTTTTATATTAAGCATGTCATTTTTTCATAGGCTTGTACTACCAATACTTTTATGACATGTTAATTAGTGGTTATCATTTTCTTCTTATTTCTTAATATACAGGATATTTCGCGGCCCCGCAGTTTTTGGTTACAACGAATCAGAGTCTACATCACTACCAAGTGAAATAAGTGCTACGGGCCAACCAGAGCGGGGTGGATGGGTTTCCGATATTATTTCCATCTTTGGGCTGGATACGTGGCACATTGGTGTTTTGTGCCTAATAGGGAACTGTATGTGCGTGGCTGCTTATCTAGCCATTCAGGTAACAAATATATATTTTAAGTTTAAATTAAGTAATTTGCATCAATATATACACACCTATATATTGCAACCAGCCCACAAAATGTATCTTTTGAGCATTGTTGTCCATGTAACTGTGACCATTCCCCAATTGGTTTTCATAATTAGGATATATTTTCCTGCCTGCACGTGTACATTTATAAGTTGGTCAGTTACATATATATTTCCTCATAATTGATTGATGTTAAGGTTAAATTGATTATTGCCGGTAGTTGGATATATGCCACTGTGAGCAGACTTAACTGATTTAGGCAAATTGTAACATTACTCCTGCAAATAATTCCAGGCCCCGTTATTAACCAAATATCCTGCAAGTATATCTGTTATGATGTGAGATATTGGTTGTACTATATTATTTACAGAAGGCTTAGCAATGGACTAGTTGACTATGATGAGTTGTCACTACTACAAATTTAAACTTATAAAACGCCACTTACATAGCGTTTGTAGCATACGCTATCTATAATTGCTTCTTACATAGCGTTTTTAAACAAAACGCTATGCAAGATATTAAAAAGAAAATTAAAAATAAATGAAGAATAAAATAAAATAACTAATATAGCGTTTCTATGTTGAACGCTATGTAAGGTGGGGAATAGATAACGTTTTAACAAACGCTACGGGAGAAAATGTTTTTTAAGTAATTAATAATTATTATTTTTTTAATTTTTGACAGATGTAAATCGTTTTCCCAAACGCTATAAGGCAAATGTTTTCTAAGTTCTAGTTTTAATCTAACTCAATTGACTAATTGAGACACCCAGTAGCCAGTAGAGAGCGGGAGTCCTAAACACCCAAGCGCGGGACTTATTCTATCTCTCAACATCTCAATTAACCTCTAATTCTTCTTCTCATTTGGTTATAATCCGGTTAAGGGAGAGAAGAGAAGACGATTGAAGAGAAGGCGATTGAAGAGTATCCAGTAGACGATTGTAAGTATTTTATTTTATGGTTTTTACTGGGCTTCAAATTTTGGGGGTTTGTAGGATTGGTGCTCTGAATTTGTAAATTATACGAAACAATACTATATTTGGTAAAAGATTATGTTTTAATTGTTTTAATTTTGTTTATTTGCCTGTTTTTACTTGCTGGGTTTCACCTTTGGAAACGTTGTTTGTGTTCACCTGTTTCGATTCAGTTTTGTGCACGAAATTTGTTTATTTACTTGCTGGGTTTCACCTTTGGAAACGTTGTTTGTGTTCACCTTTGGAAACGTTGTTTGTGTTCACCTGTTTTAATTGTCAAATGTTGTTTGTTTATTTGTTCGATGAGTTAAACATGTATTAATGTACTCTATATCATATGGTGATTGAAAAGTCACATGACTTTATTAGGTCATTTGTTTTTGAGTTCAGATAAATTTTCCAACTGGTGTGGTCCATAGAGCAATAGACTACTGAGATAGTGTCCAAACTATATAAATTGTACAATGTGCAAAATCTATCTATGAGTTAACAGTTAGTAGGTCCCTACTTAGAAGATGTAGATCGATGGTAAGAACAATAGAGTATGCCTCCGGCGGTGAAAGTTGATATAAGGCGGAATCCAGAAACTTTGGACCAAAAAGGACCGAACTTGAATCTGGTCCTTTGTCAAAAGTAAATTTGCTGTCCTGAAATGCACCAGCTTCTGCAAACCGTTTGCCGTTGCTGTCTGGCTGCAAATCAAATACCTACGAAAAAAGATAAAAGGCTACTTTGTTGAAGCAACATAAACTGAACACAACATTAAATTTAAGAAGCGAGTTGAGTTTATGTATATTTGTTGGCTTTTCTGGGATTCTTTGTCTAAATTGAAAAGACTTCTTGTATTAATAATCTCAATTTGCCGTCTACTTATAGCAATACAATGCAGTAAATAAATGGCATGTAACAGTAAAAACCTATGAGGCCTAGAGAGATATGGGGTGCCTTGGATTTGGGTCAAAGAGTTACAAACCCTGTAAGCCCAAACATTAAAAAAAATTAGGCTTTAATCTCTATAACCAAGCATGCAAAAAATTTACCCGTCTGGCACCTTGCTTGGTAAGATCATCTGCCCCAGAATTAAACTCTCTAGGGATAAAATGAATTGTGAAATTAAGAGAGATCTGCCCCAGAATTAAACTCTCTAGGGATAAAATGAATTGTGAAATTAAGAGAGATGATCATATCTTCCACTTAATCTAGTCATTCAATCTGATGCTCATGGAAAATTTTTACTCTATTAACCATCTGGATCAGAGGAGAACTATCAGAGAAAACTTTAAAATTTTCCAATTTGTGAATGCTCCCCAGACCTTACGGATTAAATAGAAAAATGCCTTTCTCTCAGCTTCAAATGCATTTAGAGATTGAGAAGAACCTGAAAAGATAAATACTAGATCATCTGAGTTATTTTTAACATACCCCCTACTCTTGCCAAAATAAATCCTTCCTTGCTTTTTGTCCAGGAACCATCAATAAAAGCTTGAAAGGTATTATTTGAATCAAAGAGACTTCTCAATCTAACTCTTTTGTGCAATGCCAAAAGAGTTATGAAAACATGAAATTTTAGTCTTATTCTTCTAGTACCAACTTTAGTTAAGTGTTATATAATGGACTTTCAAGTGTATTTTTCTTGTCCCCCAAAGTTCTTTTAGTACTGTTGTGTTGCTTCTTTCAAAAAAAAAAGTATATCACATATTGAGTTTTTACAGTAGTATTCATACACTTTAAGCATAACTGTCAACCAAAATATAAATTTGTGTTTGTCCAGGACTTGTTTATGACTTCTCTGTTGAATAAAATATTGAATTTTATATTTTATTGAGCATTCTGCCATTCATACCCTGGTTGGAATTGTGCACGGTTATTACATTGTATTTATTTCCTTTATACTTTATAGGTGAAACTGATTGTTTGTATTTGTTTATTAATGTTCCAGTCTGTATCTAGGAAAAAGAACAACAATGTAAAACACTCTAGAACATGCCAATTGACATATTTTATATTTTTCACATTAGCTTTAGTTTCAGATCCAAACTTGAAAAAAATTACAAATTCATCTATAATTAGATAGTAAGTCCCCGTATATTATTGAATAGTAGCTACTAAACATAACTATTTCTTGTCATTATACTTTGTGTTATTTGGTGTGTGGAGCTTAATTTGAATGTTAATGACTTAATCAAGCTTATGCTTCAGGTTATATATATATATTTGGTGTTCTAATGGATCATAATTGGGTAAAAGCACCCCGTATGTCAAAAGAATATGAAAAAGGTGTGGATGAGTTCTGTAAGCTTGCAGGTCGACATGCAAAGGATATTAGATTCATTTTGTGTCCATGTCAAAAGTGTTTGAATATTTTAGAAGTTAATGGCCTGGACAAGTTGAAGGAACATTTGATGTGTGAAGGTATTGATAAAACTTATACATGTTGGATATATCACGGAGAAAAGAAAGGTGAACGTAGCTCAAATTATGATGGAATGGATACCAATTTTATGGCAGATGTCGAGGATAGTAATTCTAGTGATGAAAGTGATATCCCTAATGTGATAAATGAAGAGTTACGAGATCATCCCGATATGAATGAAAGGTTAAAGGATGATGCTGCTTTACCATTGTGGCCTGGGTGCACCAAGGCTTCTAAATTATCAGCTGTATTGACTTTGTATAACTTAAAAGTAGGACATCAAATTTCTGATGTGTTCTTCACGGAGATGCTCACAGCTATTAGTGATCTCTTGCCAGATGGAAATGTCCTTCCCCGTAAAACCTATGAGGCTAAACAAATGCTCAAATCCATTGGATTAGTACATGAAAGGATTCATGCTTGCCCTAATGATTGTATTCTATATCGAAAGGAGTATGCGGAGTTTAATGATTGTCCGAAGTGTGGTTTACAACGTTATAAGAATAACCATTCTCCCGCCAAGGTCATGTGGTACTTCCCAATAATACCTAGACTTAGGCGATTGTATGCTAGTGTAGAAGATGCTAAAAATTTGACATGGCATCATGATGGGAGAGTCAAAGATGGGATGTTAAGACACCCTGCTGATTCACCTCAGTGGAAGACATTTGATGATATATATAAGGATTTTGGGAAGGAGCCAAGGAATCTTCGTCTAGCACTTTCAGCAGATGGAATGAACCCGTACCGTCTTCAAAATTGTTCGCATAGTACATGGCCCGTGATTCTGATGATATATAACTTAGCACCGTGGCTTTGCATGAAGCGCAAATATATGATGATGTCTACTTTGATATCAGGTCCTGTACAACCTGGTAATGACATTGATGTATACTTGGCACCTTTAATTGAGGATTTAAAGCTATTGTGGGAAGAGGGCATTGAAGTACAAGATGCATATAGAAAAGATCAATTCAGATTGAAGGCCATGTTGTTTGGAACAATAAGTGATTTTCCTGCTTACGGCAATCTTTCAGGATACAGTGTGAAAGGCTATTATGCATGTCCTTTGTGTGGTGAGGAGACTGATCATATCCGATTGAAAAATTGTAGGAAGTGTGTTTATATGGGGCATAGGAGGTGGTTGGGATCAAATCATCGATACAGAAATATGCCACTGGCATTCAATGGTGAAGTGGAAGAAAGAGGGGCCCCTCCTATACTATCTGGTGATGAAGTGCTTAAAGAGGTTGAACACCTAAACACACAGTTTGGTAAGAAGTTTGCAAAAGATGTTCCTACAAGGGGTTGGAAGAAGCGTTCAATATTTTTTGAATTAACTTACTGGAAGGACCTCTATGTTAGACATTTTATCGATCTCATGCATGTGGAAAAAAATGTTTTTGATAGTTTAATTGGTACCTTGCTTGGTGTCCAAGGTAAAACTAAAGATGGTCTTAGCGCGAGGCAAGATATGATGGAGATGGGTATTAGACCTGAACTTGCCCCTGTAGAGAAACCAGGCAAATCAACACCCTATTTACCTCCTGCTGCCCATACACTATCTAGGGATGAGAAGAGAGCATTATTAGAAACTCTCCATTCTATCAAGGTGCCTGAAGGATACTCATCCAACATCAAGAGGCTTGTTTCTTTGAGTGATTTAAAACTGAAGGGATTGAAATCACATGATTGTCACGTCATCATGGAGAATTTACTTCCAATTGCTATGCGTTCCATTTTACCAGATAAGGTGCGGGTGACGATCACAAAGTTATGTTGGTTCTTTAAATCAATGAGTAGCAAAGTCATTGATCCAAGAAGGTTGTCATATCTACAACGACAAATTGTTGAGACACTTTGTGAGGTTGAGATGTACTTTCCAACATCCTTTTTTGATATCATGGTTCATTTGGTTATACACCTTATTTATGAGACTCGTATGTGTGGTCCTGCTCGTATGAGATGGATGTACCCGGTTGAGCGATATTTGAAAATCTTGAAAGAGTATGTGATGAATATGTCTCGACCGGAGGGTTGTATTGCTGAACGCTATTTAATAGAAGAAGCAATAGAGTTTTGGTCAGAATTTATTCCAAATGTGGAAGCAATTGGTTTGCCAAGTGATCGTCATACTGGTAGGATTGATGGTGAAGGTGTGACCGGAGGTCAACAAGTTGAGATCGATAGTGCTCAATGGCATCAGGTGCACCTTTGCGTTCTACACAACACTGTTGATGTTGTTCCCTTTGTAGAATTGCATAAGGAAACTATTAGTGTAGAACATCCGGACAAAGGTGCTAATTGGATAGAAGTGGAGCACAATCGCACATTTATTGATTGGTTCAAAAATTATGTCACAAATGAGTTACTGCAAAACAATGAATCAATATCAGATAGAGTTAAATGGTTGGCAAGAGGCCTTGATCCATTTGTGTATTCTTATAAATGTTATTTGATAAATGGATATACTTTTTACACTCTAGAACATGATGCAACGAGCACAATGCAGAATAGTGGAGTTGCAATTACTGCGACGGCATACACTTATGCTTATGCTTAGAGTCTCAGAAACGTCATACACTTGATTAAGCAATTTCTGAGCTATAGTTGCTCAGCATAAGCATAAGTGTATGCAAGAGGATTTCGTGGTATACTTATGCTTAAGTGATTTTTCGTATTTAAAAATTATTTACTTTATTGTATATTTTATTTGGCTAAGAAATTGCAATTGCAGACAAAAAGTAAAAAGAATAAAGAACAAGCAGAAGGAATGGAGGCACGGTACAAGAAGTCTCGTGTTGGCTACGCACGTATCACAGAGATACTTGTAAGTTCTTTTCGTATTTTATATGCCAAGCTGGAGTTCGTATTTGCAATAAGGTATATTGTCTAGGCAACTGGATAGGAAAACCAACGATTCACAGAGATACCAGACCTCCCTGCAGTCCAATCTGATTCCAGACCTCCCTGCAGAGATGGATAAATGTTTTATCCTCTTTTAAGCGATACATGAACTCCGTCAACAAAATAAAAAAAAGCAGAGTACTGGACATAGTATCATTACTATGCCAAATACTCAAGTTGATAATGTTACCCTGGCATCATGCTTCTCATAAAACGCAAAAAAAAAAAAAAACATGCTTTGCACTAGACAAATATGCAGTCCTCCCTCTATTGTACTAAAATATGTCATTTAAATGTTAAAATACTTTTTAAAATCCTATAGCTCAAATTGCTACATATGTAGTTAATTTTTTATCCATGAAAAGGCACTATCACAAACTAGTGATGATTACACTGCAAAAAATAAGGGCTGAATTTGTCTTTGCAGTATCACCAGAAAGGTTGATTTTTTGGAATTCTAGTGATATTTAGATTTTCCCTACTCGCCTCTCTTATATTAGTGATGAACCTCTAATCAGCTAATTAACGTTATCCTTGCTCACTTTACCTACTACAAAAATAAATATATGTTGTCAGCAACTAGTATATTCCCATCCATAATCTTGTATCTTAGAAATGCAAGGCAAATTCTTAACGTACCTGAAAGACTATCCTTTAGTGTACCATTGGGAATATACTCATAGATTAGCATCTGTTCACCTTGATCAAAACAGAAACCCACGAGGCTGACAACATTTTTGTGATGAACCCTTGAAAGAAGCTTAAATTGGGAGCTGCAAATTTCTGACCATGACTGTCTGTAACCTTCCGAGTTAAATAGGTCTAAACATCTATTTTGTCCGGTTCTACTTCTGTAAATATAAATACTAACTCTGTCACCTTCAAACAGTTGGTATTTCTTTGAACTTCTTAATCAAATATAGTGTAAATTTATCCACTATTGACTTGCATACATAGTAGTTGTTTTAAGGTTCTGCAACTTTAAAACAACTACTATGCTAAGATATCTGAATATATGTGGTATCGATTAGTTTTATGGCAACATAAATCAGAGACCAGGTGTATGATGTAATTTCACAAATATTTCTTGTCTTTATTTCCTTCTTTGGACATATATAAATTATAAGATTTTCAGATTCAGAAGAAAATTGATAGAGGTGAAAAAAACCCTGTTGTGAGTCGACTAGAGGCTTGGGAATATGGAAGGAGTAATAAAAACGGGGTAGTGAATGATCCTGTTGCATTGCAAGTCCTTGAGAATGTGGTAATAATCATCTTTCGAGTTTACTAGTTCATTGATCAGTGACATTCTACTAATACAAATTAGCATTGTTTTGAAATTGTGTTTTTTGTTAATAGGCTACCATATCAGAGAAATTGGGAGAACATGAGCTCACGAATATTGGAACTGATGACTTGCTTTCTCGGTTAATGCCAAAGGAGTATTCAGGACGAGTAAGAGGTACAGGATGGGGTGTAACTAAGACCTCATTGCAGAATGTATCAACTGTGAGCAAGATATCAAAGTTGGAAAATGATGTTGCTTTTTTGATAAATGAAATCAAGGAGTTAAAAAGCAAAGGCTATAATCCTGGTATGCAATCTGGAGGTTCCAGCCATATGGATAATTTTGACATGGATAATGAAGTTGACGGTGAACGTAACGATAAGCATGGTTCAGTTTTAGGTGAAGACCTTCCAGAGGTATATATTCATCTCTAGAATCTATTTTAGGTGACAATCAAGTCTGACTATTACTTATATATACAGTTATAAAGTGATACATGGGATAACTATTACTTAAAATTTTCTGTTTTTAATGTAGGGGAAAAATATTTGCTATTTGTATGTGGATCCCGATCGTAGATATGTTGGTCAAGGGTTCTTGCACAACGACCCCAATGATAGAATCCTTCATGGTATCCCACTGGAAGAAGGAGATGTGAGGGTGCAATTTGAGGTTGCGGAAAAGTCAGAGTTAAAAACTCCTTTGCCCAGATGTTGTGACGAGGCCAATCTTGTTGGGGATGCTCCGGGATATTTTCTTGCATGGCCACGCTAATTGGTCTCCATGAAACTTGAGGTTGAGTATATAATTTTGTTAAGTAGATGCAAATGAGTTTAATTTCCGATTTGTTTCCCAGAGTGATACTTGGCTTTTCTTAAGTATGCTCAGTATTTATTATTTAATTTATTATTTAATTTCTGAATGATTGCAGTGGTACTGTTGTAGAAATGCCTTTTACCAATATAAAATCTTCATCCTGGTAATGCTTTTTAAGAGTGTATCCAGGTATCCAAAAACTTTATCACACTTAAAACTGTTGGACACAGGATGAAATAGACTAGCTACCACGTAATAATCTTCATCCTGAATTTTGGATTTTTGGTCATGACAAGATAAAGGTTAAATTGTAAGGCTGTTTTGTGCACTTCAATCGATCGGTCGATTTGTACATTGCTATACACATTTTCTTTTCAGGGTAAAGTCTATTAAACAAAAAAAATGCTCATGCATACGTTTGGATCCACAGAGATAGAACCCTTAGACCTTTGATTACAAAGGAGGAGCAGTACTTGTAAAACTAACACTTATCTAATAAGAAACTTATAAGTTTTAAAGGTACTTGATCATTGGTGAACACAAATGGATATGTTGTGATATATATGAGGTTCAAGTCGGAATTCATATTGTATATGAACCATATATTGAGCCTTTTAAGATCGTGTGTAATCAATAAATTTTTTAATCAATTTTAAAACTGATCTTAGTCGTCACTTTAATTCACCAATAAATTTTAAAACTTTTTATATGAGTTTAATATTCTGTTTGCATGCTATCTTTGCAAACTTTCTATAGGCTGATTTTGTGACTATCAATCAGTTCACCAATAATTCTTAACATAATAAATTTTTCCAGTTGTTATTGTTAAGTATTGATATTATTGTTTGATATTTTTATTGTTTTGCTATTTCCAAGACAACTCCAAGAACCAAGAACAAAGGAGGAGCATTACTTGTAAAACTAACACTTATCTAATAAGAAACTTATAAGTTTTAAAGGTACTTGATCATTGGTGAACACAAATGGATATGTTGTGATATATATGAGGTTCAAGTCGGAATTCATATTGTATATGAACCATATATTGAGCCTTTTAAGATCGTGTGTAATCAATAAATTTTTTAATCAATTTTAAAACTGATCTTAGTCGTCACTTTAATTCACCAATAAATTTTAAAACTTTTTATATGAGTTTAATATTCTGTTTGCATGCTATCTTTGCAAACTTTCTATAGGCTGATTTTGTGACTATCAATCAGTTCACCAATAATTCTTAACATAATAAATTTTTCCAGTTGTTATTGTTAAGTATTGATATTATTGTTTGATATTTTTATTGTTTTGCTATTTCCAAGACAACTCCAAGAACCAAGAACAAGAAAAAAAGTATGAATGCTATGGGCCATAAGAAGATCGAGAATAAAGAGAAGGAGAAAGCAGATCAGTCGACAACTAGGCTATCCTCTCCCACCAGATGTTTGTCACGATGGAGTTATGGATTTTGTTCGTTTTGCTATTGGATTTGATCGTGTCACTGATATAGAGGTTGAAATGGGACCATATTGGAATGCGGACCCGTGGATCGAACATATTAACAAGGAGAATATTTTGGAGGTACTGAATACCCAGTGGTTAAGTGCAACCAGCATCATCTTCTATATTAGGTAATTTGACTTGTCAACAAATTTCAGGATTTTTCACGACATCAACCAAGTTTTAATCATATTTTTTTCTTAAATATAGGTATTTGTGTGAGGTCTATTTGTCCAAAAGTCCTGACTTGGCACCAAAATTCTCTTTTGTATCGCCACATCTTGTGTCTCCCTTGGTCGGAAACTCTGTTAATTTTTTGGCAACTTGTTTACAAGGGTATGTTGACAAAGACCACCTAATGTTTATGCCATATAATGTTGGGTAAGTTACATTTTTAACACACATGTATCATTGAATTTATACTTGGATCTATTTTATGTAATTAGTTTTGACTACAAAAAAAATTAGAAAACATTGGATCTTGGTGGCCATAAATACAGCAACGGAGAATATTTACTTCATGGATCCGGCTCATCTGACCAATGCTGTACATTACAAGAATGTCAGAACTCTTGTAGAAACGTTAGTGAATATTTAAAATGTTCTTTTAATACTTAAAAACCGATGATACATGTTCTTTATATGTTGTTTAAATGTTGGAAATGTTTTTGTTTACAGTGCTATGAGGACTTTTCGGCTCCAGTCTGGGAAGAAATACACCAGTACGATGGCGAACAGTTACAGATGGATAAATGTACAGGTGATAAATGTGCTGCTCTATTTTTAAGATGTTACTAATTAATAGTCAGATACAAGATTCAGCTTTGTTATGATTTATAAATGTGCTGCTCTATTAAATTTAAATTATGTCACTAGAAGCATGCATGCAGATAGTTATTATAAATGCAGTTAGATTTTAGAAATTCTAACCTTTCATCGCTAAAGCCTAAAAGGATAGCCCAGACCTCCATATTTACGGAATAAATCAGAGCTGTAACTTTGCAGAACCGTTCCAGTTGAATCAATGACAAAGGAGGAATAATCCTGTCGCTGTGTTTTGATACCAAACATACTACTTGCCAGTACATAGTACATTGCCTCATCCCACTTTCCAAACAACATTGCGACCTTTTCCCCTGTTCTATTGTCTTGAACAAATCCATGAACCTGAGATAACATATTACCAAAAAAAATAAAAATTACCTGCAAGGGCATAACTACAGAAAGATACGTAACCGTTAACCACAATATTTAGAATTCAGTAACATTTATAATTCAATTTCACTCGGTGATGCTTTTTCCAGCAGCAGGTTTTAGAAATAACAAATTCAGAGAAGAGACCAGTTAGGGAGTATAAACATAGTAGATTAGTCTGAGTTCTGTTTATATTAAAGTCGATGCTCTTTCACTTAATGCACGCATACATGTATGTGAACAAGCGAGTATGCTTGGTGGAAAATTCTCGACCCCATAAGCTCTCTATCACTTCCTAGTATATCATTCAGCTATTATTAGAAAATATTATTCTCATCCTTCTTCAAGTACAAATACCACAGAAATTAAATACCCAGGAAAATTCTTGGCAACTATAATGCTTCATAAATATGAACTTATAATTACCTGATGAGGGTTTCTGTCTATAATAGATTGCTCTTTAAATTTAAGCTTGCATGAGTAATTTGCACTGCCCTTTATGCGCATTGTGCCATAGTGGTCACAATAGATTTTACCCAGTATGATATTGTAAATAGAAGTTGTGACTTTGCTCCATTCAAAAGTTTCTCCATCATCAAACAGTAAGGTAAGCACTCCTACAGGATCTAGTTGAATAGAACGCCCCCAAAACTTGCCTTTGAGGTTGGAATCTGCCCAAAATTTCCAGTTTCTGCCTTCACAGTGACAAGAATTCCCAGTTACAAAAAGCTTCTGATATTCAATTTATATCTGTTAATTCCTGGATTCAGAGTATATCATTTATAAACTTCCAAAAATGACAATGTTACAGTGCCCCAAGCAAGCTTCGAATGATGGAATTTTTTGTGGATATTATGTTGGATGCTTTATTGAGGATCTATTATGCAGCGGTGAAACAAAAATCAATGTTGATGTAAGTGAATTTTTTTTGTTTATAAATTGCTCTGTTGCTACAAGTATATTAATTCAAAATCTAATTAAATTTCTAATTGTGTTGCTGGACAGTTTACCTATTCCCCGAAATTGAAGTCCTATCCACCTGATAAAATGATCCGCTTCCAGAGTAATTGGGCAGGTTACCTGTACAATCGATTTCTTAAGGAGATGTTGTTGAGGAACTAGGAAGTAATTTTATGTCAATATTTTAGTGTGTAATCCAGCGTTTTAACTGAGAGTTGGAATCCAAACTCGTAATGAAGTAATTTTTGTACGCTACCAAGTGATCTATTAAAGATTTGTATCACTTGTTAATGTTTTGGATTTTATTTTTATTTTAATGCAGAAATTTGATTTGCTTGTTCTGTTGGAATTTGGAATGATTATTTTTTTTTGTATTGGTGAAATGCTTTATCATTAGGAATAAAATACAGGTTTAAAAATGACAAAAATATTAATTGATTTTTTTAAAAAAAATTATATTGGATTACATAGCGTTTGGCAAAAAGCTATCCAAGAGAAACAATTACACCAACAAATAGAATAGATAGCGTTTAAAAAGGTGCTATTTTAGAAACGCACTTAGAGAGCGCATACTTATATAGCGCTCTATAAAGTGCTATTGGAGTGAAGAGTTAATATAGCGTTCGACAAACGCTATAAAAGAGTGCACAAAGAAAGCGCTTATATAAGCGCTATAAAAATGAGATTAACTAACATAGCGCTGGCTTACATAGCGTTTAAAAACGCTATGTAAGCTAAAAAATGAATGCTATATAAGCTGAAATTTGTAGTAGTGTGTTAATTTTTTATCAGGATGGTATGACTAGTTGACTACTACATAAAACCAGAATTTATGATCCTAAAGATGAAAAGGATATGGCTCTGTTGCTTGGAAATGGACTGCAGGAATATTTAGGGTAAATTGGCATTTTTGTGTTCTTAATGCAGTTTTTAATTATTTTTCTTTTTATTGTCTATGGCTAGTCTCTGTGTTCTTAATGCAGTTGGTAATAGACTTGAATGAATTTACAATGCACCTAGCTGGTTTCTGAGGTTACTGCATTTAATTTGTATGATGCAGAAGCAACCCCCAAGTCACTGTTGCGGCTCATGGCATAATATTTGGAATGGAATCATGACCTCTGGTTCAATCGAGGAGCTTAAGGATGATTTTGTCTTTTTGATTGTTAACATTGTCTTTTTAATCAGTATTTATTCTATTACTTGTATGTTTTAAATTATATCCAATAATTAGTGTTGAATATTTATAGATGATATGGTTGGTTTAGTACTAGATAATTGTATTGGAATGATGTTGGATGACATTTTTGGTGAATGAAAACATGAATTGAATTCAGTTTTTAATTTTTTTCTTGGAAAATTCAATATTTAAATGTTATATTTTTATTTTATTAATACAATTTAAAATGTGGAACATATGTGGGACCAACACGTGGAACCCCTGCAATGTGGGACCCACAGGTGAGATCCAGATAATTGATTAATAATTTTGCAAAATTATATCATCTATTGTAACAAAGATTTGGTGTTGCTATAGAATGCTTAGTGTGTTGCTGTCTAGGTCTTTGGTAACAAATATGGCTATGTTAGCTTAGGCATGTCGACGTGTTGCCTTAGACTCCAAAGGCTACATAGAACAAAACTAACCCAGCTAAGGTGTTACCTTAGCCTTTTGTGGGCCTTTGGCAACAGAACTGTAGGTCATCTATGGCGTAGTGTCTTCGGGAATGCCCAATAGGTTCCTTTCTAGGGCGTCGCCTCCTCGGGACTTCGACGCGATCATCATCTTCAAACAAGGAATCATCAGAATACGGGCCGGAATAGTTACGGTACTCTTGGCCTTGGTCGGGTCCAAAACCCCTGATGTACATGGGACGATATGGTTGGACGGCGTGTTCGCTTGGTTCGGCCTGATACAGGGGGTAATTAAATAACCCGTACATCGGATTCGTGCTTGCAGGAATCACGGTGGTAGAGATTTGAGTTGTAGGGGGAAGAGTGTGGCCTCCAAGAGGGGAGACTGCCATCTGTAGGGGATTCATCCCTTGGCTAGAGGGATTCGTTACTAGGGGCAACAATCATTGAGTTTCAGACCTTGGGGGATCTATCGCTTGGGGCTGAGTAATCAAAGGTTGAGAACCCGCTCCTGGTGGTACGTTCCGTAGTTGGGGGTCCGGTGGTGCTGGTAGTGGTTTCAGAAAGTGTTGGTGTTCTCCGAGTGGTAACCATGGTTGATATTCGATTCCCACATACGGTGCCAAATTTGTGGAATAAAAAGTAGGGTGTATTTTTTTGCTTATCGGCTGCTAGGGTTTGAGAGAGCTTCGAGCTTTAATGGCTGATCAAGAGTTTCGTGACTTAAGCAGTCCTCACAAGATGCCTACGTATCTTGAAAATATCAAGAATCAAGCCAAAAAACGTAGTTCTGAGCTATGAGGGGTAGGTCCTTATATAGGTGTTGAGAACCCTAGAATAAGAGTAGAATTAGGTGACTTGGTGGGCAAGTCACCTCCTTGGGAAGGTTCTAGATCTTATCCCATAGGAAGTAGTTTCCTTGTATGACTTTATGCCTTGGAGGCTACTCTTAGGAGATATTATGTCATTATTCGACTCAATATTGGAGTCTCATATTGGCTGATTTATTAATTACGAATTTATTATTACGATTAGGGTTTTGGGCCTCATAACTGGGCTTTGACTTGTACCAACCTAGGTTCATTTAATGTAATATTAAATGTGTTTTTATGGTTTACTTTCAGCCCATATCAATTATTATTATTATTATTATTATTATTATTATTATTATTATTATTATTGTTATTATTATTATTATTATTATTATTATTATTATTATTATTATTATTATTATTACGAATATAATCAATCATATGGTGACACATATTAATTTGGGGATATTTTTGATATGTTAATAGAAGTTTAAAGATTTGATTAATGATGAAATTGAAATATATTATAATTGTTATTATTAGCTTATAACCCGTGCAAAGCATCGATCTTTTTTTTAATTTTTAAAATTATATTAAATTAAATTATTTTTAATGTTTAAACTTCACAAAAAGTTATTAATTTTTATATTTTAGTAATATATGTATATATATATATATATATATAGATATATATATATATATATATATATATATATATATATATATATATATATATATATATATATATATTTAATGTATTATAAATGAGGTTCGAACTTTGATTTTGTAAGAAGTAATTTAGTTATTAGAATATAAAATATTGTTTATATTTGATCGAGTAGTTTTTATCAATTTACTTAAAATTTAACGGCTCCTATTCTTTCATAACAATAAAATTTTTGGATAAAATTACTTTTACGTTTATTATATACTACCTTTTAGCCCATGTAAATTACAATTCTTTGAAGCATATTTATTTAACTTGATACAACTCAAAACTTAAGTATTTTTTAATTCTGAAATTTAAATATTCTTTATTAGGTTTTTATCAAAAATACCCACCCATAATCTTTTTTGCAAAAATACTATGTTTTTTTAAAATATTTTGTAAATATACTAGAATATTTGCAAAAATACCAATTTTTTGAAAATATTTTTAAAAATATGGTCTGCAACTTTTGCAACCATATCTGCAACCAAATCAACCACAAATGCAACTTTTAAAAATTTAATAATTGGAATCATATTTGGTTGAAGTAACTGTCCCTGCGGGACAACTATAAAAGAAAAATTGTCCTTGCGGGACCGATTCATTAGAAACTCAACCCCAATTTTTGATTTGGTTAAGATGAAATTCCTTGTGAAATCCAATTGTTGATTTGCACGTATCTATATATGTTGGCAAGCTTTATTCATCTTTATCTTCATTCACACCCTCTTGCTAATAAATTTTTTGATTTCTGAGCTGATTTTAAATTATTTTTTAAAAAGTTGCATCTGGTTGGAACAGTATGTTTGAAAATATTTCAGGTTGCATGATTGCATTGGTTGCAGACCGAATTTTTTCAAATATTTCAGAAGATGGAAAAATCGTAAAAAAACTTAGAAAAAGTAGTATTTTTGATAAATATTTTTTATTGTGTTATTTTAATATGTTATTGATGTGATTCGAGCCTTAAATTTTTATAATATTATATAAATGTCATATTTAAATTTTTTATTAATGAGTATCGAACTTCGACCTTTGATAATACTGTGATTATTTGTTGTATGCTTATTAAATACTCAGATATTATTTTAATTTTAATAATATATTTATATTTTTCTTTTTCTTTTTCGTTTTCTTATAAAATAATTTAATAATAACATCTTTTATCTTGTTTTCTAGGAGTACTACTTCCTGAGTGCAAAATTATGTTGAGAGTGGGATTTATCCTTAATGAAAGGTGTCCTCATGACCTTGTAAGTATTGTAATTGTCGAGCGTGCTGATTTGCTCGAAAATTGTGTTAGTTGGTCAACATGCATACGATGGTGCGGTGCTAAAAAGCTACAAATATTAGCCTATCTGTGGTGGTAAAAATAGATTATATGAAATATGCATCAGTTTGGTTTATAATTAATTGACCCAAAATATATGCGATTTATTCTATCTGATTGAAATGGATATTTCATATTTGTCCCATTGAAAACCTTTATACTAAAGAAAAGTACAAATTTACTTAAAATAGAAAGATACTCCTTTTCAATTCATAATATAGGTCTTAATTACTTCGAATACCAATTAGATATTAAACTTATTATCACGTTATTACAAAGATGATATTATGTAATTGTGTTAACAAATTTAGGATGACGAAGCAATGTCAAACTTCAATATTATAATTTTTTAAATTACACTTATAACTATTGTTATTCAAATTTAAAATCAAAAATATTTATAATATATTTAAGATGTGATTAATAAACATTGAACTTTAATGTACTCATATTTGATTTAATTTGACGTGGTTAAGAATTCATCCGTAAACCTATTTTTATAATATCATTTTTTGTGAAGAATTATAATATCATTCTTACATATTACTATATGATAGGTAATAGGATATAATTATTAATTTTTTAGTTATTCCTATTTATTTTATGTTTTTCACATATTTTTGATAAAGTTATTAATTTTATTGCACTCATAACGAAACATGTCGATAAATAATCAGTTTGATGTTAAAATTTGAACAAATTTAAAACCTCTCTTTAGTTTACTTGGATATTAATTAATTAAATTGATTTCTTTAATTTAGTTTATTCCTTTCAGTTCCCAATATATATATATATATATACGGCTTTGAGCCCAAGCCCTTTATGTTAACGAATGGAGACATTCGAAAAAATGAACTTTTTAGGGATATATTTTTTCTAATAATAAAGCAAAAAATATATAAAATACATAAAAACATCATAAAAATAGAATGTTTAGGGGCAAAATTTTTTGTCAAAATGAACGCCAAGATCAAGTAAAGATATAAGAAATACCCAAAAATATGTTATATTAATTTGAGCTTATTTTACTTTTAAGTACAAAAATTTTATTCGTTTGGAACCTCCAATATTGCAGCACAGTCCAATTCGTACATATTATATCCTTATATCTAATCTATACTATTATATAAAAGCCGAAACAATAAAAGTTTGGTTAGTTGGTTTTATCTGTTGATTTTATTTATTTACCCTTATTTAAATAAAATACATCCTACTAACTAATCAATTTCCTTTTTCAGGTTAAACATATTATCTTTTCTATTTTTCAATAACTAAATAATTTCTTTTTCAGGTAAAATACAATATCTTTTATATTTTATCAAACTAAAATTTCTTCATTATTAATCAATTTCCTTTTTCATGTTAAACATATTACCTTTTCTATTTTTCAATAACCTGAAAATACAATATCTTTTACATTTTATCTAACTAAAATTTCTCCTATTTTAAAAACACTACAAACAATTTTATTTAATAAAATAACATAATTACATTATGATTAATATTAACTAATCAATCACCTTTTTCAGCCAAAATACGTTACCTTTTCTCTTTTCTTTAACTCAAATATCTCTTTTTCCAATTATATCATGGGCGGTTTCCTTTTTCAGCCAAAATACGTTACCATTTTTCTTTTCTTTTACTAAAACCTCTATTTTTCCAATTATATCACAGGAATTTTGTCTAATAAAATAACATAATTACATTATGATTAATATTAACTAATCAATTACCTTTTTCTGCCAAAACACATTACCTTTTCTCTTTTCTCTAACTAAAATCTCTCTTTTTCCAATTATATCATGGGTGGTTACTTTTTTCAGCCAAAACACGTTACCTTTTTTTTTCTTTTACTAAAACCTCTTTTTTTCCAATTATATGACGGGAGTTTATATTTAAAAAAAATAAAATAATAATATTATAATACTAATAATTAACCGATTACCTTTTCAGCTAAAAAGTATCATCTTTTCTATTTTTTCTGATTAAATTCCCTTTTTTTTTCTAGAAATATCACAGACAATATTAATTTCTCATTTTCTAAAAAGTAAGAGTAATTTTATTTAGTAAAATAACATAATTTAATTTAATTACTATAAACTAATCAATTATCTTTTTTACATAAATTATGTCATCTTTTTAATTTTCACGTTACCTTTCTATTTTCACTAACTAAAATATCTATTTTCCAATTATATCACGGGTGGTCTATATAATACAATAAACTAATAATATTATAATATTAATAATTAACCGATTACCTTTTTCAGCTAAAACATATAATCTTTTCTATATTTTCTAACTAAAATCCCTCTTTTAATAGAAATATCACGGACAATATTAATTTCTTCTTTTCTAAAAATATTACGAGCAATTGTATTTAGTAAAATAACGTAATTAAATTATAATTATTATATATAAACTAAGTGGCCACTCTGTTCGTCAAAAACTATCACTTAACCCACCGTTCTCATCGGGGTCTCATTTAAACCAATAAACTAAGAAAACATATCATTTGCCCCCCCTTATATCACTTAGACCACCATAAATTATATTATTTTTGTGAATGCAGGTGGGGCAAATGATATATTTTCTTAGTTTAGTGGTTTAAATGAGACCTCGATGAGAACAGTGGGTTAAGTGATAATTTTTGACGAACGGAGTGGCCACTTTGATATAAAACCCTTACCTTTTTTACCTAGAACATGCTACCTTTTTTATTTTCTCTAACTAAATTCTTTTTTTTTTCTAATCATATCACGGGCATTTTATTTAATAAAATAAAATAATAATATACTAATAATTAGCCGATTACCTTTTTCAACTAAAACCTATCATCTTTTCTATATTTTCTAACTAAAATCCTTCTTTTTCTAGAAATATTACAGATAACATTTATATAATTATTATCAAATCATCTCATATAAAAATTTAAGCCTCCAGAATTCATGTTTTTAAAAAATTTAAATTAATAAAAAAATTCATATAATATTAAAAAAAATCCGTGCATCGCACGGGTTTTAAGAGGTTTGGTCGCTTTGGTTTGGTCACTGTACCGCAAAAATAATCTCAACCGTCGAATATAATTTTTTTAAAAATAGACGATCAAGATTATATCATATTAAAAAGAAAATTATAATCTAAAAAGGATATAATTAAAAAGGTTGTATTAGAATTGAATTTTAAAAAAAGTTACAATCTGAAAAGGATATAAAAGATTGTATTAGAACTGAATTTTTTTTATTTATTAATATTAAAAAAAGGTTCATATTTACTGTTTAGGCTCTATCTCGAGATACAGAAATAAGATTTGGATGATTTTACAGTCCATGCGAAACTCATAAAATTATATTTAATTTAGTGATGATTTAACAATTATTATCCAAATGAAAACACTCAGAATCTCAAGAGAAAATATAATTACGAATTTTTACATTAATCCTATTTGGTGTAGAATACCTACATTAATAATCCTATTCAATATAGAAAACCTAATTATATATGATTTAAATCATTGAGAAATACTTTTTTGTATTTCAATTTAAACACACTTTTTAGTTTACATGTTAAAATATTAAATATTTTTTATGCTAGATCCAACGTTTTTTTATCTATTTATTTTAAGATCTAACCGTTCTTAATTATTCTATCGTACTGAGGACCAGACTACCAACTATACCAAAGTTTTGGACAAAATCCCTCCTATACTTATTATTAAAACTGTATTTGGTTGTTAGTACAACTATTCTTCAAATAATAAGAAGGTTATTTTGATAATCAAAACAAAATATAAGTAGATTTCCTAAATAAAATAGAATTTTTAATATAAAAAATCAACAATTTCATCTCTCTTTTGTTTCTTGGTAGTTTTAGAAAATTGTTAAATCATCACTAAATTAAAGATTATTTTGTTAATTTCACGCAGACTGTAAAATAATCCAAATCAAGTTTTAAGAATTCAAGATAAAACACATAATAAATTGAACGTGGAAAATATTATATATATATATATATATATATATATATATATATATATCAATTTCATAACAACAATTTGATATGTAAACTTATAACAAATAAATAATAACAAAATAATATAATAAATATTAAGAAAAGAGCCGTGCGTTATAAGCTAATACTAAGGAACATGTACATATATTTTAAGTTTTTTTTTAACACATATGCTTTAAGTTAATAACACAGACTTGAAGATCGTAAGATTGTGCTTCTACTTTAAGATGCATGAATTGTTTGCTTTTGTTGATTGTTTAGTTGAAATTGGATACAACTATATAATAATTTATATTTATCTTATAGAACAAAGATCAATGGAGACTAGATTTTTTGTGGAGACCTGGAGTCCAAAATCTTGACCATTCATTTTAATATAATTCAATGATTAGGATTTTTTTCATTTTAAAAATAAAAAATGGATCCAAGGGGTATACAA
Source organism: Saposhnikovia divaricata (assembly GCA_036435485.1). Lineage (NCBI taxonomy): Eukaryota > Viridiplantae > Streptophyta > Magnoliopsida > Apiales > Apiaceae > Saposhnikovia > Saposhnikovia divaricata. Next base: position 737,773 of record JAZHRN010000127.1, on the reverse strand, counting down.
GTCATTTCAAATCGTATATACATATTATGTATCTATATTTGTATAGAGCTGGTATCTTATCTAAGCGGTAGTTACTCTGAATCGTGTTTATAGTAGTATGAATTTTTCAGTTTTATCACAATGGTTTTTGCGGAAACATCACTGCCATATTTATGTCCAATAGGCTACATTTTCTTCAATTTTTTTAGGATTTGTATGAATAACAATTCGCGATTATGTTCAACAACGAAGAAGCTTCAAGTTTGTTTTTTCCCTTGTTGTGTGTTTAGTGTAGAAGAAATGATTCAGTGTTTGTATATGATGCGGTACAATTGTGCTTAAACTTCTTGCGGTACACATGATTTTTAGAAATTTTACAATCAATTAACTAGGATTCTGTATCTTGCACTTTTCGATGTAAAGGTATAGGGCACAATGCACGGACTTGTCACGGAAACCAAGAATCTGGTCACAATGCACGGACTTGTCAGGAAAACCAAGAATCTGATCACAATGCACGGACTTGTCAGGGAAACCATGAATCTGGTTAAATAGTACTGTATTTGTTACCTTATGTCTTCAGTTTTATGCTTCTAATTTTGCCCTAGTGCATTGGATATTTTAGTATTTGTGCACATTCTCAATTTTTTTTGGATTTTTAATTTTGAAGATACTGTAAATTTTATCATTTTTTTGATTAAGTTGGTTTTTTCAGAGTTTTAACTTGAAATTTTTACCCATTTTATGCTGGTCATGTGTACAATTTGTGTGTTCATAATTTAATTGATTTTATGCATATTTTCCCTAGATTTCTCTATAGATAATTAGGTACTTTCTATCTCCAGCTTTTGAAATTTTAGTAGTTATTTTTTGTAATGCACAATAGCTTTGGGTTTACTTATCTGATCATTTTTTTCCCCTGGAGTATTAGGTGTAACTTTAAATTTGAAAAACAAGCAACCACGTAATTTATTGTTTGCCTGTGGAGAGAAATAGTTACGAAAGGGTACACATTTTCAACATATGCTGCTTGTGCATACTTCTTTAGAAATTCTATCTGATCTGCATAGTATGAATTAGATATAATGAGCATGAGATTCTGTGGTTACAGACTTGCAATTCCAGCTAAAGATTATCCAAGTTAGCCTTCGCAGGTGAGGTTATCCGGGTCAAACCCATCCATCCAAATTAACCTTGTTGAAATGTGATGAGCTGTGTCGATGGAGTGATGTATATAAGCATATAGATATTACATAATAAACCAATTAATCACAGAGAAAATGTAGAGAGCAAAAACTACTGTCTTTATTCTTAATGAAACTAACGATTACATGAGATTAAATAAGAAGAAAAAAGACAAACTTTCCACACATAGTGGCTATAATCTTGGAAACAACCTAACCACTTACCTTATCAACCTCCACTGCTAGCTAACACCTAGCAATTACTCTAACAGATTACGACAAAAACAAATTACCAAATCAAAGACTTCTGACCAAATCAAATCAAATATTACAAAACATAAATAAATAAAACAAACTTAGATTAATTCCTAACAATCTCCCCCTTAATCTAAGTTTGTTTCTGCAGATTCTTAACATAGCCCATATGACATTCAACTTAACCCGTATGGTTATGAACTAAGCCCGTATGGCCATCACGTTCATCAGCCCGTGTGGCTTTCGTTTTGTCCGTCTAACACTACTAAAACTTGCCCGTCTGGCAATACTTTATTCACCCATCTGGTTACCATTTATTTGCCCATTTGGCACATATTCTTTGCCCATCTGGCTTTGCCCATCTGGCCGCCTTAATTCTGTCAAAGCAATGCTGGTTCATCATCAATGATTTGTGCAAGATTCACCTCTTGTCTTTGTCCCCTATCTCGTGGTGGTTTATTGCATTCTGAGGCGTAGTGTCCAAAGATGTTGCAGTTATAGCCCTTAATTTTACTCTTGTCACGTCCACCATTTCTGCCATATACTCCTCCTTGGCCTCTTGCCTGCATTTCTGAGAAAAAAGAAGTTGCTCTCCTCCGCTCTCACACCTGTCTTTCATTCTTTCTTCATGAGCCTTAATTCGACCCACTACCTCTTCAACCGTCATAGCTTTCACATCTCCAAATTGCTCGATATTTGAAGCTATTTGAAGGAACTTGTCAGGAACAACACGTAATATTTTCCTTACCACACTCGATTCATCCATCGTTTCTCCAAGTACCGGGATATTGGTTGATATCCCGCCCAGCTTCAAACAAAAATCATCGATTTTATCGGTCTCCTTCATGGCAAGAGACTCAAACTCTCCCTTTAACGTTTGCACCTTTGCCTCCTTCACTCGCTCTGCTCCCACACACATCGTTTTAATGGCTTCCGAAGTTCTTTTGCGATTTCATTCTCAGCAATGGTCAGCAATACTTCTTCTGGCACACCTTGATATATCGCTGCAAGGGCCATCTGCACCGTTCTTTCATCCACGGCTACTTTGGGATCCTTTTGTTCGATTGCACCCCAGACTCCTTGCGCCTTCATGAACACTTTCATCTTCAGGGACCATGTTGTATAGTTACTTTTCGTTAGCATTGGATAGCTTAAACCCACAGAGCCTTCTTTTGTCTTGGTTATCTCCATAGTTGTGTTTATGTGTTTGGGTTGATATTTAGGCAGACAAAAGACCTACACACCTGGGGGCTCTGATACCAATTGATGTATATAAGCATATAGATATTACATAATAAACCAATTAATCACAGAGAAAATGTAGAGAGCAAAAACTACTACCTTTATTCTTAATGAAACTAACGATTACATGAGATTAAATAAGAGGAAAAAAGACAAACTTTCCACCCATAGTGGCTATAATCTTGGAAACAACCTAAACACTTACCTTATCAACCTCCACTGCTAGCTAACGCCTAGCAATTACTCTAACAGATTACGACCAAAACAAATTACCAAATCAAAGACTTATGACCAAATCAAATCAAATATTACAAAACATAAATAAATAAAACAAACATAGATTAATTCCCAACATGGAGTCTCACTTCTTTTGTGCCTTCTACCCTCCCCAAGCTTTTTATTCTTGTCCCTACAACTGGGGGTGGCTTAAGCTATATCCCTGTAATACATGGAAACCATATCCATTTTATTGATTTTTCTTTGCCTAATTACTAAATTTTTCATATGTATATTAATCCTTGAGCAATTGTACCTGTGATGTTAGTTTTTGTCAATCCTTTAAAGATGTGTTGCCAGTAATTAGTCCCCCCTTCTCAAATTTCTAGGATTTTTCATACCAACGTTGCGCCCATACTATGGTGGCTGAAACATTGTTATTGATTTCCTTTGTTAAGAAACTTGAGTTCTGCGTACCAGGGTCGTGTGTAATAAAATTGTTTATTACAATTACAATAATTTTCTGCTACTTTCCGTTTATAATGATTGTGCAACTCTTGTTTGTTATATAGGCATCTTCATATTTTGCTAAGTGACTAGTAATGAGCGGCGCATATACAAGACCATGTAAAGAACTCGAGACATTTATAGTTCTATATACTGTATACTGTATAGAATGCAAGCACACAAACTAAGAAGAATTATGCTATGACAGGTCCTGTGTTCAAGGAAGGATCCAGCAATGGGCACCCTAGTAAATTTTAATTTTCATAATGACAGTTTTTATATTTTTGTAAAAATTCTTGTCCCCTACCATTATAATGAGATTGAATCTCCAAAGTTATTTATGCAGCACAGACAAATGTAGTGCTAGTATATTTGTGTTCTTCACTGGAGTTTGACATTAAAACTTCTAGATAACAAACTCACTTTTTAGACATTAAAACTTCTGTTTGTTTTCTATACTTGTGTGAAGATTCGCCCAATTTTTCTTGTTTGAGTATTATGTTATTATGCTATATCAATACATGAAACAGGATACTGAGAAGCTCTAGAACTGAGGAAAAGTTCTACGCCATCCATGTGTGAATTGTTTCTTGAGCCACTGTGGTTGGAATTCTACCATAGAAGGCGTGTAAGCAATGGAGTGCCTTTTCTGTGCTGGTCGGTTCCTGAACAAGAACTACATTTGTGATGTTTGGAAAATTGGGTTGGTATTTGATAAAGACGAAAGCGGAATAATCAGGCAAAGAGAGATTAAGAACAAGGTGGAGCATATACTTTGTGATAAGTAGTTCAAGGAAAGAGTTTTGAATCTCAAGGAAAAGGTGGTGAACAGTGTCAACGGACAAGGATGCTCTAACAAGAATTTAAGCAGGATAATTGATTGGATGAAATTTAAAAAAGAACTCACTTTTTAGACATTAAAAGTTCGAAATTTAAATTTTATTATGTTCTTAATATGGAGGTAATTTAGATTTATATATATCCATATAAAAAGATGTCAAGTACATTGTGCAATGATTTAGTAAATAGGCCTGTTGTGACAATTTCACCAGTCAATTTCTTTTTATAGAGATTAGAATTGTGCCGGAAACTAAAAGTATGCATGACCTTAACTCATAAAACAGGATAAACCTACCATTTTATCTTATATTTTTCAATCGGTACCTGTGTTTTCTCATCAAATGATCATGTGAAGTATAAAAAATTTTCCTAAATTGGTCGTTAATTTTTTCAACCAGCCATCCAACTATAGTTACAGTATCTGCACATTTAAAAAATTCCTACATGCAGTGGGTATATAGAGAATACCAAATGATAAACTGTCAACAAGTGCCAATTGTGGGAAAGGGAAATTGACAATAAGGAAATGGAATATCAACTCAAAGAAGTAGTAGGTCTACTCCGAGAGAGTGAAACAAGAATAAAGGAAGTTTAGAGGGATCTTAACACTACAAGAAAAACGGCTAAATATGACCGAAAAATTCGGTCATATTTAGCTAAATTCGACCGAATTCGGTCATATTTAGCTAAATATGATCGAATTTCTGCTGGTCATATTTAAGCTGGTCAAATTTAGTAAATCGGTCGAATTTAGGATAAATTCGACCGAAAAATTCGGTCCAATTTATAAATTCGACCGAATTTATCGGTCAAATTTAGTATATAAATTCGACTATATTCGGTCTATAGTCGAATTTAGTGTACTAAATTCGACCAAAATCGGTCGAATTATAAATTCGACCAAAAATTTTGAAACTTTCAAATTTTGGTGAAAATTTCAAAATTTTAAATTTTGGCGCCCAAAATGCATTAAATTCGACCAAATTTTTTCGGATTTATTACACTAAATTCGACCAAATATAGTCGAATTTATATACTAAATTCGACCAAATCCGGTCGAATTTAATGTGCAATATTTTTATAAAAAAAGCAGCAGAATCTGGTGCTCAAGAATTGGATCATGTGGGATTCATTCTGGTAACTAGAACATCAAAATTGGAGTTCAATAACACTTCCAGAAGTGCTTCGATAAGAACACGAAGAACACGAAAATCAAACTTCGATTTCTATACGTTATTAAACTCGAAATTCAACATATAATATATGAAATTGACTTGAAAAATTCATAATTTTAACAAGTAAATTCGAATTTAATAAAAAAGTAGGAGAAATTCATAAATTATACCCCACCAAAATCTGATCATGTTTTTGGATAGAGGATGATGAGGGCTTCGATTCGACTATAAGAGCGTTGAAATCGGACACCGATAATGCCTCCAAATATTGATTTGATTCTTGAAAATTCAAGAACATAAAAAAACAAAAAACTAAAAAGAAATTGATGGGGGCAAGGGGGAGCAGCGGGGGGGGGGGGGCAGTAGAGATTGTGTACGGGTGGGTTTATGTGTGTGTATGTATATATAGAGTATATAATAAGTATATTTCTAAAATGTATGGCTAGGATTTGTTTTTTTTTAAGGCCTTAGATTGCTTGACTCATCAATCCATGTGACACTAAATTGACAAATGAGAGATAGCCACGTAGGCGGTGATTGAGAAATTCAAATATAATGATAACACGGCTAAATTCGACCAAATACGGTCGAATTTATGACCAAATTCGAGAAATATTTTTTAAAAAATCGAAACACTAAACCCTGACGAAACCCTGTTTAGGGGTTCTAGTCAACGTACTAGTTGACCGTTAAATTATCAAACTAAATTAATTTACTTTTTTATGAAATTTTTGAAATAACATTAAAAAGGATGGATCTTGACCACCGTATGGTTGGGTCGTCGAGAAATATTTTTTAAAAAATCGAAACACTAAACCCTGACGAAACCTTGTTTAGGGTTCCAGTCAAAGTACTAGTTGACCGTTAAATTACCAAACCAAATTAATTTATTTTTTTCTGAAATTTTGGAAATAACATTAAAAAGGATGGATCTTGACCACCGTATGGTTGGGTCGTCGAGAAATATTTTTTAAAAAATCGAAACACTAAACCCTGACGAAACCGTGTTTAGGGGTTCCAGTCAAAGTACTAGTTGACCCTTAAATTACCAAACCAAATTAATTTATTTTTTCTGAAATTTTGGAAATAACATTAAAAATGAAGGATCTTGACCTCCGTACGGTTGGGTCGTCGAGAAATATTTTTTAAAAAATGAAACACTAAACCCTGACGAAACCCTGTTTAGGGGTTTCAGTCAAAGTACTAGTTGATCGTTAAATTACCAAACCAAATTAATTTACCTTTTTATGAAATTTTGGAAAAAACATTAAAAAGGATGGATCTTGACCACCGTACGGTTGGGTCGTCAAGAAATATTTATTAAAAAATCGAAACACTAAACTCTGACGAAACCGTGTTGGGGTTCTAGTCAAACTACTAGTTGACCATTAATTTTTTTCCCTTGATTATTATTTTCTAATTTTTTTTATAGAATATAATATGTTTTCCGGATACTCTCATATTTTTTTATTTTTTACAACTAATTAAATATTTTTCAAAAAAAATTTGAAAGTATCTAATGAGTAAAAATTCAACATTCGCTTATCATATGAATATTTTTTTTGTACAAACTAAATTTGTACACGTGATTAATGTCATCCTACTATTTATAAAAAAAATTCATGATGTGTACAAGCATTTAAATAATTAATAATATTTTTTCAAATTCTAAAAATAATAAATTCAATCAAATTTGGTCACATTTATTACATTCGACCAAATTTGGTCGAATTTGCTCCTTAATTTTTGTTAAAAAAATTAGTTTATATACCGTATGTATTTCCAATATCCTCACAATTTTTTTTGTATTTTTTCAAACTAATTAGATACTTGTTTAATTTAGACAATCTACTAAATAAAAATTCAACTTACTCCTATCATATGAATATTTTTTACACACAACTAAATTTATACATATGAATAATGTTATCCTTGTATTTATAAATATTTTTTAATGATGTGTACAAACATTTAAATATTTAATAATAATTTTTCAAACTAATTAGATACTTATTTAATTTATTTTAACAATCTACTAAATAAAAATTTAACTTTCTCCTATCATATGAATATTTTTTATGCACAAACTAAATTTATACTATGAATAACGTTATATTTGTATTTATAAGTATTTTTTCATGATGTGTATAAATATTTAAATATTTAATAATATATTTTCAATTTCTGAAAATAATAAATTCAACCGAATTTGGTCACATTTATTAAATTCGACCAAATTAGGTTGAATTTAATGCGGGTAAATTCGACCAAATTTGGTCAAATTTAATATTTTACCGAATTCGGTCATATTTATAAATTCAACCAAATTTTGGCAACATCTGGGAAAAAAATTGGGCGGCAATTTTCCCGCTCCCCTACTAAATATGACCGAATTCTGTCATATTTATAAATTTGACCAAATTTCAGCAACATTTGGGAAAAAATTGGGCGGCAATTTTCCGGCTCCCTTACTAACACTACTAGAAAATGTAGAATAGACATCACCCCTTTAACATCGGTTGGTAAAACCACCGATGTTAAAAGATTTTTTAACATCAATAATTTTAAAAGCGATGTCAAATGCAGTATTAGACATCAGATGATAAAATAACTGATGTCTGGACACTTTTTAAAAAAACAAAAAAAGCACGCGCGTTAGTGTAAATATATTTCCTCTCTTTACTAAAACAATTTTCTGATTTAAAAGTTTTCATTGGCCGCGCTTCCCCCAAATATCATTCCCCCCAAATTAAACTCACATAAATCTCACACTCTTCTCCTCTCTCTCTCTCCCTCTCTCGCACAAATCTCTCCCACACTTCCAATAACCTTAACTTCTCTCTCTCCCTCGATCTGCAGTCCCAAACCCAAACCCAAACCCAAACCCAAGAATCCTAACTTCTCTCTCTCTCTCTGGATCTTTAGTCTCGTTTTCCCCAAACCCAAGAACCCTAACTTTCAATTACCTCGCAAGTCCGCTGCATCTAGGTAGAAAGAGGGTTAATTCAACTGAAGGTCAACACTTAATAACTCAAGTGAAGGTCAAAATCGAAGCTTGGCAATTTTTATTTGGGGTTTGTTTGTGTAATTAGGTTAATTTTGCTTAATTTTTGTGGTTTTGGGTTCTTGGTTCTGGGAATTGTGTTTAATTTGTTTGGGCTTTGGTTGTGTCTATGTTTTTTGTTGTAATCTTGTTTTTTGTTGTAAAACACCTAGGACTTTGGAGGACTTGTTTTAATAACCAGGAGAACAGACCCGATTGATTCCTGGAAAACGTTAACTTCAACTAATGAGAGTGCAACCAAAAATGTCCAGAAGTCTGCAATAGGTGCCAGAGCTACTGATTCTGCTAGGATAATGAAGTTTACATTGCTAGTCTTACTATTAACCCACGTAAGAGCCCAAACTCTTTAATGAGTTTCTTATTTGCACACAGCATGTTACTTTCTAAGAGAATAGAATGCGACACATTATCCAATCAAGTGGATTGCACAGCAATGCAGATTACAGACTGCAAAGTAGCATCTAAACTGCAGGGAAAGTTTACTATTTTCTCAGCATGTCCATATCTCTCCTGTATATAGTTCATGATTTGGACAAGTTTATCACTTGGGATAAATTATATTAGCTGCTTTCTGCTCATGTTACTAATACAGATAAGTTGCGGGAATTGGCTTGGAGTGGTGTCCCACCATATCTACGACCCTCTGTATGGAGGCTTCTTCTGGTAATTTTCTTGCACATTTTTATACTGGCAAAGGGCTTCTTACCAGTTCTTACCTGTTTATGTCTTGTTTATACAGAGCTTTTCAATTTTTGCTGGTCATGTAGCATAAAGTAGTGTTGATAGCAATATTGAATTGTATTGATATTATGCTGAATCTGTGTAGCAAATACTGAATTGTTATTGATTTTCTTTCTGTAACTTTTCAAATTAAGGTGGTATCCATTTCGCCTCAGTAATCACTAGTGTTCCCTTGTGTCCGTTTTTGTGTCATAAATAAGTAACTTAATATGGATAGAACCATTCAAAATTTGCCACCAAAACATTTGGAAACCATTTTACTCTTGCATTTTCCCGTATGGTTTGGTTCCTATAGTTTTTGGTGAATGTTAATAAATTAATGTTAATAATCCTAATCAATTGTTGAAATAAATTGTATTGAATCTGGTCACTTTCTACCTGCTGAAGATCCGAAAAATCATTGAACAAGTAACACACCCCAGTTTTCTTTGTTTTTGTTTGGACACAGTATACTATATGTCAAATCTTTTTATGGGATGTAATTTCTACTATCACTAAGAACTTGTAGTTTCTTATTTATATCTTATTTATATAATTGGGATTTGTATTGGTTCATTTTGCTACGTAATCTGGAGATGTTATACTGCTATCTAGTGTCAACTACCGCTGTTGATAGTCTGCACAATTGTTTGTGGTTGGTAATCATAGATTAATGAAAAGCGGAGTTAACAATATAATAGACAATTGACCTTGAATACACTTACATTATTGTAACTGTTAATCTGTTATAAATCTCAGGATCACTTCTCAAAACAAAAGAAGATTGGACAGCAGAAGATGGCCATCTGCCTCAAATACATAGGTTGGTGCTACATTATCAAGTCCTTATATGTAAACATTGAGGTGCACTCTAAATGATCGAACTTCCTACATGATGCACTTTGTTATGTTGTGTGCAATTGTTATTTACAGTATACACCTGCAATAGACATCTGGAGCATTGGTTGCATATTTTCTCAACTCTTGGCGTCCAACTTACGTCCTATGATTTGGGCACCAACCTGATTAACAACAACAGCAAGAAAGAGTTCGACCAACTGCACAAAGAAGACCTGATTTGTAACATCAAAATGCACAACTAGCTAGTACTTTCATGTTGTCCTTTTGGTAATGTAGTAGGGATGAGCTTTGATTTGATAATGTCGTATTGGTTTTGCGGTTATTATGTACTGAATTGGTTTGTTTGGTAATATATAACTGGATTTTGGTTATTTATATTTGATTGTCTTGGTTTGTTTTTGGTATTTGTGTGTATAGAACAAGCAATGTTCAAATTGTACTACTTCAATATAATTTCAAAGACATCAGTTTCTTTAAGAAATTGATGTTAAATATTGTATTAAACATCATTTATTTAATCAGAGCTGATGTCTAAGCAAGTATTAAACATCAGTTCTCCTATAAAAACCGATGTTAAACAACAGAAAAGACATCAGTTTCTTTAAGAGAACCGTTGTGTATATTCATCTTTAACACCGGCCAGGAACCGATGTTATAGATCCTGACCTTTCTCTACACACGCATAGACATCGCCCTGATTTTTTTTAGACAACGGCTGAAAACCGTTGTCTATTGACAGTTTTCTAGTAGTGTAAATATGATCGAATTCGGTCAAATATACTAAATTCGACCGAATAAAAATAACGGTCGAATTTAGTAGCTACTAAATTCGACCGGAAAAAAAATCGGTCAAATTTAGTACTAAATTCAACCGAATAAATTCGACCGCGGCTAAATTCGACCGAATTCGGTCATTTTAGCCGGGTCAAAAAAGGTCGATCGAATTCGGTCATATTTAGCCGCAGTCGAATTTATTTGGTCACATTTAGCCTTGTTTTCTTGTAGTGTAAGATAAGAGATCAACACCTAGCCACTGCACTGGCTACATCCGCTTTTGTATGTTTTCTATACTTGTGTGAAGATTCGTCGACTTTTTCTTGTTTGAGTATTATGTTATTATGCTATATCAATACATTAAACATGATACTGAGAAGCTCTAGAGCTCAGGAAGCAGAATGGTGGCAAATGCAAACCAATTACAAACAAACTAAACAATCCAATGACACGAAAAAAACTACAGAATAATAGTATAGCTTAGTGCAATCAGGATTTAATCCAATCCACCAAATAACGAAAGTATCTCACTACATTATTAGACCTAAATCATTTCTAAAACCAAGTTCGTGCCCTTTGCCAAATTTGCAGCACATTCCAATATGTGAGTTCTTTTGCCATTTCCTCTCCAAGTCAAGATATTGTGGGAGTAGATTATCCGTAACTTGTTGGGCATTGGTTGTTGATTGTCCTGCGTAAGAGACATATTTTTTTCTCAAGTAGTTTCTAAAAATACTTGATCATTTGAGAAGACTAAGAAATAAATTAAATGTACCTTTTCAACACAGAGCCCAACTTTCCATGCACACAAATTACCCATGTATGGCTCCATGTGCCTCAATACAAAGATTCTGCAGTCAACCGAGTTCATTTCGGTTTGCCATCTGTAACATCCCGGATTTTCGGGATATTAATTCTAAATACAAAACTTAAATAAAACGGATTATTTATTCAAATAAATCAAATATTCCATGAAAGTCAAATGCAGCGGTCAAATTCAATATTCTAAAATCATCAAATCGGAGACGCAGCTCCATAAATACAATATTCAATAATCACTGTCTAATAAAGTACTGACAATTTATTCAAGTAATACGATAAAACTTTTCCAATAATTGCATCTAAAATGGCTAGCACGAAGGTCCACAAGTTCACATCTTATTCTCAATAAGCTTCCAAAAATCAAACCTGAAATATTAGAAAAGGGGTGAGCTACACAGCTCAGCAAGTACAAATTGACTAACAGATGTTCTTAAAAATCAATGGGCGTTTTAATAAAACAATTTTCAGAATCAAATATAAGTTTGCAAAACATTTACGAAAACAATTTCAACCCAAAGTTTTATATTTTCAAAATAAAGAATGTAAAATAGAATCAGAAGCAGAAAACAGAAACAAAACGAAACGAAAATCGAAAATACCACAGTCTTACTCTACGACCACACTTTGCCAGTGACCGGCATCTTATTCTTATTCTTATTCTTTCGCCACACTTTGCCAGTGACCGGCATCTAAAGTTCAATAATCACGCGCCCTTAATAGGTATCTAAAGTTGCACAATTGTGCGCCTACTAAGGGTATCTAAGACTAGTTCCGGAACTATAGCGTAAATTACGAACGGGTTCGAAACGTAGAGACTGGGTTCTAAAATCAAATACTTATATCTTATACAGTTCGAAACATAATTCTTATATCTTATACGAAAATCGAAATTTACAGAATCAAAATATACTTTTCGAAATTAAAAGTAAGTCAAAAAGTACTTACCTCAAAGTCGACACTTAAAATCCGAAAGTAACACGAACTGATCCTATAATTAATTAAATCAGACAAAAATAATTATTCACCAAGTTCCACTGATCAGGGCTAAACTAGCACCAAAACAATCACTTAGCATATTACTAAATAACAAATGCTCTTATTCATCTTCATCTACTGATTGCACAAATAAGAAAGGATCTTGGCCCTAAAGCCCACAATAATTATACACAGTCAAAATTATATTTAAATATAAACTACAAAAAGGTTCCTACACTTTAACAGCATTATACAATAACAATTAACACAATAAAAACACGAATTAAAAGCATGCCAATTATTTATTACAACTAAAGTGGGGCGAATTAACCCCATAATGTTACACACGGCTTAGTCCGGGATAATTACAAAAGGTCATCATTCTTTTCAAATATTAACATGACATTTTTAATTAAGTATACATCATATAACATGAACACTTTTATCCAAACATGTCCTTATCTATATGTTTATGTACTTCACATACATACATGCATGGAGATTACTCATGACGCACAACAAAATCAAATTACTTATTAACGATTATAATGCTTGTTCATATATTCTATTAAAATAATGACAATTCACCTATAAAAAGTTAGCTTATAATTTACAAAATCATATAATTAACACTTAATTAAATCACATTTAAAAATCAACTAACATCAAATTTAACAAAACAAGTAATTATCGAGTTTAAAATAAACTAATTAAACTAATCATTCATCATGTTTCAATGAGATGAATATGTGCAGTTAAGTCAATTCATATCAATAATTTATAATATAAGCTATTTGTGTCATACATGTATTAGACTAAGGTAGGCATACATGAATCAAGGTTCAAGACAATTTACTATACTAGAATAACCTTATTGATCCAGTTATATATCAACACATGCTATCATACACTTGCACAGACAAGCATGGATCCAAATAAGATATTAAAATAAAAAGCATGATGCATATATGTAGTAAAAAGATGAAATAAATTTTGAAAATCGGAGGGGCAAAGAAAACATACCTGTGAAGGCGATGGAATCTGTACGAGGCGATAACTAGTCTAATAGGTTTATTATATAGGCACCTAAACCCTATTTTAATAAGGTAATCGCAATCATTAATTTTAATATTTAAACCACTCTTCAAAGTAATGACCAAAATTAAAACATTCTGAATCACAAAAATATTCTAAATTATAAGATCTTGATTTTCTAAAATCTTTTCACACTTCCTTCCTCTAATAACAAATCTCATCCTTTTCAAAATATCTTGCACAAAAAGAAATCTTAAAATTACTAATTAACATAACTAAAATAACTTAAAATCTAATATCTAATAATAAAATAAATAATAATAAAAATAACGGGGTTTTACATTCTTCCCTCCTTAAAAGAATTTGGTCCCCAAATTCACAATAATAAAATAAAATAAATCACAAAGAAAATAATTCATACCTTAATAGTTGGTGCGACTTACAGTGAGCTGAAATACACGTCCGTTGCCTATCTTCTTATCTGCTTCCTTCCTTGGTGGTGGATTATGTGGGCACTCAGAAATCTTGTGTCCTACTTCCATGCAGTGAAAACATGCGTCCGTTGCCTATCTTCTTATCTGCTTCCTTCCTTGGTGGTGGATTATGTGGGCACTCAGAAATCTTGTGTCCTACTTCCATGCAGTGAAAACAGGCACCGCTATTCCATCGGCAGTCCTTGTCCGGATGATTTTTACCGCACCTCGAACACGTTTCTCGATCACCCTGCCCTCCGATATTATCATATACGTGTAGCTTCTTGAAAGTTCCTCTTTGAGACGAAAATCCACCTGTTGGAGCGAACCGCTTCTTGTTCCAGTTGCCTATTGCCTTTTCAGATTCTGTCAGACCCCTCTCGATCACCAATGCCTTGTTGAGCACAGCCTCGTACGCCTGAAGTTCAAAAGATGCCACAGAATTCCTGATGTCGCTTCGCAGTCCCTCTTCCAATCTTCTGGCTCGGCTAGTCTCATCAGCAACTAATGTCGGTGCATACTTTGCAAGCTTTGCGAATTCTGCTTCGTATTCCACAACAGACTTTCCTCCCTGCTCGAGCCTAATAAAGTCTCTCTCCTTTTTCAGACGAATGGTTCTCCGAAAGTACTTATCTTCTAGAGCCATCTTGAACTTTGCCCATGTATATGGTTCAGGGCCACCCTCAGTGGTTGCAGTCTCGTTCTTTCTTTGTTCCATGAGCCACCAGTCATAAGCACTACCTTGTAATTGATACACAGCTAAGGTGACCTTCTGTTCTTCATTGCTTCCTAGCAGTCTGAAAGCCTTCTCCATTTCTTGTATCCACATCTCGACTATGGCCGGATCAGTTGCCCCATCGAAAGTTGGTGGGTTCAAACGCTTAAACTGAGAGACGACATTCTGCTGTCTGGGTTGCTGATTCACAAGTGTAGCTAGAGTCTCGGCTAGCTGGTCGATACATTTCCACCATCACCATTGTTGTTGCCATTCTGATTGTCATTGCCTTGATTGTTATTGTTGTTGCCATTCTGATTGTTGTTGCCCTGATTGCCATTGTTGTAGCCTTCTCTGTCCATCTTTTCTAAAAACAACAAACTTTCAAACTTATAATCAATGATCAAAAACCACAAAAGTCAAATAGGTCAAATAATCACACAAAGAAGTGCCCTAAATTCAAAATAATTTACAAACTTAAAGGTCAAAACCTATACAATAGTCTGTAGGATCGCATCCTAGGGAATGTACTAGTCCCATACCTAATACACTCTGAAGGAAAACCTAGGCTTTGATACCAACTGTAACATCCCGGATTTTCGGGATATTAATTCTAAATACAAATTTTAAATAAAACGGATTCTTTATTCAAATAAATCAAATATTCCATGAAAGTCAAATGCAGCGGTCAAATTCAATATTCTAAAATCATCAAATCGGAGACGCAGCTCCATAAATACAATATTCAATAATCACTGTCTAATAAAGTACTGACAATTTATTCAAGTAATACGATAAAACTTTTCCAATAATTGCATCTAAAATAGCTAGCACGAAGGTCCACAAGTTCACATCTTATTCTCAATAAGCTTCCAAAAACCAAACCTGAAATATTAGAAAAGGGGTGAGCTACACAGCTCAACAAGTACAAATTGACTAACAGATGTTCTTAAAAATCAATGGGCGTTTTAATAAAACAATTTTCAGAATCAAATATAAGTTTGCAAAACATTTACGAAAACAATTTCAACCCAAAGTTTTATATTTTCAAAATAAAGAATGTAAAACAGAAACAGAAGCAGAAAACAGAAACAAAACGAAACGAAAATCGAAAATACCACAGTCTTACTCTACGGCCACACTTTGCCAGTGATCGGCATCTTATTCTTATTCTTATTCTTTCGCCACACTTTGCCAGTGACCGGCATCTAAAGTTCAATAATCACGCGCCCTTAATAGGTATCTAAAGTTGCACAATTGTGCGCCTACTAAGGGTATCTAAGACTAGTTCCGGAACTATAGCGTAAATTACGAACAGGTTCGAAACGTAGAGATTGGGTTCTAAAATCAAATACTTATATCTTATACAGTTCGAAACAGAATTCTTATATCTTATACGAAAATCAAAATTTACAGAATCAAAATATACTTTTCGAAATTAAAAGTAAGTCAAAAAGTACTTACCTCAAAGTCGACACTTAAAATCCGAAAGTAACACGAACTGATCCTATAATTAATTAAATCAGACAAAAATAATTATTCACCAAGTTCCACTGATCACGGCTAAACTAGCACCAAAACAATCACTTAGCATATTACTAAATAACAAATGCTCTTATTCATCTTCATCTACTGATTGCACAAATAAGAAAGGATCTTATCCCTAAAGCCCACAATAATTATACACAGTCAAATTTATATTTAAATATAAACTGCAAAAAGGTTCCTACACTTTAACAGCATTATACAATAACAATTAACGCAATAAAAACACGAATTAAAACCATGCCAATTATTTATTACAACTAAAGTGGGGCGAATTAACCCCATAATGTTACACACGGCTTAGTCCGGGATAATTACAAAAGGTCATCATTCTTTTCAAATTTTAACATGACATTTTTAATTAAGTATACATCATATAACATGAACACTTTTATCCAAACATGTCCTGATCTATATGTTTATGTACTTCACATACATACATGCATGGAGACTACTCATGACGCACAACAAAATCAAATTACTTATTAACGATTATAATGCTTGTTCATATATTTTATTAAAATAATGACAATTCACCTATAAAAAGTTAGCTTATAATTTACAAAATCATATAATTAACACTTAATTAAATCACATTTAAAAATCAACTAACATCAAATTTAACGAAACAAGTAATTATCGAGTTTAAAATAAACTAATTAAACTAATCATTCATCATGTTTCAAAGAGATGAATATGTGCAGTTAAGTCAATTCATATCAATAATTTATAATATAAGCTATTTGTGTTATACATGTATTAGACTAAGGTAGGCATACATGAATCAAGGTTCAAGTCAATTTACTATACTAGAATAACCTTATTGATCCAGTTATATATCAACACATGCTATCATACACTTGCACAGACAAGCATGGATCCAAATAAGATATTAAAATAAAAAGCATGATGCATATATGTAGTAAAAAGATGAAATAAATTTTGAAAATCGGAGGGGCAAAGAAAACATACATGTGAAGGCGATGGAATCTGTACGAGGCGATAGCTAGTCTAATAGGTTTATTATATAGGCACCTAAACCCTATTTTAATAAGGTAATCGCAATCATTAATTTTAATATTTAAACCACTCTTCAAAGTAATGACCAAAATTAAAACATTCTGAATCACAAAAATATTCTAAATTATAAGATCTTGATTTTCTAAAATCTTTTCACACTTCCTTCCTCTAATAACAAATCTCATCCTTTTTCAAAATATCTTGCACAAAAAGAATTCTTAAAATTAGTAATTAACATAACTAAAATAACTTAAAATCTAATATCTAATAATAAAATAAATAATAATAAAAATAACGGGGTTTTACACCATCCCATCCTATGATCTCGTGATTTCAAATTTATTACCTCACTTTCTTTTGGCAGGTTATATATTGAAATTCAATGGCAAAAGCACTCATGCTGCTTTCAATAATACAATGCATGGATTAGAGTTTATCACACTCAATTCCTCAAACTAAATTAACTAAAAAGAATGCATTGATTAGAGTTTACCTCACTTTCTCAGTACTGCACCTTTTGTCCATAAATCTGCTACTCTCTCCAAAATTCTCTTCTGGAGTTACGAAATCGCCATCTTCGTCACTCGATTATGCTTTTTCCACCTTTTTACAGTTGCTCCTTTCAGTCCTTACATCTGAACCATCCAAACCTGCGCACAAGTCAATGTACACAGGACATTTTTTCGGCCAATTGAAAAGCCAAGGTTTAGCAATTAATCGCCCACTACATCTTTGGCCTGCAATAAAATGTTTAAAAAACTTCAGAGGTGCTATTAATTCACAAGTTTTTTATACTTCAGACGTTTACTGTGACAAAAAAACAAACCATTCTACAAATCCAAACTAAATATTTTTTCTTACATAACTTTTTATTTGGCATAAACCCCGAAACACATAAGCCTTCTTCAATAAAAAATTACCAAACTCTAGAAATTCATTACAAGTACAATACAATTCAACACTAAAATCCAATTAATTGAATCAATTAATTGAAATGTTGTATTCCACTTACTAACTATAGATTAGGTAAATACCTTCACTCATCTTCTTCGATGTTGAATTTTTACACTCCTCGCTCCTAATTCCACTGTTATACACAACAGGCGAGACAATTTGTAGGGGTATAATATACTGCACTCTCTTTTTGGATGAGAGAATGAATCAGTGGGATGATAACTCAAAATTTTTGTAACTGCTGATGTAGTGAGTATCAGTGCGAGAAAAGGGGATGAAGAAACGGCCGACTCTGCTTTGATAATATTTTGTTCTATATTGTATTTAGTATATTGCCCAAATATATTGAAAATATTACATAATTGCCATTAAATCTGCTTTAATATTAACCGCATGACGAGAATTGATCCAACGGTGATTATTATGGTCTCTGGGGTCTCCAAAATATCATGGTCTCCAAAGAGCCCAACTCATATATGATGTGTAAAATTATGTCTAACTGCAAGCGCACGGTATCAATTGTAGTAGATACTAGCAAATACGGGTCGATTCCTCAAGGAGACAGTTTCAATTTCAATTCAATTATTTTCAACTGTTTCTAGTCACAAACGATTATTTGAGAATTTTATTAACTACTAAAACAAATTTAACAAAGGTTTCAAATCAATTAATTAAGGGATCTAGGGCAATTCAGGTTCACTATGTTTACACCAAACAAATCACAAAGGTATAACTTTTTAATGGGATAAAGTAATTAAAGCAATGGTTAATCTTTTTCAAGCATTAACACTCTCAGAATATCTAATGATGCTTCCATAATCACCTTAAATTCCGCTAATTGTATGTGAGCCTCTAGTAGGAAAATCTTTCGATCTATTACCCCTATTGCAATTGATTAATCCGTGATATTGCGCAATTACACAAATTAAGAATTATAACATATCAATCAGAATTACTCTTTACCCATCAATTTACTAATCAAATTAAGCCCAAATCATGGTGCAAACATGGCTCCCCCTAATACCCTAGAATTAAACTACTCACTCATTCTAGGATTAAAACTAACAATAATAAAGAAGAAAGTCATAATGAACATGTAATTAATAAGGAGAAGATAAGAAAATACCATAAATCTTTGAATAATGAAGAACAATTAAAACTAGAATTGAATTAAGCTTGTAAAGATGGAGAAGAAAATAAAACCCTAGCTTTATCAAATATGAAGAACGTATGTAAAAAGATAGATAAAAGATGTCTTTTCAATGTACCCCTAAAAGTCTTTATATAGAGGTGTTTGCAAATTCCTAAATAACTAAGGTTATTGCCCAAATTAAAAACCCAGCTAATAATTAATTGTAATTAAAGTCTAAATAGGAAATAGAATTAATTATATGTTTTTTCTAAAATTTCCCGCACAAGTACAGGAGATCCAAGGCGCTGCTGCTCAATTCCATGCGTTGTTGCGCCGATCCAGAACGCGCGGCTGCCCTTCCTATGGCGCTGTTGCGCCAGTGCCATCCTGGAATTTCAGTTTCTCGCGTTGTTGCGCAGTACAGGTATGCGCAACTGCTCCATAACAGGCGCTGTTGCGCCTTCTCCACATGCGTGTCGCGCTCTTGCGCGGTTTCCTCAGCGTTGCTGCGCGTCTCAGCCCCTGAAAATCTCCTGCTGCGCCAAGTCAAGTAGCGCATCTGCTCTACAAATCCGCGCTGTTGCGCCTTCGAGTGCCTGGAATTTCCTGCTTTACTCTTTTCACCTTTTCTTCTTGTAATTTCACAAAATATTTTCTCTTGTGCTAAAAACCACATAAAATCTTTAAATAATGCTCGATTCCTTCCAACTTGGCAATTATTTATTTCCTGCAACAAACTCAAATAAAACTAATTAAATCGACACGATTATTCGTAAAAGCACCGTAAATGTGGGAATAAATTCCTATAAAATATATATAAAATATATTCTATCAAATATCCCCACACTTAGCACTTTGCGCGTCCTCGTGCAAACTAACATAATAATTACACTAACTAATTAGTACCACTTCCGTAGGTGATCACGGTTGCATTTGGCATATGCAACAAGCCCTTTAAACCCCTAGGTAGCCCTAGCGGACGAGTAAGGTCTTGTGAGGGTTTATAGTAAATATACCCACAAAATTCATCTAGCTCATGCAAAAGACCACACATCAACACAACACCACACACACCCGTCCTCTCATGCCACTTCAACTTAAGAATCAAAATGAAAATGCAATGCCTTGGTGTCTAAAGTACAAGTATCCACATAGTCTACTCAAAGAAGATGCATAAGATCATAGAAATTCATGTCAAATGTAAGAATAAGTTGGTAAACATGCTAAGCACACAAGAGCACATCTTTGAGACACAACCTGGGATATCCTATGCAAAAGCAACAACTCACCGTTCACTCACAAAAATATTCACTCAAAATAATTGGTAAGTGTTTCACTCAACTCCAACAATATCATAAACATGCTTCGTCCTTGTTATCAATCTAACCTTTAACGCAACATACATCATCGATGACAATCAAAAGGTCTTTGTTAAGGTTGTAACGGGGCTAGGGACAAGGTATGTCAAGAAAGCCAAAGAAGGTTAAGTCAAAAGCTAGTACCTGACAATGAAATTCAAACAACTCCCATACTTTCATCCCCACACTTGAACTTTTATTTATAAACAACTTGACTAGTCGAATCTAAGTAGGATCACAAAAGATAAGCATGCTCTCGTATTTATTTTTTCTGTGGTTTTTTTTCTTTTTCTTTCTTTTTTTTTCCTTTTTTTTAAGAGAGCTAATTAATAGCAAGAACAATGATCCCATTTCAAACTTCGACTAACAAGCTATCAACCAAACCCCAAGTATTCCCCCAAAATTATGATCATCAATAAAAAACCCCCTTTATGCACACCTTATCACTCCCTTACGAACAATACTAGCCTTCGATAATTGGGTTCAAATTTAATGTAAGGCCAATAGAATAAAAAGGATAATGGCAAGTAATGTGGTGTGTCACCGAAAGAATAGGATTAGGCTCAAAGGGTTAACTAATGGATCATGTATAAACGGCTTGGATATATAGGAAATATGAGGTTATACCTAAATGCCTTTATCATGTTATCATCAATTAATGTCATGCATCTTAAGAAAGACCTCAAGCAAGTGCTAGCAATGCAAACAACATGTGGACACTCAAGCAAACGAAAAATCATGCAAGAGATATGCATATAGGCTCAAAACTCACTTGGTGTGACAAAACATAATCAATCCCAAATAACAGTCTCTCTAACGCACCTACTTGTACTCAAAGCATATAGACCAAATTACCTTGCACATATTCATGGCATTCTAATCACTTAGCACATTCAATATGTCTACTAGCTTCTACTTGCTAGTGTACGTGTGTGCACAAGAACATCACATATCACTTCTCAATCAAAAGCATCCATAAACATAAGATTCCAAAGCATGCATGGGTGCATTTACACAAGTAATCTTCACATGGCTAGAATTATTTTTGGTATTTTTCAAATTTTTTTAAATTTTTTTTTTGGATTTTTTTTTAATTTTTATATACACTACGTTGAGAACACCGAGAACACCTCCCCACACTTAAGCGAGTCAATGTCCTCAATGACTCATTAACGAAACAAAGAAATCTACAATATAAAAAAAAGAAGGAAAGAAGAACTCCCCTTTGCAGAAGTATGATCCATGGGTTGCCTCCCAAGAAGCGCTTTTGTTTAACGTCGTTGGCTCGACTCAGCTGGTTCAGATCTCCGTGGAGGGGTTATCAAGATAAATCATTTCCATCTTCCCTACGAATGCACCATCCACGTATAATTTAAGGCGTTGACCGTTGACCTTAAACTTTGTTCCATCTCGTCCCATAATTTCAATAGCACCATAAAACTTGACTTCGGTGACAGTAAAAGGTCCGGACCATCTTGATCTGAGCTTCCCTGGAAAAAGTCGAAGTCTGGAATTGAACAACAACACCTTGTCACCAACCTGAAAATCTCTTCTCTGAATCACCTTATCATGCATCTTCTTCGTTCTCTCCTTGTAAAGCCGAGAATTGTCATAAGCATCAAATCGAAGCTCATCTAACTCATTAAGTTGAAGAAGTCTCGCTTGCCCCGCAGCCTTCAAATCCATGTTGAGTTCTTTTATAGCCCAAAAGGCGCGATGTTCCAATTCCACTGGCAAGTGACATGCTTTACCATAGACCAACCGATAGGGAGTGGTTCCTATAGGTGTTTTATATGTCGTCCGATAGGCCCACAAAGCATCATCTAGCTTCAAGTACCAATCTTTCCTTGACTTTGCAACCATCTTCTCCAAAATGCTTTTAATTTGTCGATTGGAAACCTCCACTTGGCCACTTGTTTGAGGGTGATACGCAAGAGCAACCATGTGAGAAACGCCATATTTCTTCAACAAAGTTTCGAACTGTCGGTGGTGAAAATGAGAACCACCATCACTTATCACTGTTCTAGGAACTCCAAAACGAGGGAAGATGATATTTTTAAAGAGCTTCATAACGACCTTGGAATCATTGGTTACCGTTCCAACAGCTTCAACCCACTTGGACACATAATCGACCGCAACTAAGATGTATCTCATCCCACAAGAACTTGGGAAAGGTCCCATAAAATCAACACCCCATATGTCAAATATCTCGACCTCAAGAATACCGGTTTGAGGCATCTCATGGCGTTTAGAAATATTACCCGTCCTTTGACATGCATCACACGCCAAACAGAAAGCACGAGCATCCTTAAATAGAGACGGCCAAAAGAAACCGGATTGAAGTACCTTAGCAGCAGTTTTGGAAGGACCATGGTGGCCTCCACAAGCAAGAGAATGACAATGCTTGAGAATGTCATGTACTTCGAACTCAGGGACACATCTACGAAAGATTCCATCAGCACACTTGCGGTACAAGAAAGGGTTATCCCAAAAATATTGTTTAGCATCATGATAAAACCTCTTTCTTTGCTGATAAGTCAATTCTGGAGGGTGAGTTCTTGGTTTAGACTTTTGTTCAATTTTTAATTAAAATATGTGTAAGTTCTCAAATCTCAATTGAAGATATGTATTAAGATATATGTGTGAGAGAATACATGTATGAATGCTTGTTCAACTCATACAAAGAGAGGCTTCACCTGAGAAAGCCATGACACTGGATTACAGTTACAGTTGCGTGAGTGTCCAAGATTCGACTCCTTGCACATGGCTCTACATGTAATAACCCTAACTTTTAGAATGCTACAGTGCCTGAATAAATAGTAATTTTGAGGATTTAGGGAAATGGTATGAAAGTACTAACACGGAAATTTGCAAAATCTGCATACCATGGAGTTTGAGTAGCAACCGAAAACAGGTGATCATCTGGAAAAGAATCGTCAATAGGAATACTTGACGCAATATCAGATTTGAAAAGCAGCCGTGAGAGATGATCCGCAACCACATTCTCAGCACCCTTCTTGTCTTTGATTTCCAAGTCAAATTCTTGGAGTAAGAGAATCCAATGAATAAGCCTTGGCTTTGCTTCTTTCTTCGCCAACAAATACTTAAGTGCCGAATGATCAGTGTGAACAATGACTTTGGAGCCAATGAGATAGGCTCGGAATTTGTCAAGAGCGTAGACCACCGCTAGAATTTCCTTCTCGGTCGTAGCATAATTGACTTGAGCTTCATCCAATGTTTTACTTGCATAGTAGATGGCGTGCAATACCTTGTCTTTCCTTTGACCGAGAACTGCTCCAACAGCATAATCACTTGCATCACACATGATTTCAAATGGAAGATTCCAATCTAGAGATTGAATGATTGGTGCACTTATCAAAGCTTCCTTAATCCTGTTAAAAGACTCCAAACAAGCGTCAGTAAACACAAAGGTGGCATCCTTAAGCAACAATTGAGTGAGGGGTTTTGCAATTTTTGAAAAATCTTTTATAAAACGACGATAAAAACCCGCATGACCAAGGAAACTCCTCACTCCCTTGACATTAACAAGAGGAGGAAGCTTCTCAATCACCTCAATTTTTGCTTTGTCAACCTGGATGCCACGTTCAGAAATCAAGTGACCAAGTACCACTCCTTCATTGACCATGAAGTGGCACTTTTCCCAATTTAAAACCAAATTCACCTCTTCACAACGTTTAAGCACTTTAGAAAGATTATGCAGACATACATCAAAATCAGACCCATAAACACTGAAATCATCCATAAATACTTCCATGATAGACTCTATGAAATCAGAAAATATGGCAGTCATGCAACGCTGAAAAGTAGCAGGGGCATTGCACAATCCAAAAGGCACTCTACGATATGCAAAAGTACCATATGGGCAAGTAAATGTAGTCTTTTCTTGGTCATCAGGATGTATAAGGATCTGAAAGAACCCTGAATATCCGTCTAAATAGCAAAAGTACTTATAGTTAGCAAGTCTTTCTAACATCTGATCAATGAAAGGGAGAGGGTAATGGTCTTTTCTAGTAGCAGTGTTTAACTTACGGTAATCAATGCACATTCGCCAACCGGTGACGATTCGAGTGGGAATTAATTCATCTTTATCATTCTTAATTACCGTTGTTCCTCCTTTATTAGGGACTACTTGAACTGGGCTTACCCATTTAGAATCGGAAATCGGGTAAATGATGCCCGTATCTAGCAACTTCAAAACTTCTTTTTTAACAACCTCTTGCATGTTAGGGTTCAAGCGACGTTGTCCCTGTATGCAAGGCTTATGGTCATCATCTAAGTGAATTCTATGCATGCAAAAGTCTGGGCTAATCCCTGTAAGATCATCAATACTATACCCAATAGCTTTTCTATGTGCACGCAAACTAGTAAGAAGCTTAAAAACTTGGCTATCATCAAGACTAGAGCTAACAATCAGAGGACAAGTCTTTTCATCATCAAGAAACATATATTTCAGATTAGATGGCAAAGGCTTTAACTCTAACTTCTTTACCTGAGGTTGACCACAAGAATCAATGAATCGACTTCAGCATGTCCTTCTCCTTCGTATGCTTCAAGCATGAGCACTACTTCCAATACATCATTCAATAGAATCTGAGGCGTCTCATCTTTTACAATTTTATCTACAACATTAATCCTGTAGCAAGTATTCTCAAGCAAAGGGGATTTAAGAGCAGAGGTTAGAGTAAAAGTAATTTTATCATCACCAACGCTCAATGTGAGAGTCCCACTTTTAACATCAATAACAGCACCTGCAGTACAGAGAAATGGTCTACCTAAAATAATAGGTATTTGGCTGTCCTCTTCCATATATAGAACTAAAAAGTCTACAGGAATATAGAATTTTCCAACCCTAACAGGCACATCCTCTAAAATTCCAAGTGGATATTTTATCGAACGGTCTGCCATTTGCAAAGTCATCTGTGTACATTTTTATTCTCCCATATTTAGTTTTTGAAAAATCGAGAGAGGCATGACTGAGACGCTAGCGCCTAAATCACATAAAGCTTTATCAATAAACAATGCACCTAAATGACACGGGATCAAAAAACTACCAGGATCTTTAAGCTTAGGTGGAGACTTATTTTGTAAAACAGCACTACATTCCTCAGTAAAAGATACTGTCTCCACCTCACCAAATGACCTTTTCTTAGTGAGAATATCCTTAAGAAACTTTGCATATGATGGAACTTGAGAAATTAAATCAGTGAAAGGAACTGTTACCTCAAGGTTCTTGACAAGTGTCATGAACTTACCAAACTGCTGGTCCACCTTAGTTCTGTTCATCCTGCTAGGGAATGGGAGCTTTGGCACAAATGGTGGAGGAGTAACTGCAATCTTCTCTTTGTCCTTTTTCTTGCTTTCCTCAGTTTCACTTTCATTTGCATCTTCAACAACTTTCTCTACCTTGTCTTCCTCAGAATCCTCTTTTTCTTTCTCAGTAGGAACATCGTCAATAGGCATTGGAGGAGCATCATATGTACGACCACTCCTAAGAGCGATGGCATTCACATTTTCCTTTGGCTGAGTTGGTTGTTCTGGTAGAGAGCCTTGTTGCCTTGTCGATGAAGAACTGGCCATTTGAGCAATCTGAGTTTCCAGCATCTTGTTATGAATCTCCATCTGGTTCATCTTCCTATTGGTATCCTCCATATTCTTTTGCATTTGTAACAATATCTTCATCATGTCACCTTGATTATCAGCCTGTGCAGCTTGATTTGCTTGAGGAGCATAATTCTGAGGAGGCCTCTGGAATCCAGGGGGATTCATAGGTCCTTGTGGAGGCCTATACTGCTGCTGTGGAGGAGGCTGATACGACTGCTGATATTTCTGCTGCTGATTAGGAACATTTGAATTCTGAGCGTTATTGTTCCTATATGAGAAGTTCGGATGATCTTTCCAACCAGGATTGTAAGTGTTGGAGTACGGATTGTACTGCTGCCTCTGTTGGAAAACATTTGCTTGCTCCATCTGAAAATTTTGTGAATTTTGAGCATTGTATTGGCAATCATTACCATAGTGGCCTTGGATGCCACAGACTTCACAAACAGGATTATTCATAGGAGCCATGGATGACAATGCATTGATACTCATAGGTGGAGTAGAGGGCTGAGATGTCTTCAATGAGTGGATATCCTGAGTCAATGCTGCGAGTTAAGATGATAATAAAGAATAAGCATCCACTTCAAGTTTACCCCCTTTCTTGGCTGCTCTCGGATTATTGAAGTGATTTGCCGCCAAATTTGAGAGAAAAGCATGTGCATCATCGACTCCCTTGTCCAGAAATACACCACCTGCAACGTTATCAACCGTACCTTTTGTTTCAGGGTCAAGACCATTATAGAATCGTTTAAGCAGAAACCACTTCTCAAGACCATGGTGAGGGCATGCACGTTGATAATCCTTGAATCTGTCCCAAGCATCCCGAAGAGATTCACCATAATCTTGCTTAAAACCCATCATCTTGTCGATCAAGTCGTCGGTTCTGTTAGGAGGGAAGAACTCAATTAAGAAGGCTTGAGCAATCTCATCCCACTCGGTCAAGTCAATATCATTCAACCATTTTTGAGCTTTATCACGAAGAGAGAAACCGAACAACATGACTTTCAACTGGTTTGGAGTGACTCCCTGATGTTTAATTGTAAAACACAGCTGTTGAAACCTTTGCAGATGGAGTGTAGGGTATTCAGAGGTAAGCCCAGCAAACTGATTGTGTTGAATCATTGTGAGTAAAGCAGGCTTGATCTCGAAATTTGCTGCTTGAATCACTGGCATAGCAAGGCCAGTAGGGACCCAACTCGGAGAGGGCTGTGAGTAGTTCTTCAAAGATTTAGGAGAAAGGTCCGCCATTTCAATCTTTGGTTCAGGTATCTCTTGCTGCTTCTCTTTCCTTTGTAGATCTATGTATTGTTGACAAAAAAGTTCAGAATCTGGACCAAGAAGAGTTATATCTTCCTTCGCTTGATCTTCTTTCGCTTTAGACCTGGTCCTGGGCATCAACAACTTAACAAGGAAAAACAGTAAGATCGGTCTCAGTTGGAACAAGAGTTCCAAAGAGACAAGAGAAACAATCTAAAACAATCAAACTAAAATTATAGAATCTAGGCGTCTCCCCGGTAGCGGCACCAAAAACTTGATGTGTAAAATTATGTCTAACCGCAAGCGCACGGTATCAATTGTAGTAGATACTAGCAAATACGGGTCGATTCCTCAAGGAGAAAGTTTCAATTTCAATTCAATTATTTTCAACTGTTTCTAGTCACAAACGATTATTTGAGAATTTTATTAACTACTAAAACAAATTTAACAAAGGTTTCAAATCAATTAATTAAGGGATCTAGGGCAATTCAGGTTCACCATGTTTACACCAAACAAATCACGAAGGTATAACTTTTTAATGGGATAAAGTAATTAAAGCAATGGTTAATCTTTTTCAAGCATTAACACACACAGAATATCAAATGATGCTTCCACAATCACCTTAAATTCCGCTAATCGTATGTGAGCCTCTAGTAGCAAAATATTTCGATCTATTACTCCTATTGCAATCGATTAATCCGTGATATTGCGCAATTACACAAATTAAGAATTATAACATATCAATCAGAATTACTCTTTACCCATCAATTTACTAATCAAATTAAGCCCAAATCATGGTGCAAACATGGCTCCCCCTAATACCCTAGAATTAAACTACTCACTCATTCTAGGATTAAAACTAACAATAATAAAGAAGAAAGCCATAATGAACATGTAATTAATAAGGAGAAGATAAGAAAATACCTTAAATCATTGAATAATGAAGATCAATTAAAACTAGAATTGAATTGAGCTTGCAAAGATGGAGAAGAAAATAAAACCCTAGCTTTATCAAATATGAAGAACGTATGTAAAAAGATAGATAAAAGATGTCTTTTCAATGTACCCCTAAAAGTCTTTATATAGAGGTGTTTGCAAATTCCTAAATAACTAAGGTTATTGCCGAAATTAAAAACCCAACTGATAATTAATTGGAATTAAAGTCTAAATAGGAAATAGAATTAATTATATGTTTTTTCTGAAATTTCCCGCACAAGTACAGGATGTCAGAGAACTGCTGCAATCAAGAAGAATAGAAGGAACATACTCACGCAGGAGTATGAACACTTTGAGGCTAAATCTGAAGAATCAATGACAGAAACCTTTGACAGATTCTGTAAGCTACTTAATGATCTGTCACTGGTTAATAAAGAATATGATCTAGAAGATTCAAATCTCAAGTTTCTTCTTTCTCTACCTGAAAAGTGGGATGTTAAGACAACCACTATTAGAGACAACTATGATCTGGCTGATACTGATATTGATGAGATCTATGGGTTGCTCAAGACTCATGAACTAGAAATGGAACAGAGAAGCAGAAGATCAGGCAGAAAGTCAAAATTTGTTGCTCTAAGAGTTGAAGAAAGACCGTCAAAGAAGGAAGCATCAAGGAAGAAGGCAAAAGGAAAAGCTTTGGTCATTCATTTTGAAAGTGAGTCATCAAACTCTGATGTTGACTCAAATACAGATGGATCGTCTGATTCTGAAGATGATAAGGAAATGATGTAAATGGCTGCTTTGATGGTAAAGACTTTCAAGAAGATGGGATTCAAGAACTTCAAGAAAGGAAAGAGGTTCTCCAAGAATGATTCAAATTTTGATAGGAAGAATTTCAGCAAATCTGAGAGAAAGGATACCAAATCTGGGAAAAGAGACAAGTTTGAGATTCAATGCTACAAGTGTAAGGAGATGGGTCACTATGCTCCTGAGTGCAAGAAGGGTAAAACTGAGAAGGCACTCTTCACTAAAGGCAGAGATTGGGCAGACACCTCTGACTCAGATGAGGATGTGAACTATGCTCTCATGGCTACTACTGTTGATGAAGCTGAAGATTCTGAAAACAAGGTACCTCTAACTACCTATTCTTATAATACTGATGATATAATTGAATTAAGAATATATCTTAAGGCTTTGCATATCAGTTATAGGGATCAGACTTTAGAGAATGAGAGAATCAAAACTGAGAATTCTGAACTCAAAGAGAGAAATAAGGTTGTAGAAGAGAAACTTGCTAACATGCAGCAAGTTCAAAAGGAGAGAGATGATGCTGTCTATCTTGAACAAATCATATTATTAAAACTTGGACTCACTCTGGAAAAGACACTCAAGAAGTTTTTCAATCTGACACTGTAGGTCTAGGTTACTCTGAGGAAGATGAACTTAAGTTTCAGAATACAGTCAAGATTAGACCACCTCTTCCACCTAAGAAATTTAGAACATTTGTTAATGGAATAAGTGAACCTAGGTTTGAAGGTGGAAAAGAAGCTGTTAAGAAAGAACCAGTAAAAACTAGTGTTAAACAGGTTAATATTGGTTTAATGACAGATAAACAACTTAAGCATAAGCTTAAGGAGTTAAAATCTGTTAAGAAACAGAAAGTGTCTAGAAAGAACAGAAATGGTAAAGTAGGCATCACTCAAGGCAATTATCCAATGCTTGCTACTTTAGCTCCAAGAAAGACATGTCATAACTGTGGTAGCACTAACCATCTTGCTAGTTTTTGCAGGAAGAACAAAGACATTAATTCTTTACCTTCCAAGTCTGAAGTAAAGAAAGATAATGTTAGAACTAGGCCACAAGCTTTATGCAAACACTGTGGAAGCACTTGGCATTCTATTTATACTTGCAGAAATTATCATGCTATTTATCATAATTACTATGAACTGAAACCTAATCTAAAATGGGCTAGAGTTAATTCTGCAAGTGTAAACTCTGATAAAGTTAGCTTAAACTCTGATAGTGTAAATTCTGCTGCTAAAGCTAACAAAATTAAGAAAGCCAAAGGATCCAAGCAAGTCTGGATCCTTAAATCTAATCCTCAGTAATTTTTTTTGATTACAGGGCATCGGGGAAAGTATCCTAGTCGTGGACAGTGGATGTTCAGTACACATGATTGGAAATAAAGCCCTGCTATCAGAGTATGTGGAAAAGGCTGGCCCAAAAGTTTCCTATGGAGATGGCAACATAGGACATACTCTGGGATATGGAAATATTAATCTTGGAAGTGTCATCATCACAAATGTAGCTCTGGTTCCAGGACTCAAGCATGATCTGCTATCTATGAGTCAAATCTGTGACAGAGGTTTTCTTGTAGATTTTCAACTTGAATACTGTGAGGTTATCAGCAAAACCATAGGGAAAGTTGTTTTAGTTGGACAAAGGCACAACAATATCTATGAAGCAAGCTTGTTCACAAACTCTGATGGAAAAACTATGTGTCTGTCAACAAGAATGTCCAATGAAGAGAGTTGGAAGTGGCATAAGAAACTCTCTCATTTGAATCTGAACAACATCAATGAGCTGATAAGAAAGGATCTTGTTAGAGGACTTCCAAAGTCTTTGTTAAATGTTGATGGTCTGTGTGATTCATGTCAAAAGGCCAAACAGAGGAAGACCTCTTTCAAGAGCAAGTCTGAATCTTCAATTGTTGATCCATATCATCTGTTACATGTTGATCTTTTTGGACCAGTAAATGTCTTGTCAATTGGAAGGAAGAAATATGCTCTAGTCATTGTTGATGAATATACTAGATACACTTGGGTGTATTTTCTAGCAAAGAAGGATGAAACTGCATTAACTCTGATGGAGCATGTAAAGCTACTGGACAAAGGATCAAAACACAAAGTCAAAATAATCAGAAGTGATAATGGAACTGAATTCAGAAATGCAACAATGGAAGAATTCTGCAAAAACAGAGGCTTGAAGCAAGAGTTTTCTGCACCTGGTACACCACAGCAAAATGGTGTAGTTGAGAGGAAGAACAGAACCTTGGTAGAAGCTGCTAGAACTATGCTTGATGAAGCAAAATTGCCAACCTATTTCTGGGTAGAAGTAGTTCAAACTGCTTGTTTTACTCAAAATGCAACACTGATCAACAAGCATGGAAAAACACCATATGAGATGGTGAGGGAAAAGAAGCCAAACCTGAAATATTTTCATATTTTTGGGTGCAAATGCTTTGTGCTGAAAAATCATCCTGAACAATTGACCAAATTTGAGTTGAAAGCAGATGAAGGAATTTTTGTTGGCTATCCAGTGTCAACCAAGGCATTCAGAGTTTATAATCTAAGAACAAAGGTGATTATGGAATCTATTCATCTGTCATTTGATGACAAGAAAATCACTGGACTTGAAGATGTTGATTGTAAGAACCCTAATTTTTGTAATATTCTTTTTTTTATATCATATGACATTGTGAATTTGGAACCTTTTTAGTCACCCATGCTGTTTAATGGAATTGATTATCCGAGGAATTATGTTGTTACATTCATTATGTAAGAAAAAGGGAAGATTGCTGAAGGCGAGAGTCTTATTGCTAGCAAGATTTATAAAACTTGGGATTTGAGAGTTATTAGAATATTAAAAGATTTTAAGGGATTATGACAAGGAGTTATAGATATTCGAGGAATTTACACAATTAAGTACTTAAGGAATTACAAGGGAAATCTCTACGCGACAAAATATTATTACGAGGAGTTAATTAAGATACGATACGAATTAAAGATTAAGTGACAAGCATTGGTGAAGGAATAATGATACAAGGAAAGATATTACATGCAAGTCCCATGCAACTAGGTTGTTAGAAAAGCAAACAAGAAATGCAAAAGCAACTAGAGGAATAGTAACTAATTAGTGCATTATTCTAGGAGACAAAGAGGTATGGTGTGTCTAGTCTACTACTAGGCTTGCCAACATGTGATACAATTATACATATAACAAATACATATCACTTTATTCACCCAACACAAAACAAACAACTCTCTCTCTCCCCCTTGTTCTTGAAGCTCTCGGCCAAGCTAGTAGAGGAAGGAGAAGAAAAATTTTTCTTCAACTTCCCATCACTCACAATTCAAGATAAAATTCCTAGGTCCTCTACACTCTATAAGGAAGGTATGCTATGAATTTCAACTTTCATCCACTAGATTTTGAGATTAAATTGTTGAAGTTTAGATGAATAGTAACCACGTTTAGTTTTCTTTTAGATCTTGAGTTGTAAGGATTGTAGGGGCTCATCCAAAGTGTTATTGAGACTTGTAAAGCTTACCCAAGGCTCCTAGATACTGAAGAAGGTATAAAACTCTAACCCCTCTTAGCCATGAATTATGTATGGTGTATAATGTTAGATCCATGGATGTTAGTGTGAATCTTGGTCATATGAGTTATGGATGATGTAGATCTTGAGTTTAAATGTTGTTGTTGGGATTATTAAGTTTATGGTTAGTGTATATAACTCCATGTGTGCTATAGAGTATGATCTTGGTGGTTTAGATGATGGTTGTGATATATAAAAAGGATTCTTGAATGGTTAAGTGAAAAAGCAAGTTGTGTAAATTTTCTGGTAACTTGTACTATCTTGTAGGAGGGTTTTGAACCCCAAATCTTGTCCCCTGAGGTCCTAATGCATATGGTTGGAAAGGTATTTGAATGTAGTGTCCAGAAATATAAGGTTCATGACTAGGTGATGTATAGATTTTGAGTTATGGCCTGAGAAGTGAAGAGTGGTTCTGGAATCCGAACTGCACTAAATGGTCCACTTGTGAACCCTCTTTAAACCCCTAAAATTTATGTAGGATCATGGAAAAATTAGAAGAGCTAGTAATTGCAGTGGTGAAGGCTGCCCAAAAAGAATTGGATTAAAATATGTATTTTTCAATTTTATAAAAATGTTAGAGTAAAGTTCACGTAAGTGAAAAAGTCGTAAGAGGAGTTAGTCGAGTATGATTTTAAGGAGGAATTAATACGCTTCGAATATGGTAACCAAATTAAGTCGAGTAAGTGACGAGCATAATCGAGTGATGGCATGAACCTATAGTGGGGCTAGAGAGTCATAGGACGAAGTCGTTAAGTTAGTTTTGGGTCCTCTAAAACCTTGTAATTAAAAGGTATTGTTAAGGTACTAACGAGCGACTATTGGTTATGTATAGATCTTCATTCCACTCCGCAAGCTCGACCACCCCAACCTCACCAAGGCAAGTTTACTTTTCAAAACTTACATATATAAGGACTTTCACTGTTGTGTTTGTAGCTTTCAATCATGTTATATGCTTATGCTTATTGAGGTTATGATGAAATTTGAGATATATGCACATATATGTTTGTACCCCCTTGAACTTAGAATGAAGTGTTTTCTTCGGACAACGACTCTAGCAATAGAGGTCGTAGCGGTCCAAATATACCATTGACCGGGGAGTGGTATATTATTGTATCGTGATTAAATTGCGAAAACCCGAAGGGTCATTCGGGAAGTATCGTATACTTAAGTATTTATTAGTTTTATATTATCATAAATACTCAAAAATACCTATCTTGGATTAAAAGCTTATTTAATTAAATAATTATTTTATTAATTATTTACATTAAATCTTGAAATATCATTTATTAATTATTGTTCATTATTTTAAAGACAAAACTAATCCAAGATACCTTTAGCGTTTTCAAACTCGAACTCTTTCGAATCCAAAACATTTTCGAAAACCCCCGGTCAGGTTTTGCTTCTTGTGCGATTTCAAGAATTATCGGTCGACTGATGTCGGACCTCAACTACTCAGTTTTCAATCAAAATAAAGTTGACGAACGATTCCCGGGATGTGTAAGCGGCCGTGAGCCAGGCGGTCCATCAATTATTATTCCGGTCCAGGTGTTGCCGAAGGATGATTACGGATGTAGTTTTCATCGAGGGTGATTACGGATGTAGTTTTCACCCGAGGATAGTTACGGATGTAGTTTCTATCCTTCTACCGGTAGAGAAGACCCTCGGATTATTGGACTTGGATGTGGCGACTGATCATCGTCAATCCCTATCATGTTTTATGTTTTCTTTAAGTCCCATTCCTCCACTTTGGAAAAATGCTCTGACACTGCTTCTTAGGCCTAAGTGCCAAGTTGCCGATACTGTTATATTTTGATGGAAAAGATGTTGACTTCATGCAGTATCTAGAACTGCAAGTTTAATTTGAACACAAGGGCACGTATTGGTGCACCTTTGGAATTTATCAACGATGACAAATGATTTTATAACTGAATGATATAAACGAGTTTAATAACTGCTAAACACATGTACTGATATATTGCTTATCTTATACATATATTTCTTGCCGAGCTATAGTTGCTCACTCTTGCTTGTTTTCAAATTTACAAACACAACAGTTAAGAGAAATGGCAAGACCCAGACAGACTGCCCGAAAGCAGGTGACTAGGCCCGAGGCAGCAGTTGAAATTCCACCGGTAGGCCCCATTAGCCGGATTGGTTGGCAACTTTTGTTAGTACGTTTTATTTATAAGTATGACCTGTACAAAGCAGTGTACCGTAACAAACATTCAATCCGCTAACACCGCTTCATATCGAAGTGTTGTTGGTAGCATAAATGCTATTTAATTCGGTCTGTAATAACTCTGAAACTTTTACTTTTGCTAAATCAAGTGTATGACGTTTCTGAGACTCTAACCTGTGTGTGTGTGTGCGGTGTGAGTTTTATTGTGGGGTCGATGGCTGTTTTATATATTATGTGCAAGAACAGGTATGTTATTAATGGAAAATGGACCGTGAGCGCCTAGATCTCCGACCCCGGATCTGGGGGCGTCACATTGATGAACATGATCAGTTGCATTTCGAAAATGAAGATCTAATCTCTGATGAAATAAACTCTAATGACACTAGTCCAACAAACTCTGTTGATGTAAACTCTGAACCTCTACTGGTACACACAGAAGAAATAGTAAAGTCAGAACAAAGAGAAGAACCAGTTGAGGGGGAGCATGATCATAGTGATGACTCAAATTCTGATAGTGAGTCAACTGAAAAATCTGGATCAAACTCAAACTCTGATGACCCAAACTCTGAAAGTTCAAATTCTGACAGTTCAAACTCTGAGCGATCAAATACAGAGGGAGCCTCAGAGAATGAAAAAAGGCATCAATATAATCAGGAGAACATTAATCAAGGGGGAGGATCAACTGTTGACAGAAGTCATTTACCTTCTGCTAGGAAATGGACAAAATCACATACACATGATTTAATAATTGGAGATCCAGATGCAAAAGTTAGGACAAGAAGTGCTATAACAAATGAATGTCTGTTTCATGCATTTCTATCCAAATCTGAACCAAAGAAAGTGGAAGAAGCTCTTCACGTTGTTGACTGGATAATAGCAATGCAGGAGGAGTTAAATGAATTTGAGAGAAATGAAGTATGGACCCTTGTACCTAGACCAAAGAATAGATCTGTTGTTGGTACTAGATGAGTTTTCAGAAACAAAACTGACAGTGATGGGGTTGTTACAAGAAACAAGGCCAGACTTGTGGCCAAAGGCTATTCACAGCAAGAAGGCATAGACTATGATGAAACTTTTGCTCCAGTTGCAAGGTTAGAGGCAATAAGAATCTTTCTAGCATATGCTTCTCACAAGAAATTCATGGTTTTTCAGATGGATGTGCAAAGTGCTTTTCTGAATGGAAAACTTGAAGAAGAAGTGTTTGTTGAACAACCACCAGGATTTGAAGATCCCAAGTATCCTGATTATGTCTACAGGCTTGACAAGGCACTCTATGGACTTAAGCAGGCACCAAGAGCATGGTATGAAACTCTGGCTCAATTTCTTTTAGAAAGTGGGTTCAACAGAGGTACAATTGATAAAACCTTGTTCTACTTCAATCTTGGTAGTGATCTGTTTTTAGTTCAAATATATGTAGATGACATAATCTTTGGATCTACTAATGATAAACTCTGTATGAAGTTTGCCAAGCTCATGCAGTCCAGGTATCAAATGAGCATGATGGGAGAGCTCAGTTATTTTCTAGGGCTACAGGTGAAGCAAACAGATGATGGAATCTTTATCAATCAAGCAAAATATACCAGAAATCTTCTCAAGAAATTTGGCATGCTTGACTGCTCATCTGCAACAACTCCCATGGCAACAGCAACTAAGTTGGACAAAGACACAGGTTCATCAGTGGATATGACAAGCTATAGAGGGATGATTGGGTCTCTTCTTTATCTAACAGCTAGCAGACCTGACATCAGGTATGCAACATGTCTTTGTGCAAGATTTCAGGCAGACCCAAGAGAACCACATCTAACAGTTGTAAAGAGAATTTTCAAATATCTTAAGGGCACCATAACTTTAGGTTTGTGGTATCCAAGAGAATCAGACTTCAAGCTTCTTGGTTACTCTGATACAGACTTTGCAGGCTGTAAGATAGGCAGAAAAAGTACTAGTGGAAGTTGTCAATTTCTTGGTGATAGACTTGTTTCTTGGTAAAACAAGAAACAGAAATCAATTTCTACATCTACAGCTGAAGCAGAGTATATTGCTGCTGGTAGCTGTTGTGCACAGATTCTGTGGATGAAGAATCAATTACTGGATTATGGATTGAGGTACAGTAAAATACCTATTTACTGTGATAATCAAAGCGCTATTGCTATGATAGGTAATCCAGTACAGCATTCAATGACCAAGCACATCAGCATAAGGTACCATTTTATCAGAGAACATGTAGAGGAAGGGAATATTGAGCTTCATTTTTTGTCTACAGAACAACAGCTTGCAGATATCTTCACCAAGCCATTGAGTGAAGCTGTATTTACAAGGCTGGTAAATGAACTAGGAATGGTCTCTGGCTTTGACTAGAGATATTGGTTAGACTCAAAACTCTACTTATGTACTGTGTTGCTCATATTTCTGTGGTATGTTAAACTCTGCTATGAAAACTCTACTCAATGATTGTTAAACTCTGTTAGCATGTTCTGTAAGTAATACACTGTTGACTGTTGGATAAACTCTGAGAAACTCTGATAATGTTTCTTTCTGAACATAAACACCGATGAAGATACATGTATGAAACATTATTTTTCAGTAATTAGTCATGAATCCTTCTAAGTTATCTGTGATCTAATCTTAAACTGTGCAGAAAGTTAACACAGCATGATACTGTTCCACATTTATAGCATCTCTTAGTTTATTTATCCTAAACTCTGAGTCTGTAAATACTGTGTGCATTGCCTCTCATAAATAATTTCTGATGATGATGAGCTCTAAACTCTGTTAGTTATACATTGTTAAATTAGATTCTGTTATTAGAATAACCCCAAAGCTTATATATATAGACTGTTAGAACTCCTTTGAGATCATGTTTGTAACTAGGACGACCCAGGAACTTACTGCTATATGGTAAGGGCTAAAATTCTATAATTTTTGGTGACTAGTCGAAAACTAGGAAGATCCAAGAACTTATCAAACTGATAAGGGCTAAAATTATAGGATTTTTGGTGACTAGTTCCAACCTCTGATTACTGGAGAAAACTAAAAAAAAATAAAAAAAATTGGGAGTTATAGATTAATTAAATATTACTGTATATAAATCGTTTACTACAGAGTTTAGCATTCATCATACATTTAGT
Source organism: Saposhnikovia divaricata (assembly GCA_036435485.1). NCBI lineage: Eukaryota > Viridiplantae > Streptophyta > Magnoliopsida > Apiales > Apiaceae > Saposhnikovia > Saposhnikovia divaricata. Next base: position 699,436 of record JAZHRN010000127.1, on the reverse strand, counting down.
GTTTACTATGAGAGTTTGTGCATCCAGTGTTTACTGATTTACTTTATGGATTTTATGAAATACTAGATGCTCTAAATACTGATTTAGTAAACTCTGCTCTACACACACTCATATTCACAACTGTGCAGTGTTTGAAAGGATAACAGTAATTAAGTTAGAGAATTGATAAACACTGTTGGATTCTGTTGAGTACTCTAAGGTAATATTTTATTTCAGACAAAACATACACTTGGAATACAAAAAGAGTTTTTTTTTTAAATTTGCATGTGATTCGTGCCAGTTGTTTAATGGTGTCGGACAGTTAAAGCTTATTGGTAATAGGAGAGAGAATAGGTTGTTCCACTTGCTACGTGACACGTGTCCCACTCACACACCTAACAATAAATTGGTTGCGTGTTTAATGTCTAAAACGATTGGGTTTTAATTTTCAATTACAGATCTAATAAAACTCATTTCATTATTCACTTTTTCACTTTTACACCCACGAACACACAACATTACACACAATTTCTCTGTTACTTTCACTTAAGCATTTTCACAAACACTTTTCCACACACTCTCTTTTCTAACAATCTATTTTAATGGCAACCAAGACTTTTGTGGCTCAGGGATTATCTTTCGCTCCTAACAACTATGCAGCAATTCTAAACACTAATAAAGCCCCAGAATCATTTCATTTGATTCAGAACTTCTTAAGAGATTCTGAAATTGGTCAAGCTCTTGTTCAACCAGAAAAACTCTCTGCCACACAAATCTCTACTTTCTGGAGAAACTCTGTTTATGATGATGGTGGAGAGGATGGGACCCCATCTATTGTGTTTACTCATGAAAATCAAGAGTTTGTAATCACTCCTGCAACTGTTCGCGATGTTTTGGATTTTGATACTCACACCTCATACGCTGTGGCTGGTGAGAATGAATTGAAAGAAATGTAACAGCAAATGCGGTTTTCTGGCCCTTTGGATTAGCTTGGGAATGTTAAAAGGCCAGGGCTCACGAAGGAGTGGAGCTTTTTCTTTGACTACAACACTCGAGCATTTGGAAAGAAAGTCACCAACTGGGATGCAATTCCCACTGATAGTCTTCAAATCGGGTATTCTCTTCTTAATGGGAGTAACTTTGATTTTGGTAGATTAGTTCTTATGAATTTAGGTGAAAAACTAGCAGAGTCTAATACAACTGTTTATTTCTCACGTTTTTGTCAATGTTTATTCTCTGCTTGTTTGCCTAATTTGGTAATCTCTGATGAGGATGTTATACAACCCTTTCAAGTCCATAAGAGAATGTTCTCTGACTTGACAAATAAAGATGCTAACAAGGAACAAGTTCCAGAGTTCATTTGTCCTCTTGCCCTCAGAAATTTTCTCAATCAACCACAGGAACCACAAGCACCAGAACCTGAACCTATACTTGAACCTCCACAGTCACCTCCTCAACCCACAAACACTGAACCTCCTCAACCCACAAACACTGAACCTCACATAACCATAAACACTGAACCAATCTCTAAACCTACATCTCCACCCACCATTGCTACTACTTCACCTCAATCTTCATCACAACCTCAACCACAACCACAATCCAAACCAAGAAAGCCAAAGAAAAGCAGGGCTATAAGGCCACCAAGAAAGCACAGGACTGCTGAAGCTTCTAAGCCAAAGAGAGCTAGAAAGGAAAGGGCTAACAGACCTCAATCTCCATCTATTCTAGATGATTCTATCTCAGAAGAAGAGAGAACAGAAGTGAATCCTCTAGTTAAAAGAAGGAGACTAATTATTGAAGAATCTGATGAAGAATTGAATTTTGAAGCTCCAGAGGATATTTCTAAGGAAATACCTGCTGTTGAGATAGACAGAGATGGTAATGCTGATGCTACAATGGATGAAATTCTTGAGCCATTGTTCCCATTCTCTGAGAACATGGACATTCCAATCTCTTCACCTGTTGTTTTCTCTGAAGAAACTGATGCAGTAAATCAAACCACTGTGGTACTTGAAGAAACAGTGGCTTCTCACACTGAGTTAATCTCTGATGCTCATCAGGTTCCTGACCAAGGTGAAGAGGTTGAACAAGTTCAAGGTGCAAAGTCTGTTGATCCTATTGTACAACCTGCAGAGGATGTTGTAGAGCCTACTACAGAGAATGTTGAACGTACTGCAGACACTGTTGCAGAAACTGTTGATGAGTCTCTTCCAATTCCTGAATCAACTAACCATATTGAAGCTGAAACTGAAATTGAAACTGAAGGGAGTACTGAGTCAAGCTCTTCTCAGAGTTTACCAGTACAGACCTCTGCTAAAGTTAATGATTTTGCTGGTCCTTCAAATCAAGCAGATGCTGAAGAAGAACACTTTGAACAATTTTCAGCTGATTGGTACAAAGAAACTTGCATCTTTCCTATTGCAAGAGCAGCTAAATTTGTCAAGAGAACATCCAGAACAATAACAAATCCAGAGATTCTATCATGTCTCAAGGCTACTGTTGTCCAAGTGAAGACTCTCAATTCTAGATTTGATCATTGTCAAAAGGCCATTTCTGATGTTCGAGGTGAAGTTATTAGAGGAGATGATATGCTTAAACTCGGTAGCAAGAACAAGTTTCAATATCTTTCCCAGAATCAAGAAACTTTGTCTCACAGGCCGAGCAAAGTTGAAGAAAATCAAAATGCCATGTCATTAAAGATTGATTCTATTGCTACTTCTCTGGAGTTAATCACATCTATTCTCATGCCTGATGATGTCAAAAAGGGGGAGAGAGTTGCTAAAGACAAATGCCAGAAATCTCAAACTCTGATTAGAAAGGATGATGCTACAGATGGAGGAGCAAGTAATAAAGGCAGGGCAAAGCTGAAGAACGTCAAACTCTGAAATCTAACAAGTCTTCTAAATCACAGTTTGCTGGAATAAACACTGGTACTCAAGGTACTTCAAAGACCAAGAGTCTGGTATTATCTTCTAATCCACAGACTGATGAGGAGTTGGCTGCTAAGTTATTTATTGAAGAAAATGAAGAAGGAGCTACTATTGAAGATATTAAAGCTGAAGAAAAGAATTTACAAGAACAACATCAGAAAGCTTTAAAGTCTGGAAAGTTTAAGAAGAAAGAAAAAGCTCATAGGCCTGTTCTTAAAGGCATTGTGATCAAGGAAAATGTTGATGCTGATCAAAGATCACATTTATCTAAGAAACCAATAGAAGCTGAAGCTAAACTCAAGCTAAAAGGCATTGCTATGGAAAGAGAAGATTCAAAGAAGAAAGATACAACCTCTGTTTCTACACAAGTTGTACAGAAGAAAGAAAACACAACCTCTGTTGCTACACAAGTTGTGTCTAGACCTCTATCTTCTCAGTTAAAATCAGTTTTTGGTAAAGGAACACTTCATGATCCAAATCTAGTATCTGGAGCTCCTATGGATTTTACTGATGGAAGAGCCTTGTCTGGTAAGATTGGAAATAATAAAGCTGGTCTAGGCTCACACAAAGATAAAAGACAACATACTGGTCCTAGAGATCCTTCTTCACTGGCTGTTCCAGGTCGTGGTGTCACTCAAAAGAGTTTGGACAGACTGGAATCAATACAGTTAGTTCATCAGAAGAGTTTAAAGAAAGATTTTCTCTTATACTTTATGGCTGATGGGACAGTATTTAAAATTGGTGAGCATGATATTGGCTTGAAATATTGGGAAGAACTAGAACATGTTCTGTATCTTTTCAAGGTGAACAGTCGAAGAACTCAATCAGTTGCAAATGTGCTCAGACAGAAAATGCTCCAAAATTTGGCAATTAGAGGAACGAAGTGTAACAGCAGATATGTTCCTAAGTACAGAGACTGGAAATGAAATCTCATTGAAATGAAGAAGGGTACTGCAAAGCTGAAGATTGATCTTGGAATCACAGTACTTGACTTCAAATCACAGTCAGAGGAAGTAAAATTTATCAGACTGGGAAATGAGATGAGGAGGAACAAAATCTATGATCTAAGATCTGCTATTTATCAAACTGATGAGAGTGATCCTCAGTTGAGAGAGATCAAGGAAGCTATGAAGATTGAACTTGAGAATGCAGAGAGAAGATTGCTTATAGATTATCTTAGAACAACACCAGATCTTGAGGAGATTAGAGATTAAAGTCTGTAAGAATTTTCTTGTTTTCTGTAGATTTTTGTTAAGTCAAGTTTAAACTTTGCTTATTTGAATAAACACTGTGTTTGCATGAAATTGTTTTGACATCATCAATTATTGTTAACTTGTGCATTTTTACTAATGAACAAGTTGGGGGAGATTGTTAAATATAATTGATATGGTTAATATCAGTATTTCAGTTTTATAGGGAAAAACAGAGTTTAACTTGAAACAGGAAGCAGTCAGAGTTTAGTTAAACTCTGACAGTTGGAAGCTTGACAGAGTTTGCTATACGCTGACATTGGAAGCTCGACAGAGTTTGGTTAAACTGTGTCTGGAGGAAGCGCGTCTCCAGTCAACGGTGATTAAAGATTAATTGAAGATAATTATGGAAGCAATATCTTTACAGATTGGATAGCTGTTAAAGAGATTGAGTTGACTTAGGAGATGTGTAGCAATCATAATTGATAACATTTGTATAGCTGATTTATAGGCGAATCAATTATTGATTATACGTAGCTGTATATCTTATAAATACAGTTAGGTTAACCCTAGAAGGGTATCTGTCGTGTAATACAATATCTTTCATTGTAACCTAAGCAGCTCTCTGTGATATTTTACATCACTGAGAGAGAAGTTAATTCCAAACAGTTTTTAAAGCTTTTAAAGAACTTATTGTTATTCCCTCATACTTAGTTGATTATAAGTGTGTATTCGGCCTAACATAAATGTATGAATGCTAGCATCATAGTGGGTTATTAATTCAACCCTGGCAACATAGTGCCTAAATATTCTCGTGTCCGGATAACGGTACACGAGTCTCTCTTTCTCTATAATGGGTCTCTTTCCCAAAATTGACCAGTAGAATACAGAATTCCCGAATATTTGATGCACAGCTAACTTGAGATAATTCTTCCAGGAAAATATTTACTAATCTGGCGGACTGCTAGTCTGACTCAATTTTACCACCAATCCGAACAATGGACTGATGTAAACCCTCAATAATAATATTTTATTGGTTGACACGAACAAAGTGCAAACCTTTGACAAGAAAGGCAACTATCTCGAAATAATGAGAATAGTCTTAAAATGAAGTAACTGGGAGTCGTACTGTACAATTAGTACTTCTCGAATATTTATAATACTCATAATTGATGAACGTTAAATAGAATATTTTTCACTTGATCAACTAGTAAAAACCCTAACGATTCTAATTTTATAGCTCTTATTTGTTGGTTCGAGAGATGAACCAACTAAAAGATAATCGATAAATATTGTCGAATTGTACAATAAATTCGACTGAAAAGATTGAATTCAAGTAGCTCGAATAAGTGAGACTAGTTCCACTGAATCAAATCAATTAGTCGTCTCGAATTAATGAGATCGACCCGATAGCAATGAAATTCCTTCTTCGCTTATAGGGGATACAAATCGCAATAAGCTAATTTAACAGTAAAGTAATATTTAACGAGTAAATAATGCTCAAAAGAAATTATCGCATCATAAGGAGCAACAAATAATTTTCATAATTAATAACTCGAAATTAAATAAGAAATGAAATAATACGAACAGAAATACAAAGTCTCCGAGAGTTAGGGTAGAATGAACTTGCCTCGATCTCGTAGTGCAAATGAATGCAGATAAAATTTATACTCTACCTGTGAACTTGGCTTCGATCTATGGCTCGGGAAATATTCTCTAAAATTGGCAACCAGAAAAACGTGAGGGATTCGTCAAAATAAAGTATTTCTAAACCGCTAATATAGGATCTAAATATTAAATAATAATATCTCTCGAAAATCTCTACAATAAATAACGGAAAATAATCCCCGGATATATAACTTTTTCTTCGAACTCGGGAATCAAATCTAGAAAATATTTTTTTTTTAATATCCGTAAATCCCACTTAAACGAAAATAGGGTTACAGAATATAACGACAATTATCCCTTTTTAAACCTCGTAAATAATTTAATAATATTAACCTCTATTTATTCTCAAAACAAAGTAATTCAACAATCCATTTTTATTCAATTTAAATCCATAATTATTATTCTCACTTTTAACCAAAAGTAATTTATCAAAAGAATTCTACTTTTAATATATCCTCACAATTCTAATTTCTTTTACTCATTTTTAATCTTAATCCGATTTTAGCCTCTAAAATAATCTGATTCGATTTGATTAATTAAAATAATCCGGGTATATTAAATAACAGTCTTCCAAAATAAAACCGTATTTATCTCTATTTATTCATAATTATTCTCTCTTTTATCAACGAATTATTAAGTCTCTAAATCACGTCCCACTAATCTCAAAATATTTCTGTTTAGTTAATCAATTAATTAAACCATTTTTAATTAAACTGTTTAATTCTCTCAATTTTTAATAATACTCCAATTTTAACAAAACTCATTTGAACCTCTTTTATTTATTCATTACTCCCCATTAAAACAGTTAACCGTTCATTTTATTAGTACATTAATATTTTATTATACATCTAACACAACAAGAAATCTGGTCTTTACCTACCAATTACAATTGTAGGTAAAGATGCTTAGACTGTAGGTAAAGATCTTTACCTACTAATATGTGATTGGTCAAAATTGGTAGGTGTTTGATAGTAGGCAAAAACTATTTACCTACACTTATCAAAATTGGTAGGAAATTTTTTTATGGACCCCACTTAGTTGAATTGGCTCTACAAGTCATCACATGACGTGTCACTTCCATGTGCAATCTTCTAACTGGTACACGTGGAACCTCGTAACTGGTCCACATGTCAACATAATAATTAACCCATGTGGTGCCTCGTGATTGGTACACATGGCATCCTACGATTTGTCAACGTGGTAACAGGTTATTTGTCCACGTGGCATCTTGTGATTCACCCATATAGTAGTCTGTGATTTGTCCACATGGTCACGTTTAATTGTCCACATATTTATAAAGGTAGGTAAATGCTCAATAATGGTAGGTAAAAGCTATTCATACATACTGATACATAAAATATCATTGTTGAAATTTAAATGTAAAGCATACACAAGTAAACAATTTTTAGCCAACATACCCTATGACAATAAAATACTAACTAAAAGGGAAATTTACAAATCATCATGGTTTTCTGAATTTGTAGCAGAAGCTTCATTTGTGGATGGAGTTGAAGGAGGTGGCATGAGATTGTTATACCGCAGTATGTCATAAACTTCAAGAACACGATTATTGGCTTCATTAAGTTGTTGAAGTATCTCTTGATAGCTTGGTATATTTGGATCAGTAGCGTGTTCCTGATTTGAATTTCTAGTTGCACTTCTAGCAGATCTCCCCCAACCTCGCAAGTATACTAAACGACGACCAAGTACACGCTCCATAATATCTTTGTCAGACAGTTCTTCTGGAGTATGTTCATTCCTTAGAGTGACCATTTGATTCTAGTGAGTAAATGTGTATAACAAGTGTAAATATAAATATATTAAGTAATAATCATGTACTAAAGACAAAAATAATAATAAAGTTCCTGCATATTCGGTACAATTACAATAACTTAAAGGTAATAACAGAAATAAAAAATCTTACATATAGTTCTTGTAGATCCGGTCCGGTCCATCCATTCTTGTCAAAATGATTTTTACGCCATGTCTCAATTTGTCCAGTGAGAGAAGTCAGCACCATCCCTCGTCGTATATGATGGCGTGCTGTAGAAACTGAACCATTTTTTGATGCCCACTTCTTTTTAGAGTAATTTTCAGTATTCTTTACTTCATTGCAATAGATATGAATTCGGTGATACCTTTAGCATATTCCGGAGATAACTTATCTGGTATGTCTATCCATGATCGATCCATGATCCACCTGGCTGTTTAAGAGTTGACAAGAAAAATAAAAGTTTAAATAATTGATCAAAATGTAGCATTATAGTGTGTGCTTGTTACAAAAACTTAAAACTTGGATCTAATATATAAATTTGGCTTTACATAATGTAGCAAAATTCAGTTTCTTAACCCACCAGTGGCCTAACAATGTTTTAGAATTGCATCCCACAAATTTACTTTTGTATTATATCTTGATTAATTAATAGTACATGAGAAAAGAAATTTGAACCCCTGGATTAATGCCATACTGATTAAAGTTATGTTTAGGTAACTAATATTGTAATTAGTTGCAAGAAGTCCCATCAATTTTTGTAATTTGCATGAGCTTCTGTGACTGAACACAAAATTTGTCATTATAAATTTCTTATTAGCTTCTCTAGTTTTTTGCTATTTGAGAGAACACCTAATTTCAAAATTTACTCTATAATAAAAATGAGCCAAATTATTTGCGTATTCTTTAAAAGTTCGACACATTACCAACTCTTAGACCATTGATTTTCTGGGAGTAAGAGAGTAAGTAAATTAAACAAATTATATTTGATTATTAAGATTAATATTAAGACAGTGCTAAGTCATTATTTATATGAATTTCTTCTGTAATTCCCTCAATTCCTAAAAAAATTAACTCTAAATGATAAAATTTATGGCATGGTTCAATAAATAAGAAGTAAACTTATCTCATTGATCATATTCTTTGTTATTCTATAAAAAACAAAAATTTGTTAAGGGCCTTCCTATTAAATTACAGAGTTTCCTGTAGAGATGGACAACACAAACCAATATAGCCTACTTACAATTTAAGTGGTGACATTCTCTTTTCTGGAATTCTGTGCAGATTTTTCTTGTACCCCAATTTTGGACTCAAATTTAATCTTGCATTATAGCATAATGCTTATTTTAAACATATAATAATATCACTACTTATTTGGAGTTTCTTTACATTAGTGATGCATCATGACTCAATGATATGTAAGATTTGTTGATTATTTCTCCTCGAGCCATTCACATTAAAATTCTGTATTTTAATGGAAAGAACATATTCTAGATCTTGATGAGATGTACGAGAAACAACTTGCTAATATATTTGTATTTTAAGTAAATAATTAGTGGAAACATCAAATTTTATTCTTTTTAATGCCCCCACTTCTCACTTGTTTAGTCCTTGAAATAATTTGAGAGGGCCGTTCCCATTAAAACTTGTCCTTTGATATCAAATTGCATACTGTCTATATTGGATTTTATTTGACTACAAAAGTATCAATCTTTATTTGGGTTTGAAAAACTACAATTCTTTACAACTATGTCAAGAATCAAAACTCAAAATGTTTCAATAAACATCGAACAATATATTTAATAAATTCAGTTATGCACGTAATTTTCTGTCAGGCAATTTTACAAATACTTTGTAATGTAATTAGTCGTTTACATCCAAATCAGGCAAAGACAAGAATTCATTCAAATATAAATCAAAGATATATTAGATGGAGACTGACCTTGTTCACAGGATTGGTCTCAACTCTCAATCGAAAATCAATAGATGGATATGTGTTTAAAAATTGTTAATCACCTAAATATAAAGATAATGATGTGCGGTACTTCTGGATTCAAGGGTACAAGAAGGGGTGTTAATTGAAAAAACCCTTGTTAATGACCACGTTACACGTATGTGACACGTAGGATTAGTTCACACATGTTAGCATATAGTTTTTAGTCTTAGATTTTAATTTGAATAATTATATTTTTACCTACTAATAATTGGTACATGTAAAAATTGGTAAGTAAAAGTTAAGTTTTACCTACCAATATATATTGGTAGCTAAAATATTGGTAGGTAAAAGTCAGATATCTTGTAGTGTAACTACAACAGTGGCGTGGGACCCACCTGACCCCACCGCCACGCGCCTCCCCGGGAATCTCTCTCCATCCCGTCTCTCTCTCTCTCTCTCTCTCTCTCTCCCTCTCCCTCTCCCTCTCCCTCTCCCTCTCAATCTCTCTCCGATCTCTCTTCAACCATCATCTCTCTCTCTTGAACTCAACATCTCTCTCTCTCTCTCCGCCTCACATCTCTCACTCAGCCCTGTCTCTCTCTTCCTCTCTCTCGCCATCTCTCACCTTCTCACAACCTGCCTCTCTCCCTCATCTCTAAATCTCTGTCTCTCCATTCTTTTTCCCCTCTCCCTCTTTTCTTCCTCTCTCTCCTACCTTCTCTCCCTCCCCTGCTCTCTCCGTTCTCTCCCCTTCCATCTTCCATCCTCCGAATTCTTACCACCACCATACTCCGATTTCAACCCAAAAACAAACCAACACCACCACCACAACGGTGGTGGTCATCTCCGATCTCCTTCTCTCCTCCCCGCTCTCTCCTCTCTCCCATCTCGCCGATTAAATCTCTCCCTCTACCTCCTTACTAAACCAATAACAACAACAACAATTCGGACAAGAACGCACAATAACGAATTGAAAATTAATAAAAAAACGGAAATTAAAGGAGTTATCTACCTGCAGTTGTACTCGGTTTGTATGTATATGGTCGAGTTTATGGTCTTAAAAAGAGACAGTAAGGTTTTTATGGAGTGTTTTGTTTTTGATTGAAAATGATGTACACCCCTCCAGCTAATAAGGATGAGGCAAGTTAGTGTCGTTCATTTATTAAATTTAAAAGGAACAAATCGTGGGAGACAAAAGTAAGTGCTGTGAAAATAATGATATTGTTTTTGTGCAATGTTTGGTAAAAAGAAAATGTTGTCTCCTCAATAATCTCGTTTCCCCATGCAGGCTAATTAAAACGAGTCTTTAATTTCGTTTCCTAAAATAAATTCGACCCAAAACTAAAATCATATTTTCCTAAATTTCCTAATTTTAATAAATACCAAATAAATATAATTAAATAGATATAATATAATATTTACTTACATATGAATATATAAAATTTTGAAATTTTACAAAAACGCGCTAATTAAAATACACTAGTGCATCACTCTTAATTAAAATTTAAATATCGAGTAGGAAAAATTTATTCAAAAATTCACGGTTATTACAAAAACAAATTATCCATGTAATTATATTCTATTATACTAGCTTATAACCGGTGAAATGCACTGCTTCTTTTTTAATATCTATAAATATTTTTTTTTTAATTTTATATGTTATTAATTTACATATCAAATTGTTGTTAAAAAGTTGATATATATATATATATATATATATATATATATATATATATATATATAAGATTTTATACATTCGATTTAATATTTGTACCCTATCTTTAATTCTTAAAATTTGACTTGGATAATTTTATAGCCCACGTAAAATCAACAAAATAATCTTTAATTTAGTGATGGTTTAACAACTATTTTCCAATTAAACCTACACAGAAACAAAAGAGAGAAGAAATTGACGATTTTTTACGTTGAAAATTATATTCAATTTATGAATTCTACTTATAATTCGTTTTGATTATCAAAATACCCTTGTTATTATTTGAAGATAGTTCTACTAACAACCAAATATAATTTTAATAATAAGTGTAGGAGATATTTTGTCCAAAACTTTGATAGTCAGTAGTCTGGTCCTCCGTGCGACAAAATAAATAAGAACCGTTAGATCTTAAAAGAAATAGATGAAAACCGTTGGATCTAGTATAAAAAAATATTTTATATTTTAATATGTTATAAACTATATAAAAAGTGTATTCATATTGAAATACGAAAAGGTGTATGTCAATGATTTAAATTATATATAATTAAGTTTTCTACATTGAATAACATTATCAATGTAGGTCTTCTACATTGAATAGGATTAATGCAAAAATTCGTAATTATATTTTCTCATGAGATTCTGAGTGTTTTATTTGAATAATAATTATTAAATCTTCACTAAATTAAAAGAATTCATGAGTTTCGCTTGGATTTTAAAATCATCCAAATCAGATTTCTAGATCTCAAGATAGAGTCCTAATAGTAAATATAATTTTTTTTTAAATACTAATAAAAAACTAAATAAATTTCAATTCTAATACAACCTCAAAACTTTGATAATCGGTAGTTTGGTCCTCCGTACGACAAAATATAAAAATCGTTAGATCTTAAAATAAATAGATGAAAATCGCTGGATCTAGCATAAAAGAACAATTTATATTTAATATGTATATTCATATTGAAATACGAAAAGGTGTATGTTAATTATTTAAATTATATTAATTAGGTTTTCTACATTCAATGACATTATCAATGCAGGTCTTTTTCATTGAATAGGATAATGCAAAAATTCGTAATTATTTTTCATGAGATTCTAAATGTTTCCATTTGAATAATAATTATTAAATCATCACTAAATTAAAGATAATTTTATGAGTTTCGCTTGGATTGTAAAATTACCCAAATTAGATTTCTAGATCTCAAGATAGATACCAAATAGTAAATATGATTTTTTTAAATACTAATAAAAAATAAATAAAATTTAATTATAATACAACATTTTTTAATTATATCCTTTCAAAATTATATTTTTCTTTTGAAAATTGAATTCTAATACAACCTTTTTAATTATATCCTTTTTAGATTGTAATTTTATTTTTAAAATTAACTTCTAATGCAACCTTTTCTAATTATATCTTTTTTCGACTATAATTTTCTCTTTTAATATGATATAATCTTGATCGTCTAATATTAAAGATATTAGATTCGACAGTTGAGATTATTTTGGTAGTACAGTGACGAAATTTATGGATAAGATCCTCTAATGCTTATTATATATAAGAATATAATAATAAGAATAAGAGGGATAATAAGCGAGTACTACCAAAGGTCAGTGGTTCGATACCCACCAATAACAATATATTTAACATATGATTAATAGGATATAATTTATTGAGAACTTATAAATTATTATTTGTTAGTTAAATTATAAATTATTAATATAAAAAAGATATTTAATTGTTAGCATTAACAAATAATAACCGTTGAATTTAAACTTTATTAACGATCTAAATTGTATCTTAATACAAAATCTCAATAGAAAATATAATTACAAAATTTTACATTAATCCTGTTCAGTGTAGAGGATCTACATTGATAATTCTATTCAATGTAGAAAATCAAATTATATATAACTTAAATCATTGACATACACTTTTTCATCTTTCAGTATAAATACACATTTTAGTTTACATGTTAAAAAGTAATTTTTTTTTACTAGATCCAATGTTTTCATCTATTTATTTCATGATCAAACGGTTCTTATTTATTTTGTGATACTGAATACCAGATTACCGACTACCAAAATTTGGACAAAATCACTCTTACACTTATTATTTAAATTTTATTTTGTTGTTAGTATAACTATCTTCAAATAATAAAAAGGGCATTTTGATAATCAAAACGAATTTTAAGTAGATTTTATAAATCGGATAGAATTTTCAAAGTAAAAAATCGTCAATTTCTTCACTTTTTTGTTGTTGCGTAGTTTTAATTGGAAAATAATTGTAAAAAAATCACTAAATTAAATTTTTTTTTTTAATTTCACGTGTGCTGTAAAATCATCCAAATCAAATTTTAAAAATTCAAGATATATCACAAATATTTAATTGAACGAGTAAAATTTTCTATATATCAATATTTTAACACAAATTTGATATGTAAATTAATAACATATAGATATTTTAAAAAATTAATATAATTATGTATATATTAAATAAGAAACCGTGAGTTGCACTAGTTATAAGATAGTTTATATTAATTAGGGTTAAGTAAAAGAAGATATATAATACCTAAAATAAATGACAGAAAAGATAAATTTAAACTTAATCAAGTAAAGAGAAGATAATACAACATTTTTAATGTTAGGTTTAGCTAGGAGTGAGGTTGTTTAAAAATTATGTAAACAATTTTATGTCCCTTTACATGGTGTTTATTTTTCCAGCCGAAAATAAACACTACTCTCTCTCTGTCCCATTCAATTCTACCAACTTACTATTTTAGGGGTGTACCATCGTTTCTACAGTAAAATTTTAATAATAAAAATACTAAATTTATAATATAAAACAATATTAAACCCGCTATTTCACTATATTATATTATAGATCCCACCGTCTTATTCACTTTTCATTTAACTTTACTCATAGATTGAGAGGTTACCCCACTTAATTACTGTGGAAATTCATGCATGCTTTATCTTCACGTACGTACAACCCGTCACAGACTCACGGACTCAGGAGATGCACCATGCCCGTAAAGCTTAAAGTAATAAAGTACGCCTGATACTACTACGTACTTCTGATCGTAATGGCCTTTGGATTACAAGAGTCTAGATACAATGAGCGATTATAATATATAATTACGAATACTAGAGGACACTGTCTTTGAGAATACAATTACCTTATAAGAAAAGATTGTTGGGTAAATTACTTTGCACTAAACAACGCAATAATTGAATAGTTATAGGGCAATTAACAAGAATAGGCAATTAATGAAATAACGAAACAAAATAAGATCGTAAAATAAGATATAATCAGAGATTGTAAAACAAAAGAAAAGAAAAAACACTTATATCTTTAACAAGAACATAACAGAAGAGCTGAGTACCTCACTTCGCCTAGAAAACCTATGCAATTTATAAATGTTTGTGAACTAGGTACTAATAATTATCCTTGAATCTCAAGTATACCTCTTCTATATATATTTGTATATATATATGTACATCAAGTCGCTCTTTTCTTACCTTACTCAATGTTAGATAAATTCAAATAACCCATTCAAGTAAGCAACTTTGCATACATATAATTATGGATTTCACTTGGAAAATGTTTTAAGAAAATTTAAGTCTTCATATCAAGAAACAACCTCCATTAGTTAGTTTCCAAAAATTACATTAAGAGCACATATCTAAAATATGGCCCAAACTTTCTATTTTCTAACAAAGATAAATTTCTTACCAATGAGGACAAGTATCTATGCTAAGAGGCAAGGACCGGGGTTTCGGGGTGCAGGGGCGGACGCAGGCTGTCGGGACCAAAAAATCTGTGGGGGGCCAAATCTTAAAAAAAAAAAATTTACATGGTGAATTTTTGAAAAAAAAAATAAAAAAAAAATTACATGGTAAATTTTGACAATTTTTCAGAATTGGGGGGGCCAAGACCACCCTTGGTCTGACCTTGGGTCCGCCCCTGTCGGGGTGTGTATAGTACGGAAACATGTGAATTCGGAAATTTTGAAATTATGAGAATACGGGTACGTACGGGGGGACACGTCATGCATAACTATAAATTTACATGTATAATTCAGGTTATACACATATAGAAAACAATTGATAAAATTAAGAATTGTATGCTAACTGAATAAAATGCATAATTTGTTCATTCAAAACATGAAAATAAGTATAATCTCTTCATTTCTGCAAACTGAACATGATAATTAATACGTTTGTATTTGCTTATAGGCATTGATACTTAATTAGAATCGGGGGATACAACGGGTGACCCAGGAGTGTCCCTGCTTCCTAGTATCTATGAAATACAAATTTTTTATGATTACATTGCATAATATATCTCATCACAAAAGATAATCTTAAGGCACATTTTGCGTGCATTCTGGCAATGGAGCACCACACAAGCAAGTGTTGTGGAGATAGGCCGTAGTGTCGAAACTCTGGAGTTTCCCCCCTGTTGGAATCTTGCCGCAGAGATTGTTATGGCTAACGTTAAATGTCTGCAACTTCAATTTGGCCAATCCACTTGACAGACTTCCGCTGATGCTGTTATGGTTCAAATCTAAGTATTTCAAAGAGGGTGGAAACTCCTGCACCCTGGAAAAATTGAAATTAAGCACGTTTTGTGAAAAATCTGCCATCTCCATGCGCTTCTTAGCCCCAAAAAAGAATGATATATCACCTTCCAGTCTGTTCCTCGAAAAGTCAATCCTAATTGGATCTGACCTAGCAAAAGTTGTTGGAACAAAGCCCGTGAGCTGGTTATGAGAAAGATATATGTCCGGGGATCCAGCAAAATTCCCAAAGATATCTGGGATTTCACCGGTGAGTTGGTTCTGTTCTAAGTGAAGGGCTTTAAGGTTTGGAAGGGTAGAAAGCTGAGGAGGGATTACACCTAAAAGTTTGTTGAAGGATAAGTCTAAGCAGGTTAATTTTGTAAGCTGCGGGAAAAATAAAGGGACAGGGCCACTGAGGCTGGTCCGGCTGAGTCGGAGGGAATTTAGGTTTTTGAGTGCAGAAATTTCTTCTGGGATTCCTCCGAAAAGAAGGGGTAGTTTAAGGAACCATAAGGTTTGGAGATAAGGTAGGTCTCCCACCTGAGGTGGGATTTGGCCAGTTAGACCTTCGTCGTCTTGAATGATGAGGGAAATTATGCGGTTGTTTGTTTTGTCACATTTAACTAGGTTCCAGTCACAACAGTCGTTATCTGGTACCCATGAGGCTAGAAGGTTAGTCTTTGTCAAGCCAACCTTGATTTTGAGTAGTGCTTGCTTGTCGTTGTTGTTGCATCTTTCGGATGCAGAAAGGTTTTGAATGCAAAGTAAAATTATGCATATGCACAAAATGGGGTAGAAAGATGATTCAATTTTCATATTGAATTATTGTTTTGAGTTATTGGTAAAAGTTAAGGCAGTTCAGTGTTGTATTTATAGATAGGATTGTGGCATTGGTGCTATTAATTACTTTAAAAGTTTCGAACCTAAATTAAAACTAAGGAATGATACTGTACAGTGTACTATAATTTTCCTATAATTTTCCACTTGTACGTTGAATAGTCATGTTATATATATCCGCATTAAATTTACAGCCTGCAATATTATTATATGAGTTGTGCTACATATTTTTTTTTTTTGAGTAAAATTTAATAAAGCCATACAATATCTACAAACATAATGGAGGCGAATTAAACGTAAACAGAAACAATAACGGTTTATCTTAAGTTGGATGTTAACAAATTGTTTCTATATAGGTGATGCAATAGTATGTATGATTTTATTTAACAATGTTGAGGTGGATATCTTTATTTGAAACATATTTTAGAATTAAATTTGGGTTCTCTAGCATTTATTTAATTAATTATATATTATTCAGTAATAGACATCTATTTAGTGACTCTCTTAAATATATTATAAGAGAATTTCTAATGATAAGATCCTTAGCTAAAAGCATGTATCATGCTTTAAAAAAATGATAGAAAATATGTATATATTCTCCAAATGTATTTTTATATTATAATGATTTAAAAAATTCACTTAAATTCACTTAAATCCAATTATAAAAATATATTATCTTTGTTAGCTAGGGTAACATATTATGCTAGGTGACATTTATCCTATAAGCCATGAGTAACTACAAATTAAGATCCTATAAGCCATGAGTAACTACAAATTGAGCTATTTATTTAAGAACAACACCACTAGTCGAAAATACTAATACTATGGTTTAAACCCGCAATATGCATGGCAATACTATGATATTATCCCTCCACCATTCCACATTTTTGAAGAGAAGGCACAAACATCCAATTCACAGTCAATACATTGATTTTAACCTTTTGTGTATTTCAAAAAAAAAAAAAACCTCTTGTGAAAAGTCTCAAAATGCGGGTAAGGTTAGATATTTTGTACATCTTTACTATTAGAGCTTCTAAATCGACTATATGTCGGTAGAGGATTCAAAATAAAATAAATTATAATAATACTAGAATTTTTTGCCCACTTAACTAGGATCATAAATGAACCCATACATTCGCGAACAGTTCGGTGTTCGATTCGAATAAAAATCTGGCTCAAGTTCGGTTCGATTAAAAAAAGAATCGGTCTTGAACACGATTTTAAGAACTGATTTATAAACGAGTTGAACTTCACCACGATAAAATTTGATTCGATAGCTTGCGAACAAGTTCGATTAATGTACTCGGAAACATAATTCTTGAATATGTTCACGCTCGTGAACATAGCTCATGAATATTTCCATGAATAAATTTGATAATTGAGCTCGTTAACATGTTTGGTATACAAATTCATTAGCAATTCATAAACACATTCAATAAATAATCTTGTATATATTATACATATTTAATTTTTAGAATGTACTCAAAACACTTATTAATTGTACCCCGTTAACTAAAATATCTTATATGATATGCTAGATATTACAATTATTTATTATCTCATTCCAATTAATTGTTTCTAATAATAATAATAATAATAATAATAATAATAATAATAATAATAATAATAATAATAATAATAACAATCATAACAACAATAAAAATACTAATAATTATATTATATCCTTATATGCATTATCCTCAACATATTAAATATAAAAAATTATATTGTGAGAATTATTTTTTTGCTAATATTTAAAAAATAATAAATTGTGAAAATTAGAAAATCATTGTAATTTAATAATATTATAAATATTAAAAAGTATCCGTACATTGTACGGGTTATGAATTTGTAATAATAAAAAAAATAACAACTCAGTCTTGCAATTAGTATAACTAGTATATATTTTTCAAAATCTGTTACCAAATTAAATATTACATTATTTTAAGTGATAAATTTTAATATTAAATATTAGTGATGTATAAATTTATTTATACTACTTAAATATATATAATAAGGTAATAATATATCTTTATGATTGTGTAAAATTTAAAACTAGAATAACTTGCAAATATTTTTTAACATCACATTTTCGTATACAAAAATAGCAAACAAGATTATGAGTTGTTCACAAGTGAGTTCGTGAGCATAAGTTCACGAGCAATATTAAAGATTTATTAGTGAGCACAAATTTGTGAACAAGGTTGAAGAGTTGTTCGAAAATAAAAATTTGTGAGCAAGCTCATGACATGTTCATGAGCTGTTCGTGAATAATTTTTTTTTTTTAACGAACAGAGCTTAAACACATTTTTTGTCTCGATTCAAGTTCGAGCTCGAGTTTGAGTTCTGAGAATATATTACTAAACAATTCAACAAATTAACCATGTAAATTTATATTAATTAAGGAAGGGTTAAGTAAAAGAAGATAATAGCTAAAATAAATGACATAAAAGATAATTTTAAACTTTTTTTTTGAATAATTAGGGTTATATGCCTTACAAATGAATATATGTTCTAACAAATCTCGGGACGAGCGAGAATCGAACCCAGAACTTACGACAAAAAGAAATAAATTTTTACCATTTGAACTATGTCATCACGCTCAGATAAGTTTAAACTTAATTAAGTAAAAAGAAGATAATACAACCTTTTTAATGTCAGCTACCGGGTCATGTCAGTCTGTTTAAATTTCTGTACTACAGTATGGTGTTTATTTTTCCAGCCGAAAATAAAGACTAATATTTTGCCGTATTCGTATAATCCACTTCTGGCCTAATGGCCTATGCGTGATAGATTGACAGGTTACCCTA
This sequence comes from Saposhnikovia divaricata, assembly GCA_036435485.1. Lineage (NCBI taxonomy): Eukaryota > Viridiplantae > Streptophyta > Magnoliopsida > Apiales > Apiaceae > Saposhnikovia > Saposhnikovia divaricata. The sequence continues at coordinate 680,036 of JAZHRN010000127.1, read as the reverse complement.
CTTAATTATTGTGAAAATTCATGCATGCATTATCTTCACGTACGTACAACCCGTCACAGACTCACGAGATGCACCATGCACGTAAAGCTTAAAGTAATAAAATATATATCAAAACAATAATAGATGGGATTGTGGCATGGGTGCTATAATTAGTAGTTTAAAAGTTTCAAACTTAACTAAGGAATGAAACTGTAGTCAAGTGTACTATAATTTTCCTCCTGTACGTTGAATAGTCATGCAATATCTTTGTTAGCTAGGTGACATATGGTGACATTATCCTATATGGCATGAGTAACTACAAATTGAGCTAGCTATTTATTTAACGACACCACCCCCTAGTCGAAAATACTAATACAATGGTTTAAACCCGCAATATGGCAATACTATCCTTCCACCATTCCACATTGTTGAAGAGAAGGCACAAACATCATTCACGGTCGATATATTGATTTTAACCTCTTGCGAAAAGTCTCCAAATGCGGGTAAGGTTAGATATTTTGTACATCTTTACTATTAGCTAGGGCATCTAAATCGACAATGTCGGCGGAAGATAGAGAAGTATCAGGTATCCCAAATTTGTTATCAAAATTTTTATCAAATGATATCGTATGATATATAGTATTACATTTTAATTTATGATTCATATATTTACACGCGGTATAATTAGAAAATTACCAATCATAATTCTGAGTTCTGACACATAAGTATTTAACACATTTCACACAACATGGGGTTTTTTAAGGTACATGGATAAAAACATTGCAGAGGGGGAGATATACAACTAATGCGATACTCGTTTTTTAGTCGTTTGTTTTTTCAGCTCACATTTCAAAATATGTTTTGATCGTACAATTATGTTAATTTTTTTAAATAATTTATAATACTAATTTTATGGTTTATTATAAATATTTTCAAATGTATGCAGAAAAATGAAACCATCATTTAAATGAGAAAAAAGTGAGCAGTATAGATGTTACATCAAAGTATCAAATCAACTGAGCATGAAGTCTTTAACAAGTTGAAAGACTACCGGGTACATACAAACAAACATAAAGAATCCAACGAGTAAGGTTGAGTAAGGTTGTAAATTGATCGGGACTATCCGGTATTTCGGCTTATTTCCGATTCGAAAATATGATATATATCTCATATTCGTTTTATAAATGATATAAAGCTGACGGGAAAATTGAACCCGGATAAAATATGATCCCGGATATGAGCACCTATATACCCGTTCAGATTAAGTCTCATATTTTTCTTATAAAAATGATCATACCCGAATATATTTAATGATCCATATTCGTTTCAAACCCTAATATGAATTAAATTTTTATTTCATTATATTTCTAGTTGAATAGCATATTATAATTTCTTAATAACATTTATAAAATTAAATTTTCATAAAATATGAGTTATCCGCCCGAGTATATATCATCAAATACTTAATAGATCAATTATTTAAGTTTTCAATTCGTGATTATTATGTTTTTACAATATCATATTTATTTTATAATAGATTAATCACTGATTAATCTCTATTTCATGGGTTACTGAACTAATTAATAACCCGAATATTCGATTAAACATTCCGATTAGTTCTCAAATACCCGATTAATCCTTGGACAATGGATCTACCGATTAAGTTCGATTCCCGCTTTTTACAAACTAAATTCAAATAAAAATGATATATATTGTTAGTGGATTATATTTGACTCATATTATATAGATTACAAACTACTCGGTTAAAAAAAATACGATACTGACTCATGTTCAGTTCAGATCCGAAGCTCAGTATTCGAGATCGGTTAGATCCGAATAAAATGATCCCAGACCCAAATCTGAATACGATAAAAGTAAATTGATCTGATACTTGAGCAAATGGATGTCTTATTTTACTCGAATCATATTTCAGCCGTACCAACGAGTGCCTTCTAATCATTCGATCGAATCTTACATGGAAGGGTAATTATGTCTGTGTATTAGATTTCCGTCAACAACAAGTTTACATTAAAATTTATACTTTTACTAATTCTAAATAATATATGTCCTTTGTTAAATAACTATTATTATTAATAATAATTTTATTAATTAATATTAAAAGTTAAATTATTTAAATAATAAATTATTATACTCTAATTTGTTTAATCATGTAATTTTAAAAATATTTAAAAATAACACGTGTTTTGTACGGGCCACAAGATTTCCAAGATGAATTTCTTAAATGTTATCAAATGATCTATGTTCACGTATTCAAATTTTTTATTATTAATCTAAGAAAATTCAAGAAATTAGTAATTTTATGATAATATAAATGATTGAAGTTTGGAATGTTGGTTAGTACTTAAATTTTTTTATAATTACATATTTTTAGTATTTTTTATCTATTCACATTTATTACAACAAGTATCGGTCTAAAAAAAGCGTGACACAAAAGTGATTATTATTTTAATAATATTTTATTAGTTTATATTATGAAATCAACTTAGGTAATATACATCTATTATAATTATACATTTTTTAGATTATAATATTAGTAATATGTTATAATGTAAATAGAGTTTAAAAAGTTTGAGTACTTATGAAATTGAGATATGTTACGACTGTGTTAGATATATACTACTATTATATTATTATTATTAGTGAATGGATTTTGTTAGGATTTATGGGTGATAGCGTAGAGATAACTTAACTAGTACTTAGTTTATTTGTATAGGCTAAGTAGAACATACTGTCACAACCAGAGTGTGTTCTTGTAATCGAATAATTGCTGAAATGTAATAAGTATGTATCTTGGAAGAAGTTCATTGATATGTTCAAGCCTCAAGAGAATACATCAGTTCGACATCAATAATAAAGTTACTGTCAATACATTAATGGTAACGTTACAAGAAGATTGTATGTTGCAAGGTCACGACAGCAAGTTTCATTTGACAGCAACATTGGCTTCAGCAGGGGACAGCAACATTCTCACAATTGACAGCAAGTTTGGAGTTCCGACAGCAACATTGGCGGAGCTCAGACTGTCAACTACTGAATATTCCTATGACAGCAAACTTGGCGGCAAGGGTTACTATCTCACTGAATTATTTGATTTGGGGATTTTATCTCAGTCAAACCCCCGTGACAGTTTAGATGTTCGAGAAACAGATTTGTTACAATCCGTCAAAGATTGTAGCAGACCTGCAAGAGTACGACAGAAGCTTGAGAGATCACAAGACGAGGCTCGACATTTCAAAGAGTATGACAAGTCTGCATCTACTAGAATTGTTATAGCTAATTTTGGAAAGAACCCAGAATGCCTTATGCTTGAAGATAACTCTGTTTGTATAGCATTTTAGGAAAAGTCACATGTGAGGGCAAATTGTGAGGAGCTGTCACTTGAAAATGACAACAACTCCGCGACCCATGTGACTGAGATGAAAAAGAAAGATTAGTCTATATAGAGACACATCTCTCATTCTTTCTATAAGTGATTCACACAAGAAGTCGAAGCTTGAGAAAACCATTTTTCTCGAGGTTGTAGCAACACATTACAAAATAAGTAAAACATTTATTTTATGAGAACATCTTGAATTACTACTTGTGTTTGCAATTCTTGTGTAGATAGTTTACAATCTTTGTCATTGTTGTTGTGCTAAAGATTTGAAATTATCTATATTGCATTCAACCCCCCCTTCTGCAATATACTCCGGGACCAACAACTGGTATCAGAGCAACAGATTGATATACAAATCTGAAGATCATGACGAGTGTTCAGAAGTCAAGTGGTATCAAGATTCCAGCAGTCTTTGATAAAGAGAACTACAATTTCTGGAAAAGAAAGATCTTGTTATTTATCAAAGCTACCCATCCACTATACTTGGGAATCCTTGAGAACGGCCCTTCATTCCTCAAAAGGAAGTAGCTGCTGCTACTGTATATGACGAAGTCATTCCAGCCCATTGGGTTGCCAAGAGGCCTTCAGAATACACAGAGACAGAAAAGGAGAAAGTAGCCTTGGATGACTACTTACAACTTATTTTACTCGACTCTCTCACTTTAGACAAAGCCATGTGTGGTAATGTCATGGGATGTTCATCTGCAAAAGAGATGTGGAGTAAGATAGAGCTGCTGTGTGAAGGAAGTGAAGAGGTTCGAGAGAATCAATGGCAAATCCTTGTATCACAATATGAAGCCTTCATGGCCAAGCCAAGCGAAGAACTCACACACATGTTTGAAAGGTTCAGTAAGCTAATAGCTGAGTTACAAATCCATGGGAAGTTCTATGATAGAAAGGAGATCAACATCAAATTTCTGCTAACTCTCCCTGAGCATTTTGAGCACAAAGTCACAGCCATAAGAGAAGGAAGAAACTTGAGCGATGTCTCTCTAGAAACTCTTTATGGTGTGCTCAAATCATATGAACTCGAACTCTTTCAAAAGAGAGCTATTCAAACTGGAACCAAAGGAAAGTTGGCAAACATGTCAGGAGCCCTTGTAGCTCATGAACCACAAGTAGCTTATCCAAGTGAATCCTCAAAAAGTTCACAACCAACACAAGTACCACAATTGAAGATTAAAGAGGTGTTGGATGATGAGGAGAAGGTGGTTCTGCAGCTCAAAGACGTTGAAGATGAAGACTTCTACACAATAGAAGAGATTGAAAGCATGGATAATCCAACCATGGCTTATATGGCTAAGAGATTAAAGAACATCATGTTCAGAAGGGACAAGTCATACAAGCCACAGGGTCAAACATCTAAGTTCAACAAGGGGAGTTTTTCAAAAGCTGCTGGTGGTGCCACGAGAGGTGGATACAAGACTGGGATGGTGGATAGGTCGAAGTTCAGGTGCTACAACTGCAATGAGCTAGGTCATTTTGCTACTGAATGCAGAAGACCAAAACAGAATCAAGGAAAAGGATCTGGAAATCAGTTTAAGAGGAATCAAGGTAAAGCCTATGTGGCTGAAGGGAAATGCTGGGATGATTCTGAAGATGAGGAAGAAGAAGAGTTTGTAAACTTGGCCCTCATGGCTAAATCTGATGATGAATCTTCTAGTTCCTCAACTCAGGTACCATCTCTAGTCTTACTTGATATGTCTAAAACTGAATACAAGCATACCATTGAAGATTGAAGTGCTAAGATGTTTAACATTCATGTTAGTTTATCTGCTGCTCACGAAGAAATTGCTAAGTTAACTAAACAAAATGAAACTCTCAAATCTGAAAATGAAATGTTATTGCTTAGAACCAGTCCTCTAGATTCGTTAGCTCAAGAGAATACTAGATTGAAAAATGATATTGTTTGTGCTAAGGAAATAGAAGAATTTCTCAGGAATCAAATTGAAAAAAATGAGTTTAAACTCAAAGCATTTAGAAACTCTTCTAAGTTAGTCCAGGAATATCATGATAATCACACTGAGAATCAAAAGGTAGGTATAGGCTTCGAGTATGGTAGGAGGCATGGAAAGGCAATTGCTCTTGATGATAGTGATGCTGTCAAGCCTCATATTCTCAAAAGAGTTTACAAACCGATTTTCAAAAATCTTCAAGCTAATTTTGATGAAACCTCCCTATTCATCAAACAAGAGCTTCTTGATGAGGATGAGTACGTTGACAGCACACTAGATGAAGGGAAAGATACTGTCAAGTCTCCCGTGATAGAAACTTTGCCAAGCAATCAGACAGAATGTTCTAAAGTAGCTGTCAACAAGGATATGACAGAAACTTCAAAGGATACTGTCAAGAGAGAACTCAAGACAACAACTTTCAAACCTGCTGTCAAGATAGAGAGAAAGAAAGGTACTGTCAAAGGTAGCTCGACAGCAACTTCAGAACATACTGTCAAGGAAAATGCCTACAAGCCTAAGAATAGGAATGGCAAGTTAGGAATTGACAAAAAAAATGGCTATGCTCATGTTAAAGACACTCCTAGGAAGCTTTACAATAATTGTGGCTCATCTCAACATTTAACATTTGTTTGTAAGAAACCCAACAAGAACAAGGTTAATGCGACCAATGTTAGTGGTAACTTACATAGAACCCCCATCATGCAAAGAGAAGTGGACGTCTGTAATAATATTGAATGTATGCCATGCAAGATTGTTGTTATGAGTACTTGTTTCAATTTGCCTATTCTGTCTACTGAAAGATGTTCCTATATGCAAACTGCTGAGACTTCTAAGCCTGCCTATGTTGGTAAAAAGGCAATATCTACCAAGAGAAAGACCAAGTCTAACTCTAAGCCTAGGTGGACTGTGAAAGAAGTCAAACAGGAGGATTCTGTTAGGTCCGATAAGATTGTAGAAGGGGGGGTTGAATACAATCTTTACCTTTTTATCGAAATTTGTCCTTTAAATTAAATTTGATAAACACAAATTTATCTGCGGAAATATTTAACACAATTTTTCAAGTTGAATATAACTGTATATTAACTTGATGTGGTGTTACAAAATCAGTATAACAACTTATCAAGATGTTAATAACTAATTAGAAAATTAGACATGAACTTTTCTAATTTAGTTAATAATAATCAAGATAAGAACTAGGAAACTTAATTCGCTAGTAGTACAAGAATCACAAATAAACAAGTTCTATCGGATAGAATATCACAAAGATGAAGAACTTGAATTTCTAGGAATTGTTTAAGCTTTGGTGTTCTTGAGTGAGAGAAATCTGTTCTTGATGAAATGTTTCTGCTGTGTTTTCTCTGTTATGACTTAATCTGGTATGTTCTGATCTTTTATATCAACAACAGGTCTTGCTGGCTTTCTATAGTATATTTAATAGCTTCAGCATGACTTAAACAGCTTCCAAGACTTGATTTTCCTTCAATAAGACTTACACAAACCTCCATTAAGACCTAAAATGTGTCGGTAAGACTTACCAGAATTTAGGTAAGACTTATAACAGCTGGCAGAGGTCGGTAGGACTTAAATCAGGCCGGTAGGACTTAAATCAGGAAAGGCTTCTGTCAGTAAGACTTACATTAAGTCTTACCGAGTTTTATCCCTTCCAAGACTTAATCAACTTTCTTTCTTTAAGTCTTATTGATCCAATTAATTAGTTAATGTTTTAACTAATTCATATTTAATTGATACAATAATTAATTTAATAAATAAATTAATTCTACCAGAATTAATTCATTTAATTAAATCAACTAAATTAATTTATATCAATTATAAATGAATTTAATTAAATCAATAAATAATTAATTTAATTCTTACAAACCACTAAAGGTAGTAAAGAATTACCACTGATTTGTGTTGACGTTCGATGTACTGTCTGGTTCATGAACGACTAACTTCAATGACGCTTCTTCACTTTTGACTTTAGGTTGTGGTTTATTTCTTCTCTCAATTCTCTTGTACTGTAACTGATCTTCAAACTATCACTCGAAAAATCTCTGTCACTATTCCAATGAATCCATTAACTTCAATGCTGTACTGGGGCTTGATCAGATAACTGAATCGTCTTCCAGTGTATGACATCAAAACTATAGATTGACTTTTCTTCTTTCTTCTGACAGATAATACTTCTTGAGATTCCTGTGACAGTTCATATGTATATTTACTTATTACAATTTGGTTTAAGTTGATTAGGATCCTCTAACTACAAATAGGCTGAGTCATATGCCTTTCAATCTCCCCCTATTTGTTTGTTAGACAATAATAAGCAAATTCCTAGAGGATACCTCAACTAATCCAACTTAACCAAATGAAAGATAAAACTTTAAATACTAAGTAAATATGAAAAAAAGTTCTGGTTTATATTTAACATTTGCCAGATTCAAACATGAAAGATAAATACAAGATAGATGATCCTCTAGACTGATCATATGATATAAATTCCTATCAGGATTTATCTAAGCTCTAAAGATATAACATGTAGAGCAATTCTTTATCTTCAATTGTCTTCCCTTCTGAATTCTCCTTCTTCTGGCTCATCTGTGACTTGAAGTTTCATGTGTAGATCAGAATCAACAAGACGTTCTCTTCTTGATGACAATCCTTGAGGTAAGACTAAAGGAATTCCAAGCTTCTTTCTCAGTTCACCTTGAAATTTCTTGTAATCTTTTATGTTCGTTTGTGCATAGGAACGGATGTGATCTGCAGCTATTACCTTTTCTTCAGTCAAGTATCCATGATTTCTGAGAGCATATTCAGCATATACCAAGTGCTTTGCATGATGTTCGTATAGCTCATCTGTCTGAAGATTGATTGTGTGAAGTACCTCTCCCTTAAGAAATTTTACTTGTGGAGGTTCCTTAATCACTTCAGGTCCAGCTCTTTCAGCAAATTCTTTGAACTTTTCATGTAACAATACACCTAGCTCAGAAGATGTTCTTACCTTAGGCCTAAGTACCCATATCTCTGTCAGTGATCTGTCATAAAAGAACTGAATAGATACTCTGAATGTTCCAACTTTATGACAATCTACAAATATTACTAGCTCATCAGATTTGGGTTCAAATGCAGTAGTTATCCTGATGACTTCTACCTGTAAGGCCTTTATATACATTTCGTGAATTGGATTTGCCAGTTTGAATTCTTCGAGAATTTGTCCAAGACGACGATCTTCATAATCAGAACTCTGAGGTGAATCAATTGCTCTTTGAGCACGTTCCCATTTGTCACCGCTCTTTAGTCTGATGTATGTTTTTCTCTTCTCAACATTTATAGCATGTAGTCATTGTAATGCTTGCTGTTCAGCTTTCTGAAGTTCTTCATTTCGTGCAATTTGCTCTAAAGATTTTTGAAGTTTTTCTTCTCTCAGTTGCAAATTAGCTTCCCTTTGAGCAAATAATTCTTCAGATTCTTTCTCAGCTTGTTGAGCTTCAAATTCGGATATCACTGGTCCTTCATCTTCCCAGTGACTAAGATCAGGTTCAGGAAGTTCTTCACCTTGATCAGGGAATTCAAGATCAGCAAAAACATCGAAGTTATCCGGTTCACCCGTGTAATAATAACCTGTGTTCTTGTCTTGAATTTCTTCTTCAGTTTCTTCAACTACTTTCTTCCTCTTAACTTCACCTTGGTCAGATTTACCAGATTTACCAGATTTTCCTTCTCCTCCATCTCTTTCTTTAGAAGTTTTATCTTGTGACCCCTTTGATTTCTCCCCTTTAGTTGAGGAATCCTCTACAGACTTATCAGTTGCCCCAGCTTCAGGATCCTGTTCATCATCATCACCACCCTTACTTGTAAAGAATTCAATTTCTTCATTTGTAGGTTTGCGACTTTGACTTACAAGATTAAGCAAATGTCTTAACCCTTTAGCCTGGTGTGCATTTTGCTTTTCGATCTGGTCCAGACGAGAATCAGTAGATTCTTGATTGTGCTGTACCTCTGACTGTAGATTATCAACTTTCAAGGAAATCTCAGAAATTAACATGTCTTGAGCAACAGTAATATCTCCAGAGTCATCAAGTGCCTTTTCATGAGAGAGTTCGAGAGATTCTATCTTCTTGGTGAAAGATGTCTTTAAGTAATTTATGTCCTTCTTCACTACAGCAAGCTGACTGTTGACAGAGGTGGATGTAGAAGATCGCTCACCCACTTGTGCTCTAAGAATTTCTGTTTCAGCCTTGCTGACTGCAAGTTCTTTCTCTAAAGCATTTATCTTTTCTAATAATGAGAGAGTGTATGTGTCAGTGTGTGCGCTCACCTGACGTTCACTTTGAGATCCACTCACCTGAAGTGCATGTGTTTCACTCAATTTTATAGTATTCCTCACATCACTCCTCTCAGATTCCTTAGCTGCTTCCAGATTTGTACCTGCATGTAAAATCACCCTAGCCTCCTCTGGGAAGGTCAGTGGTGGTGCAATGGGAGTTCACAAATCCCTGTCCTTAATCAAATCTACTTGAACATTTGAAATTGTTGACTGAATTGCTTCAGTAGTAGATTGATCAAGTTGCCTTCCACCTTCTCCAGTCGAAACTGCGAGTGGAAAATCCCTTGTGGGAGCCAGGAGTGTTTGTCCCGGGAGGGGAGATGATGGTTCTATTAAGGTTGGCTGAGAACCAAGATTTCCCTCTAAAGCTTGTGAAGACTCTTCTACCGTAACTATGGTAGGCACTGTCACATTTTCTACGTGCTCTCCTTGCAGTGTGTCCTGAGACTCATTTAAAGGTATGTCTTCCCCCATTGTGAGTAATAGGGGAGGTGTGCTTGACTCACTACAAGGTGCCACGGCCCTATGGCGAATTTCAATAGAATCATCCTGTTGAGAAGATGATTCTAGTAACTGTGTAACGGCCATATCAATTTCCATATCCTGTTGGGAGGATATAGACGGGCTTACAGTTGCCTCAGTTTGAGTTCTACTTTTCTTTTCTAGAGGCAGAGCTGTGGGTTCACTCATACTGCCACTACTGATTCGACTTCTTTTTACTTGCAATTTCTTTCTGGAGTGAAAAGATATGAGTTTTGGTGGTTGAGTGTTTGGCTCTACGACCTTGGTTAGAGGTTGTGGTACTACAACCCCTTGGTCAGACCTACCAACCACTTGGGTTCCAGAAATAGATTGAGAAGTAGTAGTTTGAGGAACAGAAGGCAATACCTGGTCAGCTGATTCCGCAACAGTCTCTGATAAGATGGGTTGATCCAATTCAGGTTCAGGGACAGATGCAGTTTCTTGCACTGGATGTTCAACAGCAAGAGCAGCTGGCTGAGGGACAATTTGCTGAGCAGGTTCAACTTGTTGATTGCCTTGATTTTCATTATCAACAAGTATGTTTTCCACTGGTGGTTCAGGGTTTAGTTCTGGTTGTTCAGGTTCTGGTACAGGTTCAATAACAGGTAGTTGTATATAGTTTGACATGTATTGGGTGACAACTACAGGTATGTTTGTGAATTTTGGCTTGTTGCTGTACTCAGTGAACAATCTGGTAGTAGGTTTACCTGACGCCAGTGATTCTCCATTCAGAAATTGGGCTTGGTTTTCTAGTTCCACAAGATGATTAAAAATCAATGAGAAGAATCTTGGATAATAACATGAAACTTTATGTCCATTATCAAAATTCTTCTTTGCATTAATGATTCTTCTAACCATCGGAACACACAGTAGTCTGCCAATATTAATCCTTCGGTTGTGTGCAACTGCATATCCAATATGTTGCAAGAAAGATGGTAATACCCCGAAGTTCCCTTTCGTAGTATTGGCAAAGACTCTACCTAGTGTATCAAACAGATAATCCCATTCCTGAACGAAGTTCTTTTTATTCCAGACAGTTTGATCAGGACTGTCTTGATAGAATACACCATTTAAAAAATTTATCATTTCTTGATCTGATGGTAATTCTTCGAAATTATCAGTTGGAAAATTTAAGACCGTATTTATTTTATTTTCATTCACTGTGTACTGATTATCTCCTACAGAGAAGATAAAAGATCTGTTATCATTAGAAATGACAGCAGTAGTACACATGATTCGCAAAGGTTCAATTTTCAGAGGAGCATCTAATCTCAAAGCATTGCGAACCAGTGAATTTTCATTTAAAAACCGAATCCACGGTCGAAAACGTTCAACTGAACATTTTTCTGGATCAAAATAACCGATTAAATTATGTTTAATAATTTCAAATCGATCAGCCATTTTAATCAAGATTTAATTTCCTTGAAAATTTCAGATTTTACAAGTTTTTAATTTAAAAATTAATTTTTCGAATTAATAATTAATTAAAAATTCGGAATAATTAAAAGTTCTTCAAAAATTCTGAAAAATTCACACAATGATCTCCTTACATACACAAACACACATGTATTTTTAGTTTTTCAAGAATCAATCCCAGATTTCCAGAAAAACAGATCTTGAAATCGTTTTTCGAAAATAAAAATTCTTAAGAACTGAACCAAAAGTCGATTTTAAGTGATCAAACTGATGATAATCAAACAAGGAATCGATTAAACGTGTTTATTGCTTGATTCCAGTTAGATTCTAGTGAAAATCGGGCATGAATTCGACTGAGATTGTGTGTATGTATCGTATGTATATCTTTTAGTACTCTAAGACTTAACTTGAGAGTATTACTTAAAATGAAACTAAGACTTAAAAATAACCTAACTGTTATATATATACTAATAAACTGATTAAGACTTAACAATATTACTAATAAGACTTAACTATATTAAGACAAATAAGACTTAAAAATAAGTAATTAAGACTTAATTAACTTACAGGTGATTAAGACTTAATTTACACTGACTAAAGACTATGACTTAAAAAAAATATTAAGACATAACTGATATGTACATTGAATAAGACTTAATTAAAACTAAGATTAAATTAAGACTTAATATTAACAAGACTTAACTAACTGCTATGATTAAGACTTAAAAATAAATCGAATAAGACTAAATTAAAAACTCGCTAAGACTTATTTACAAACACATGAATATGACTTAACCTTACAAAACTCAGTAAGACTTAACCTAAGTCGAAGTTCGAGATAGACTCATTAAGACTTAACCTAAGTCGAAGTTCGAGATAGAGTTCGAGTTAGTAGTTAACTCGAACAAAGACCTATCTCGAACACCTAAGTCGAAATTTGAGATGAATTTCGAGTTAGGAGTTATATGACTTATTCTAACAAAACTCAGTAAGACTTAACCTATTTAAGTCATACCGATTTTTATAAGTCATATTGAGAGTTTTAACTAATTTTAAGTCATAATTACTATAAACAAACATTAAAAACACTATAAAATATACAAATTACTTATAAAAATTATAAAAATATTATATAAAATTAAACAAATAATAAAAATAATTATACATACCATATGCTAACCTATTAACGAAAACAAAGCAATATTAACAAGACAAACATTACAAAACATATGATAATTTAATTACTAAAATAGAAATAAATATCTACAATTATTCTAAAAATACAGAAGTATGAAGTATTAAATAATATGAATAAACAAAGTGAAAAATAATTAAACAAACAAGAAAATCAGATGGTAAAATAATTATACAAGTGATTTCAGACAACAAATATTCACAGAATAATCACTTGTAAAATTATTAAAGATCAAATTTCAGATATTAATTACTGGGACTGTTTAACATACCCAATTCACTAACAATTCTAGTGAATGAGGATTCATTAAGCGACTTAGTAAAAATATCTGCAGTTTGATCTCCAGATCCTACAAATAGTAGTTCCACTGTACCATTCATTACATGCTCTCTTATAAAATGATACCTTATGTCAATGTGCTTTGTCCTTGAGTGCTGGACAGGATTGCTTGCGATTGCTATGGCACTTGTATTATCACATAAAATAGGAATATTTTCCAATACAATGCCATAGTCCATTAATTGATTCCTTATCCATAAGATCTGAGCACAACAGCTTCCAGCAGCTATATATTCAGCTTCGGCTGTAGAGTTGGAAACTGTTTGCTGTTTCTTACTGAACCAGGATACCAACCTTCCACCTAGGTATTGACAACTCCCAGATGTACTTTTCCTGTCTACAACACTTCCTACATAGTCAGAATCTGTATATCCAATTAAAGTAAAACCAGATTCATTAGGGTACCAGATGCCTAAATTAGGCGTACCCTTTAGATATCTTAAGATTCTTTTAACAGCAGTGAGATGGATTTCTTTAGGGTTCGCTTGGAACCTTGCACACAAGCATGTGGTAAACATTATATCTGGTCTACTAGCAGTTAGGTAAAGCAATGAACCAATCATACCTCTATAGCCTGTGATATCTACCTTGGCAGAACTTTCACATAAACCAATTTTGACAGCTATAGTTGATGGTGTCTTTGCTGATGAGCACTCCTCCATGTGATATTTCTTGAGGAGCTCCTTGATGTACTTAGATTGACAAATAAATATTCCATCTTGTCTCTGACTTATTTGTAATCCAAGAAAGAATTTCAGTTCTCCCATCATGCTCATTTCAAACCTACCCTGCATTAACTTAGAAAACTTCTTGCACAGAATCTCATTAGTAGACCCAAATATAATATCATCCACATAGACTTGGACTAATATTATATCATTCTTATGTCTTTTAGTGAAGAGCATTTTGTCTATGACACCTCTTATAAAACCATTTTCTAATAGAAATTCAGAAAGAGTGTCATACCATTTTCTTGGGGCTTGCTTAAGACCATAGATAGCTTTGTAAAGAAAGTAAACATAGTCCAGATGATCTTGATCTTCAAAACCAGGAGGCTGTTCTACATACACTTCTTCATCTAGCTTACCATTCAGAAAGGCACTCTTGACATCCATTTGATAAACTTTGAATCTTGAATAGGATGCATATGCCAAGAATATTCTGATGGCCTCAGGTCTTGCCACTGGAGCATAGGTCTCGTCATAATCAATGCCTTCAGCTTGAGAATAACCTTTAGCTACCAGTCTTGCTTTGTTTCTTATCACAGTGCCATCTTCATCTAGTTTGTTTCTGAATACCCATCTTGTGTCCACCACTTTTCTATCTTTAGGTCTGGGTACCAGCTTCCATACTTCTAGTTGCTTAAATTGATTGAGTTCATCTTGCATAGAAATCACCCAATCAGGATCAGATAGAGCTTCTTCTACTTTCTTAGGTTCCATAACAGACAGAAACCCAGAATAATTACATTGATTCTGATAAGCTCTTCTTGTTTTCACACCAACATCTGGATCACCAAGAATCAGCTCAAAAGGATGAGCTCTATTCCAAACAGTTTGTCTGGGAAGAATTGATCTTGACGATTCGCCTTGTTCTTCAGTATGATGTTGAGTATGACTTGTTGACCCTTCATTATCTCCCCCGGAGTTGTTGCCAGTTTGACTTGTTGATGGTTCAAGAGTATCAGTGGTGTCTTGAAAATTATCATTGTTTTCATCAGCATCACCTTGATCATTAACACCAACATTTGGATTATTATTATCAGCAACAACGTCAGGTTGATTGTCATCATCTGAATCTGAGTCTGACATATCATCAAACTTAAGCTTTTCAGATGGATCTTCATTTTGGATATTTGGGAGTTTTGTGTCATCAAATGTAACATTGACACTTTCCAAAGTTTTCTGTTGATCAATAAGATACACCTTGTAGGCTCTTCTAGTATAACCAATAAATATTGCTTCATGTGCTTTTTCTTCAAATTTACCACCTTGATCATCTCCTTCTTTCAGCACAAAGCATTTTGTCCCAAATACATGGAAGTACTTGAGAGTTGGTTTCTTGTCATGTAGAGCTTCATATGGTGTCTTCATTAAGTCTTTATTGATAAGTGTTCGATTCTGGGTATAGCATGCAGTGTTGACAGCTTCAGCCAAAAAGCTCAATGGAAGCCTTGATTCACTTAGCATAGTACGTGCAGCTTCAATCAAGGTTCTATTCTTTCTTTCAACTACCCCGTTTTGCTGAGGAGTTCTGGGAGCCGAGTACTGTCTAGTTATACCATTTTCAGTGCAAAAGTCATTCAGAACTGCATTCTTGAATTCAGTTCCGTTGTCTGACCTTATAGCTCTTACTGGACGATTAGAATCCAGCTCAATTAACTTAATGTGATCAACTACCAGTTGTGGAGTTTCATCTTTTGAGTTCAGAAATAGTACCCATGTGAATTTTGAGAAATCATCAACAATCACTAGAGCATATCTCATCCTTGACATAGACATCACACTAACTGGACCAAACAAATCCATATGGAGAAGTTGTAATGGTTCAGTTATTGATGATATGTTAGTGCTCCTGTGAGTTGCCCTTTTTAACTTCCCTTTTTGACAAGCATCACATAGACCTTCCTGAGTAAATTCAATCGAAGGTAAACCTCTCACCAACTCTCTTTTCACTAGAGAATTCATTGTTTTGAAGTTAAGGTGAGAAAGTTTCTTGTGCCATAACCAACTTTCATCAGTGGATGCCTTTGAATAAAAACATCTAATTTCTTCTGTGCTTCCAGAATTCATATTGGCTATGTACAAGTTTCCTTTTCTTACTCCAGTCAACTGTGGCCTTTCATTTCTCTTGTGTGATATTAGACAATTCTTCTTGTTGAAATGAACTTCATAACCTCTGTCACAGAATTGACTAATACTGAGCAAATTGTGCTCAAGGCCGTTCACAAAAGAGACATCTTCAACGATAACATTTCCAGCTTCTAATCTGCCATATCCATCAGTTTTACCTTTGCTGTTATCTCCAAAGGTAACGACTGGGCCAGCCTTCTCCACCACATTTGTCAGCAGGGCTTTATCTCCGGTCATATGCCTTGAACATCCACTGTCCAGAATCCACATGACTCGTTTAACCTGTTTCAAACCCTGCAATGACAAATTGGTTAGACTTTCTTCGGAACCCAAATTTGATTGGGTCCGGAGTACTTAAAGAATTGACCTTTATCAGGTAAAGCAACACTTTTTATCTTAACAACATTTTCTTCAGGTACTGGACATTTAACCCTGTAAACAGCTTTAACTTGTTTTGGTTTAAGCTTGGGTAACCATGTCTTCACCATATCCTGAGAAAGACTTGAAGTCTTAATCTTAGAATTAGGTGGTGTTACAGTCCTGGATCTAACATGTTTATTTCTGCTCATCTGCTGTCTAGGAGCATTCTTATCAACACATGCATGATTACCGTTAAAGTAAGCAGACATTATATTAAAAGCACAAGACATGCAATTAACAGCATCGCATTTCTTATGAGCAGTATCAATAACAGGAATAGCATGCATGGTAGATTTGTTGTTGCATTTATTCATGTTGCTACTTCTGCTACTAGTTTTCAATGAACTAGTAGACTCACCAACTCTTTCTGCTTTTACAAACACAGTCTTTCTATCTTTATCATTTTTAACAACTTGATTACTTTCTAAGACTACGCCATTAGCTACATCCTCAATGCGCATCTCTTCCTTAATGATTAAAGATGTTGTATCCAAAGGTTCTGCTATGGATTTCTTAAAGAGTGGGTTACTAACACTCTTAAGCACTGATGGTATACCCCTATCTGCAGCACTGACACGGTTAGGGGTAATAATGCTTTTACGTCCAATAGCTTCATTATAATCAAACCCAATTCCTACAGTTTGATTAATTGCTTGTTGGTTAAACAACTCTTTAGCCACTTTACAAGAATTAGAAGTAGCACTAACCCTTATTTCTAGTTCAGCTATTGTTTCACGTTGTTGAACCACTATCTCTGCTAGAGACCTCTCAAGTTCTTTTAGCATTCTTATTTCTGATTTTTGTATAACATGGCAATTTTGTACATCATGTAATTCTGATAATTGATTACTAAGATCTGTATTTAACAAATTTAACCTTTCAATCTCTCTATTAGCATTACCCAGTGTATCAGTAAGTTGATAAATATATTGACTTTCAATACATGATACCTCAGATGATGTACCACTGGAGTTATCAGATTTTGCCATCAGGGCAAAATTGCCATACTCTTCATCTTCAGAGTCTGTATCATCCCAACTCTTTCCAGCAGCCACATAGGCTCTTCCTGTCTTCTTCTTCTCAGATCCAAAGTCTTTTCTTTGGTTTTGTTTTGGCTTCTGACATTCAGTAGCGAAATGTCCAAGTTCATTACAGTTGTAGCATCTAATTTTACTTCTTTCAACTGTTCCAGTTTTGTAACCTCCTCTGTTACTTGAGGATGAAGAACCTCCTCTCTGAAACCTGTTGTAGTTAGATTTGTACCTGAACTTGGGATTCTTCCTGAATCTGAAGTTGCTGAATTTCCTTACCAACAAAGCCATGGACTCATCTTCCAACTGATCTAGCTCTTCTAACGAATAGAAGTCACCTTCATCTGGACTAGCATTCGTTTGACCAACTTCAACTTCAAGCTTACTACTGTTAACTTTACAAGGTTGGATAACCTTATCTTCAACTTCCTGTTTGTTCTCAACAATAAGAGCTGTAGAAGTATTAGCAACTCTTCCTTTTCCATAAATCTCCTTTTGTTGAGATTGTTCCAGTTCATAGGTTTTTAAAACACCAAAGAGTCTTTCTACAGTTATTTCACTTAGATTCCTTGACTCTCTGATAGCTGTAATTCTATGTTCTAGATGAACAGGCATTGACAATAGAAATTTTCTGTTGATCTCTTTCTGAGTGTAGTACTTGCCATGCATCTGTAAATTGTTGACAAGTTTGTTATATCTTTCAAACACATCTTGAATACTTTCATTTTATGCTGATCGAAAGTGTTCATACTCAGATGTCAGAATTTCTAGTCGATTCTCCCTAACTTCCTCTGTTCCTTCATTCACAGTTTCAATGGTTTCCCACATGTGCTTTGCTGTCTTGCAGTTAATCACATGACTGTACATCACAGAGTCTAGAGAATCTATTAAAATCAGTCTTAAATTAATGTCAAGTCCAGCTTCCTCTCTTTCAGCAAGAGTGAATTCAGAAGAATCTTTTTGTACAAGCTTTGCAGGGGTAACAACTTTTCCATCAGTAACAACTTCAGGAGTTAATCCAAAAGGTATTATTGGTCCTTCTGATAAGACTTTCATGTATTTAGGATTTGCAACCTCGAGGAACATTAACATTTTATTCTTCCACATATCATAATTGTTTTTGTCATATATGGGAATTTTCACAGTTCCGACTTTAGAAGACATGATGAATTTTTTAAGAGAGTTAAAAAATTCGGGAATGATTTTTAATCGAGTAAAATGGAATCTTTGGTTTGTGTATCAACCAACCGGCTCTGATACCAATTGTTAGGTCCGATAAGATTGTAGAAGGGGGGGTTGAATACAATCTTTACCTTTTTATCGAAATTTGTCCTTTAAATTAAATTTGATAAAGACAAATTTATCTGCGGAAATATTTAACACAATTTTTCAAGTTGAATATAACTGTATATTAACTTGATGTGGTGTTACAAAATCAGTATAACAACTTATCAAGATGTTAATAACTAATTAGAAAATTCGACATGAACTTTTCTAATTTAGTTAATAATAATCAAGATAAGAACTAGGAAACTTAATTCGCTAGTAGTACAAGAATCACAAATAAACAAGTTCTATCGGATAGAATATCACAAAGATGAAGAACTTGAATTTCTGGGAATTGTTTAAGCTTTGGTGTTCTTGAGAGAGAGAAATCTGTTCTTGATGAAATGTTTCT
This sequence comes from Saposhnikovia divaricata, assembly GCA_036435485.1. NCBI lineage: Eukaryota > Viridiplantae > Streptophyta > Magnoliopsida > Apiales > Apiaceae > Saposhnikovia > Saposhnikovia divaricata. The sequence goes on along the minus strand of JAZHRN010000127.1, from coordinate 660,928 downwards.
GCTGTGTTTTCTCCGTTATGACTTAATCTGGTCTGTTCTGATCTTTTATATCAACAACAGGTCTTGCTGGCTTTTTGTAGGATATTTAATAGCTTCAGCATGACTTAAACAGCTTCCAAGACTTGATTTTCCTTCAATAAGACTTACACAAACCTCCATTAAGACCTAAAATGTGTCGGTAAGACTTACCAGAATTTAGGTAAGACTTATAACAGCTGGCAGAGGTCGGTAGGACTTAAATCAGGTCGGTAGGACTTAAATCAGGAAAGGCTTCTGTCAGTAAGACTTAAATTAAGTCTTACCGAGTTTTATCCCTTCCAAGACTTAATCAACTTTCTTTCTTTAAGTCTTATTGATCCAATTAATTAGTTAATGTTTTAACTAATTCATATTTAATTGATACAATAATTAATTTAATAAATAAATTAATTCTACCAGAATTAATTCATTTAATTAAATCAACTAAATTAATTTATATCAATTATAAATGAATTTAATTAAATCAATAAATAATTAATTTAATTCTTACAAACCACTAAAGGTAGTAAAGAATTACCACTGATTTGTGTTGACGTTCGATGTACTGTCTGGTTCATGAACGACTAACTTCAATGACGCTTCTTCACTTTTGACTTTAGGTTGTTGTTTATTTCTTCTCTCAATTCTCTTGTACTGTAACTGATCTTCAAACAATCACTCGAAAAATCTCTGTCACTATTCAAATGAATCCATTAACTTCAATGCTGTACTGGGGCTTGATCAGATAACTGAATCGTCTTCCAGTGTATGACATCAAAACTATAGACTGACTTTTCTTCTTTCTTCTGACAGATAATACTTCTTGAGATTCCTGTGATAGTTCATATGTATATTTACTTATTACAATTTGGTTTAAGTTGATTAGGATACTCTAACTACAAATAGGCTGAGTCATATGCCTTTCAGATTCTAGTGTTGATTCAAATATGAAACAGAATGATATGAATAATAATGCTGTAACTGCAGGACCCAATAGAGTTTGGGTATCAGATGCAAATTAAAATCATCTGTTTTGCAGGGTAAAAAGCAGAAGCAAGTCATGTGGATCATCGATAGTGGATGTTCTAGACACATGACAGGTGATATAGCTCTGCTATCACATTTTGTGGAGAAAGCCGGCCCAATCATAACTTTTGGAGACAACAGGAAAGGTTACACTGTGGGATATGTGTGACGCCCCCGACCCCGGCTTGAATTCCTCTGGAAAGAAACTGGCCCGAGGGTCCGTCAAACTACTTCTCAACCTGCTTAACTTGCTATTTTTTTTTGTAAATTTCGGCATGAAGTATTCGTAAATAGGACTATTCACCTGTTTTTCAATTCAACAATTCAAATCTATAACAAAAGTCTATCTCACCAAAAATTGTGCCTCACACAATGCATCTCAACTACTATATACCATGTACTGTAATTTGTACAACTACAACCAACTATGTCCTAACTTACCTCGCATCAACAGATGACCAAAGCCCATAACCAGCGCTTCAATACTAAGTCAACCTACGACTTCAGAACGTAAAGTACAATTACTAAATCAAACACCAGCTCTGCTGGTCCATCACTTCTTTCTACTTTCCCCAGTATCCTTCTGAAATCTTCAGTATCTCCTGTGATAATTTATAAAAATAGAAGAATGAGCTATAAAGCTCAGCAAGTATATTTTGTAGTGATCCACTGAGTTTTTATAAAATAATTTAGTTTGGAAATCATTATCACTGCACAGTTTATATTAAAACATAACTCACACCAAAACCAGAGTTCTGCCAATATATCAGCACAACATAGTCTATAATAAAATATAAATCCACACCAAAATCAGAGTTCTGCCAAAGTATTCATCTTTTAAAACTGAGTAATAATTTCGTAAACAGTTTTATTCCACAATAATCCGAAACTCAACATAATTTCACAATGACTGAATCTAAAAACATTTTCACAATATTGCATATAAGCAATCATCATTTCACAATTCACAGTTTATAATAAAATATAAGCTTCACAAATTTCGTTAGGAAAAACTGGGCATTCTACACACGACAAGTTCATCAAGTTCTACTGGTGGGGGTCCCTGGCCTTTACTTCCTATTTCAGGAAGTTCACAAAGTTTCCATTTCTGGAAGTTCTACCAAATCTCCATTTCTGGAGGTGACTCACTATCAATGCCAGCCTGCTCAGTTTTCCTCAAATCACATTTCGACATATACTAGTTAAAACAATTTAACGAGTATTCATAATATCATAAAAATCACACTTTAAACACTTCAATTTAAAAGGTAAATTCCTTTCAAATTCATAAATCCACATTTCTACTTTTCTACTTGAAAAATATATTTCTTCTAAAATTCACAAATACACTTTTCTACTTTCCACTTTTCCAGTTCAAAATAAATATTTTACTGGAAATAAAATTCACATTTTTATACGCATAAACAAAATTCGCATAGAATTTAAAACACAGTAAATACGTTAACAAAAAAAATTACGCATTATTTTCAGTTTATCACAGCAAGATATACTTACAACCACCGCTATCCAAGCAGTCCAACCGTTCCTCGACCCATTTTTTTCAATAACCTGGACAAGCATCAACAAACTCTTCAATCGTATATCCTCAATTTATTCTACTCAGACTTTACAAAGCAATCCGATCTTAAACGATTACATTCTACAACTTGATTTATTGCTACGAGTATCCACTAAAACCACTGACTTCTTCTTAAGTCAAATTATACCGAATAAGCTTCTATGGCTTACTAATCGATAGTCCCACTATTTTACAGCTTGCTCCTCGAAATTCAAATTATAAAATTTCACGCTTTAAAAATTTACGGTTACAAGTCTCGTAAATTTTACACATTTAATAGTCTTGAGTTACAGTCCTTTTTACAGAAAATCGGGCATGAACTTTTCGTAAATGTCCACAATTTACAACTATAATATTTCACGAGTTCTCAAGATATAACTCCGAAATTAATAAGAATTTCTCGAAATTGCAACTTCAAAGACAACGAAATTAAATCACCTACTTACGGTGTAAAAATACGCACACCATAACCGGATCCATGGAGCTTCTCCGGCGACTACCACCGCTGCCCCGCATACACATTTTTTTCTTTTTGTGAACCTTTGTCATTTTCACGACCATGCGCCTCCTCCATTTTCACCGATTTTTCCCTCCTACCTACCAACATCTCTCCGACATCTCTCTGTGTAAATCTCTTTTTCTATCTTCCGTAATGCTCCCTCTTAAATATCTCTGTATCTCTCCCAATATCAAGAAATCTCTCCAGCCTTTTCTCTCCCCCTCTCTTTCCCTCTCTCTTTCTTTCTTTCTCCATCTTCACCGATTTTTCTCTCCTACCTCCCTGTATCTCTCCATGTATTCTTCTTCCAACTTCCATGAGGCTCCCTCTGAAATATCTCTGCATCTCTCCCAATATTAAATAATCTCTCCAGCCTTTTCTCTCCTACGTTTTCTATCCCTCCATCTCTCCATCTCTTTCTCTCCTCTCCTCTCTTCTCTCCTGCACAAACCCAACACCACCACCTCCACTGGTGGTCCTCCGGCCGCGCGCACACAGCCACACATACACAAACCCACGCCACAACACACCCATGGCACATATACACACAATCGCACACACAACACACACCTATACATCCTCCCCTTCTTCTTCTCTTCGTTCAACACCATCAACCCATTGCCACCACCACCACCATTCGGTGGTGGTCTCCTCCGACGACCCAACTACCCAACACGCACACAGCACTCACGATGAAACAGCCCACACTCACACACCTCTTCATCAACAATTAGAACCCCCAACAAAATCACTCAAACCTTTCTTCAATTACAAACCCCAAAATTTGAATTTCAATCCCTAATTTTTCTTTTCTCCCCCAATTCTCTTTTCTCTCTCCCCGTATATGTTTTGTGCGTGTATGTATTTTCCCTGCTGAGCTCTATTTTTGTTTGTTATTGGGCTTGGCCCAATACTTATATTAGCTCCTAATAATTTCCCTTCGGCCCAGTTAAAACAATACTCATCATTTATCCCTTTTTTTTCCACTTATAATTGTTTTACTAAAATAATTATCTCCCAAATTTCCAAAATGATTATACAACTTAACTTTAATAAAATAAAATCATTAAATCTCTAAAAATCTCGCATTTTAATTAATTACGAGTCCACTTGCAAATTTCCCGGAAATAAATCCTAAAAATCATCCACCGTCAAATAATTAATATTTGACATCATAATTTAATCTTTAACCAATAAAATAAAATATTCCTCAAATCCACAATTTATTAATTCGATCTCTAAATTCTTCATTATCTCCAAAATGGTTCAGAATTTAACCGCAATAAATCTTATTCCCATTAAAATAATCAGAATTAATATTTTCAGAAATCGGGATGTTACAATATGGCTGTTTGGAAATTGGAAATGTTGTCATTGAAGACATTGCTCTTGTAGATGGATTGAAGCATAACCTACTCAGTGTCAGCCAGTTCAGTGATAGGGGATTCAAAGTTGACTTTGATATGATGGTTTGCAATATTTATCATAAGAAGGATGGAAGCCTCTCCTTGAAAGGAGTCAGGAAAGGAAGCTTGTTTGTTGCAGACTTAAATTCTGTGAAGAAAGACAAGGCTTACTGTTTTTACAGTAAAGCATCAGTTGGTGAAAGCATGTTTTGGCACAAGAAGCTCTCCCATCTCAATTTCAAGAATATTTATATTCTGATGAAGAAGGATTTGGTGAGAGGACTACCTCAATAGGAATTCTGTCAAGAAGGATTGTGCGAGGATTGTCAAATGGGTAGATTGAAAAGATTAGTGCACAAGTCAAAGCAAGTGAATACCAACACTGAGCCACTCAAATTAATTCATATAGATTTGTTTGGTCCAGTAAATGTTCAATCTCTTGCAAGAAAGAGATATGCCCTGTTAATGGTGGATGATTACTCGAGGTACACTTGGGTAAAGTTCTTAGAGATAAAGGATGAATCTGCTCAAGAAATCATTGATCACTTAAGAGTTCTTGATAGAACCCCGAATGCAATAGTTCAATATCTGAGAAGCGACAATGGTACTGAGTTCAGAAATGCCACATTGGGAAACTTCTGCAAGGAAGAAGGCATTGTCCAACAATTCTCCACTGCTAGGACACCACAACAAAATGGAGTTGTAGAAAGGAAGAATATAACTCTCATTGAAGCTGCGAGAACTATGTTGAATGATTTTAAATTACCAACATATTTTTGGGCAGAAGCTATTAATACAGCTTGCTACACACAGAACAGAACCTTGATCAACAAGACTCATGGAAACACTCCTTACTATCTGTTAACAGAAAAGAAACCAACTGCCAAATATTTTCATGTATTTGGGAGTAAGTGTTTCATGATGATTGACAACCATGAAAGGAAAGGAAAGTTTGATGCTAAAGCTTATGAAGGCATCACTACAAGAAAAAATTGATGACACAAGGGTTTTTCACCGTTGTCTGAAGCCCTTCAAAACCGATGTCTATCTCGATGCCGTCTGTTACGCATATCAGACAACAGCAGCATAACTATTGTCTGTGTTGCAGACAGATAACAGACGTGGTTTCAAAACTGTTGTATGAAAGCTGGTATAGGCAATAGTTTCACAAGAAATTATTGTCTCATTTCACGTACCTCAAGTGTTTCTTGAAGTAAAACTATTGTCTAATTTCATACAACACCATGGTTTACAAAATATAATCTCTTGTTTCTTTATGGTATAGGCATTGGTTTTTTGTAACAGAAGTGTTGTGTGAAATGTAGTTAGACAGCGATTTAGATTCATTAGTATGTTGTATGTGTTATAAGTACACCACACTTTCTTTGTTTACTACATGTTGTCTGAATGTATAAGACACTACGTTTGATTTTTGAAAAAACATTGTGTAAATATGTAACGTACAACGTTTTCATTTCTTTATTATGTTGTATATCTTTTATGTACACCACACTTGTTGTTCTTACTACATGTTGTCTGAATGTATAAGGCAATACGTTTTATTTTTGCAAAAGCATTGTGAAATATAATTCTCTGATGATATTTTCTACAAGTGTTTCTAAAAGATGATAACATTGGCTAATGATAAATAAAACAACACTTTTATTTACAACAAAAATTAGAGTTTATACAATACTAGCAACTAACCAATATTCATAACAAAAACTACCTATCAATATTCATCGCTACAAAGCTACTACAGGTACCAATTCCCAACAAAGTACCACTACCATGATCTAAATTACAATCCTAGAATGAGATAACTTAATTTCTTTACCTACTTCTCTAGCTCCCTTGCTTCTGCTTCTTAACTTTGTTCTTCTGCACAGCAAACGAACCAATATGAATGGTGTGCTAAAAATAATTAAGACATTTGAATCGCAAGTGCACAATTCGTTTCGTTGTAAAATTTGTGATTCGTTCCTCTGAGACTAATATTTTCGCAAACCTTAACTTTCAACTTAGGCGAATTAGAACGATTTGGTTTTGGAAAATTCGATTTTAAACTATTTAATTACTAAAAGGAAATTAAAATTATTTTTAAAAGAAAAGTTAAACTTATTCTAAATTAATTAAATTCTATGCTATTTTTAAACTAATTAATTAAAATTTAAAAGAGAAAAAACTACATTATTCTAGAAATTCTAATTTTGAATTAAAACTAGATTTTATTCTAAAAGATATTATTATTATTATTATTATTATTATTTTTTTACAAATTAAAAACTTATTTACAGAAAATTTTGGAAAAATTAGACATAATATACATTTGAAAACTGCACTAGCAAAAAATTATGCGTCTGGAAACAGTAAACATGACCAATTTCAACAGCAATTAGACATTAGAACTAAAAACAATCGAAAACAGCTACAAGTAGACGAACAATCGAAACTTTAATGGAACTCAGCTTACAACTCTAAAAACGGCGAAGAACAGGAAGAAGACACATGAAAATGCAGGCGAACAACAATCGAAACAACTAAAATTGGACACCAGACGCACAACAACTCGATCTCGTCAAATCAAATAGCAAATAACAGTGACAACTCACAGAAAACAGGACTCAATGCAGTGAAATTTCTTTATAGACAAAAACACTCAATACAGACAAACTCGCAGGAACAAAAATCTCGCAGAAACAACGGTGAACTCGGTCCATTCGACACACTCAGAACAACGATTTTAACAACAAATTAGTAAAACTAAAACAATACAAACAACTCAGACTACACAGACTTAGCAAAACACAAAAAAACACGTTATTAACATCAGCCTAAGTCAACCGAAACAAACACCAAAAACTCGACACCAGCAAAACAATTCAACCGACTTTGTTGAACAAAAAAACAAGACAAAACTCGACTTTGTTGACACAAACAAGAACATAAAGACAGAAACAACTTTGAACCCAGGAATGAACTTAGAAAATACGAAACTCAGCAAGGAAAATTCAGAAAAGGGAAGGGGGTTCGTAGCTAAAAAAAAAAGAAAAGGGTACGGGGTAAGGGATTAAGGGAACAAATGGGTCATATATATATATATATATATATATATATATATATATATATATATATATATATATATGTAAGTCTGAAAACAATAGCTGGGTGTTTATAGTGAAGAAGAAGAGAAGAAAAGTGTGTGATTAAGAAAAAGGAAAACAAGCTGGGTTTGGTAGAATGGTACGAAAAAGGAAAAGAAAACAGGGGAAGGGGGGACTGAAATTAAGAAAATACGAACTGAATTCTTGTAATATTTTTATGTTTTTTTTATAAATATGAAAATAAAGATGTTAACTAAGAAATTGAAAATGAAGTTTAAAGATTAAAAACGAAAACTTAAGATATTAGGGACTCTAAATTATACTACCATGACGAAAATTAAAATTAATTAATACCCACAATAAAATGGAGATTTAAAGGGGCACAAATTAAAAATTATAACTATGAACAAGAAAAAAATAAAAATTGTTACTTTCAATCCATAGTGGTTAGCTTTTCGCTACTTTGTCCACTACATGGATTTACGAAAATAACGAAACAAGGCAACAATAACGAAAGAGCAAGACAAGAAATTAAAGGAAATGAAATTGCATTAAAATTAAAAAGAGTGTTTACAAGATTTGAAACTAAGAAAATACAAGAAATTAAAACTACCCTAAAATCTAAGTTACTAAATACAAGGGGGGTAAGGGGGTATTTATAGGATATGAATTAGGGTAAAGGGGGGTGTTGGGTAAATCTCCACCACACATTTGTGGTGTGTGGTGGTGAAATCCTAGCCATCTATTTGTTTCCTTCCCCCTTAAGCTTTGAAGAGTTGATCTTGGCCATACACTTCTCTAATGTGTTGGGATGATCTCCACCTTCCACTTATCTTGAAATATTCCTTTTGCTCCAAGCTCCTAATTCTTTTCCTTCTTTCATTTTTGGTCCTTTTTCTTCCTCTTTTTCCCTTCTTTGCTCTTTATTTCTCTACTTTATCATTTCTTTATTTATTTACGAATTTCCTGAAATGCAACAAAATAATTTATCAAAATACGAGTTCAAGCAATAAATAGGTAATAAAAATATGAAAAATTATGCACTTATCAAATGCCCCCATACCTATCTTGTGCTCATCCTCGAGTAAAAACAAAAAGAAAATCTAGATAAAAAGTCCTATACTCCTTTTCGTAGGTGTGACGGTTGCATTTGGCATATGCAACAAGCCCTTTAAACCCTTAGGCAGCCCTAGTGGACGAGTGAGGTCTCGTGAGGGCCTATAGTGAATATACCCACAAATTCATCTAGCTTGTATAAAAGATCACATGAAATGCACACCACACATACATGTCCTCTCATGATACAACAACTTAAGAATCAAAATGAAGTTGCAAAGTCTTGGTGTGGAAAGTGCAAGGATTCACATAGTCTACTTAAAGAACCATGCAAGAGTGATTATAAGTTCATGTCAAGTGCAAAAATTATTGGTAACCATGCTAAGTCTACAAGGGCACACCTCAGAGTCAAAACTTGAGATCTCATATGCAAAAAACAAATAAGCAATACCTCACCTTTCTCTCACAAAAGAATATTCACTCAAGAACAAGGGTAAGTGTATCACTCAATTCCAACAAAATCAAATGCATGCTTGACACTTGGTATCATCCCAACTTAAATCACAACATACATTAATAATGACAATCAAAAGGTCTTTATTAGGGTTGTAATGGGGCTAGGGACAAGGTATGTCAAGAAAGGCCAAAATAAGGTGAAGCATCAAAAGCTAGTAGTCACCATGAATATCATGCACAACACCAAACTTCCTCCCCACACAATTTATTTTCATTTTCAACAAAAAGACTTGACTAGTCGAATGAAGGAGGATTACAAAAAACATAAGTATGCTCTCATGTAAATATTTTCTTTTTTTTTCTTTTTCTTTTTTATTATTATTATTATTATTATTATTATTATTTTTTATATTTTTATGAGAGCTAAGATAAATGTAACAATAATCCTCACTTAGATTTAACTTGAACATCGACTAGCAAGGTAACAACAAATATTTCCTCGAAAGTTATGAACAATAGTAAACCCTATTTCACACACCTTATTGCTCCCTCAAGTTCCTACTAGCCTTTGACAAAATGGGATCAAGAATACGTAAGGCTAAACAAGAAAAAGGTCTTAGGTGAGTAATGTGGTGTGTCACCGAAAGAAAATGATTGGGCTCAAAGGGTTAACTAATTGATCATATAAGAATGGTGTGGATAATTTGGGAAATATGGGTTATTCCTAAGTGCCTTTATCATTTTATCATCAATTAATGTCATGTATTTCAAGAAGGAATCCAAACAAGTGCTAGCTATGCAAATGACAAGTGGACACACAAGCAAAAGAATATAAATGCGAAAGATATGCAATTAGGCTCAAAATCTCACTTGGTGTAGTAAAACATAATCAATCTCAAGTAAAGGTATCCTCAATGCACCTACTTGTACTCAAAGCATGAAGACCAAATCATCTTACACCTAATCATGTCCTTCTAATTTCATGCACAATTCAAAGCTTCACCTTGCTAGTGTAAGTGTGTGAACAAGAACTTTAGCAAATCACTTTTCAAACAAAAGCTAATGGATCATAAGATTATCATAGCATGCAAGGGTGCATCAAGCAACTAGCAATCAATTAACAAGACTAGAATACGAAAAGAACTCTTTTTGTGATTTTTTTCATTTTTAATTTTTTGGATTTTCTGAGTTTTATATTTACAATAAAAACCCTCCCCCATACCTAGATCATGCATTGTCCTCAATGTATGCAAATGCAAGAGAAATGAGAAAATGAGAATGAGGTAATACCTGATAAGGGATGACGGAGAGGAAACGAAAATGAAAAATAACTAATTAACACTACTCACGCACACTTATACTCCCCCATACCTGAATTTCACGAGGGGAGGTAAAGGAATAAAACTGAATTTGCCGATGCCGGTAGGAAACAAGGAATGAATTTTCGAGAAGAGCTCAAGATACCGTTGAAGCTCTAACACCTTAGTGACTTTTTTAAGAAGACAAAAATATTCTTTCAAAGTAAAAGTATTGTAACCACTAGTGTTTTCCACTGACCAAAGTAAGACTTCTTTATGTTGTTTAAGCAGATTAATTAATTGGATTTCTTGGTCCGGGTTTAAATCACTATTGATAACAGCAGCGAGAAGTTTGTCTTTTTGCAAGAAAATGTGATCGAAGGTGGAGGGGTGTGTTAATAAATCAAGTGGAGGTGGCTCACCAACGGGAGTTGTAACAATGGTACTAGGGTTGACATGGTCAGTATTAGATTCAGCTTCCCATTTAGAACAAATGTGATTTAAAGCCCCTAACAACTCATCGAAGGTAGGTGGTTCACCGACGGGATTTTTGACAACGGCTTCCACATTAACATCCTCGGGTGGAGTCTCCCATTTGGAACAAATGTCATCCAACTCCCTCAACATCTCCTCCGAGGTCATATCTCTTAACGAATCAACATACTCTTGGTTAGACTCATGGTTGACTTTGAAATCCTCTTTGAGAAGAGACTCAATCTCACTATCCTCGAAGCTAGACCATGTGACAAACTTGTTAACCACATTGACTCCTATTGGTTGCTCAAAAAGGTCGTTGGGTTCTTTTCCGACGTTGAAAATGTTAAGGTCAATGGTTATGTTACCGAAAGTGAGTTTCATCGAACCATTCCTACAATTAATCAAGGCATTAGATGTAGCAAGAAAAGGTCGTCCTAGAATGATAGGAATTTGGTTCTTAGGATTTGTGACGGGTTGAGTCTTGAGGACAACAAAGTCAACCGGGAAGATAAAATCACCAATTTTAATCAAGACATCTTCAATTAATCCCTTGGGCATTTTTATAGAACGATCGGCAAGTTGAAGTGTCATATTGGTCTTTTTGAGCTCGCCTAAACCTAGGGCTTGATAAACGGAAAATGGAAACAAGTTCACACTAGCGCCTAAGTCAAGTAAAGCCTTGTCCACGAAAGTATTACCTATGACACATGAAATAGTTGGACAACCGGGGTCCTTATATTTCACGGGAATTTGATTCGAAAGAATTGAACTCACTTGGGACATCAAGAAGGCTTTCTTAGGGACTTGGGTGGTTTGTTTATGAGTACACAACTCTTTAAGACATTTCGCATAGGAGGGAACTTGTTGAATCACGTCTAAAAGAGGAATGTTGATCTCGACTTGTTTGAAAACTTCCAAAATCTTTTCTACTTGAGGCGATTGTTTGTTTGAAAGGAGTCTTTGAGGATAAGGAGCTTTAGGTTTAAAGACTCGTTCGCTAGACACATCGGGAATGGAATTAGAAAGTGGAACAACAATCGAAGATTTGTTAGGTGAAGGTGGTGTTTGAGTCGATGAAGGCTCGCTAGATGATGATGATTTATGAGAAGATTCTGATGACTTGGGAGTGGATTTTGAAGATGAGGGTTCAACATTTGATTCTTCTTCGTCTTCGGGAGACTCGACTCCTACCTGATTATCAACTTGTTTTCTCGACCTTAAAGAAATGATAGAATTAACATTTTTGGGAGGTCTTTGGTTGAGAGGAAATTTAGGGTTGACCTCAGTTTGACTCGGGAACTTGTTCTTCTCTCGCTCACTTATGGCATTGGATAATTGACTCACTTGAACCTCTAACTTAGATATGGCTTGAGTACTAGCATTCAAAAGTTTCCTATCTTGAGTCATGGTTTGCATGAAGGTTTGTTGAGATTGAGCCAAATTAGTTGTTGATTTCAAAAGCGCATCAAGAGTCTTTTCCAAAGAATTAATTCTCTTATCCGGCTCCTGAAAGCCGGGAGGGTGGGCGGGTGCTTGATTCGGGGCTTGAATCGAGTTTGGATAAGGAATTTGATTTTGAATCGAGTACGAGTTTTGATTGGGCTTTTGAAAACAAGGAGTTTGAAAAGAAGGTGGCGGAGATTGATAGTTTTGGCCTTGGTTCCACGAGAAATTAGGGTGATTCCTCCAACCGGGATTATAAGTAGGTGCAACCGGATCATTCCTAGGGGTTGGTTGAAACACCGCATTAATTTGATCATAGCCGGGAGAGTTTGAAAAACCTTGATTAAAATTAGAGCACATAGACATATTTGAGGGGTGTTACTAGTTTCTAAGGCTTCGAGTCTTCTAGTAAGGGTGGCTAACTTGGCATCAGTAGCAATATTGTTTCCAATTGAATGCATACGCCTAGAAGAACTAGATGACTCATTGGACTTGTGAGGTTCCCTAGTAGACTCCCACAACATAGTCTTCTCGGCTAATTCCTCGAAAAAGGCCCACCCCTCGTCCTCATCTTTCTCCATGAATTTTCCTTGGCACATAGATTCCAACAACGCGGTTGTTGTTCCATCTAAGGCCTCATAAACGATCTTACAACGCCTCCATTTTTCTATTCCGTGGTGGGGGCATTGTGATAGAAGATTTTTAAAACGATCAAAATATTTCCAAAAAGACTCGTTTTCCTTTTGATGAAATTGATTTGTTTCGTTTGTAATTCTCGTAGTCTTATGGTTTGGAAAATATTTTTTTAGAAAAATAACCACAAATCCCTCCCACGTGGAAATAGAATTAACAGGTAGACTATACAACCATTTTTTTGCATTTTCTTTTAAAGCGAAGTTGATAAGTCTTAGCCTAATGGAGTCCTCGGAAAGATGTTGGAGTTTTTGCAATGCGCAAACCTCCTCAAATTCATGAAGAAAGAGATACGGGTCCTCACCCTCGCTCCCGTTAAATTTAGGTAACATACTGATGTGGTGAGCTTTAATTTCAAAATTATTACCATTAACGGGAGGAAGGGTGATACACGAAGGTTGGGCGGAACGGGTAGGATAGCAACGGTCCCTAAGAGACATGGCCATGTTTACTACGGGTTCGGAATAATCTAAAGACGCGGAATTAGACGATGAAGAAATCTCAAACGATCTCACTAGTCTAGAAGAATTATCCCTATGCCAAGTAGATCGCATAAACCACGAAAGGAAACACGTAGCAAATAAAGAGCGAAAAATTAAACAAACAAAAAAAAGGGTGTAAAATTAAAAGAAAAATTCTAAACCTAGGGTTCCCTAATAAAATAACTAGACCTTGCTCCTAACCGTAAGGGCTACCAACAACTAGGTAAATCAATAATTATTCGAACCGGCTTGGCCAGGTAGGTGCAAGCATTGCCAAGAGGCTAAACACTAGCCTAGACACCAAAACCTTAATTGGCCAGGTCAGCATTCGCTTTCTTAAACACCAAAAAGTCGGAATAATTAAAGATTACTTCGTTTCTTAAGCACCTTCCTAATTGAGCGCGAGAATCCTAGGGGCAAACGTCTAATTAATTTTATTAAAGGCTAGGTATGCAAAATGAGAGATTAAATTGTTTTTGGGCTAAGGAAAGAGTGATGAAATCCCTTCCCTTATCTTTTGAGAGGTTTTTCCCATAATGTTTATTTACAAAATGATGCAACAAACAATGATATATACAAAAATTATAAACAAATATGGATGCTTACACTACGTGATTTAATCTAAAGAAAGAAAAAAAAAATTAACGTACCTTAGGGTCCTCCAGCGATCACCACAATTTATAGGGTACGAAAAATTAAAAACAAGAAAATAAAAATCTAGATGATGTGCCCTAAGTGATTAAATGCATGATGCAACAATTATGTATTTACAACTAATTTTTTTGGATTTTAAAATTTTAATTTTTTTTGTGATTTTTGAATTTTTTGATTTTTTTTTTGTATTTTTCTAAAAATAAAAAGGGCGAAAAGAGTGAGATACGGTTACCGAAGCTTGCTTTCCATAAATTCCAATTTTTCCACGCTTCGTTGAGAAGAGTTCCGAAATCTCAAGCTTTCCTAAAAAGAACGAAATAAAAAAATAAGACAAAAAATAAAACTAACTCGAAAAATTAAAAATTAAGGCGCGAAAAATAATTAGTCCCCGGCAGCGGCGCCAAAAACTTGGTGTGCTAAAAATAATTAAGACATTTGAATCGCAAGTGCACAATTCGTTTCGTTGTAAAATTTGTGATTCGTTCCTCGGAGACTAATATTTTCGCAAACCTTAACTTTCAACTTAGGCGAATTAGAACGATTAGGTTTTGGAAAATTCGATTTTAAACTATTTAATTACTAAAAGGAAATTAAAATTACTTTTAAAAGAAAAGTTAAACTTATTCTAAATTAATTAAATTCTATGCTATTTTTAAACTAATTAATTAAAATTTAAAAGAGCAAAAACTACATTATTCTAGAAATTCTAATTTTGAATTAAAACTAGATTTTATTATAAAAGCTATTATTATTATTATTATTATTATTATTATTATTATTATTATTATTATTATTATTATTATTATTTTCAAATTAAAAACTTATTTACAGAAAATTTTGGAAAAATTAGACAAAATATACATTTGAAAACTGCACTAGCCAAAAATTATGAGTCTGGAAACAGTAAACATGACCAATTTCAACAGCAATTAGACATTAGAACTAAAAACAATCGAAAACAACTACAAGTAGACGAACAATCGAAACTTTAATGGAACTCAGCTTACAACTCTAAAAACGGCGAAGAACCAGAAGAAGACACAAGAAAATGCAGGCGAACAACAATCGAAACAACTGAAATTGGACACCAGACGCACAACAACTCGATCTCGGCAAATCAAACAGCAAATAACAGTGACAACTCGCAGAAAACAGGACTCAATGCAGTGAAATTTCTTTACAGACAAAAACACTCAATACAGACAAACTCGCAGGAACAAAAATCTCGCAGAAACAACGATGAACTCGGCCCATTCGACACACTCAGAACAGCGATTTTAACAACAACAAATTAGTAAAACTAAAACAATACAAACAACTCAGACTACACAGACTTAGAAAAACACAAAAAAAAAAAACGTTATTAACATCAGCCTAAGTCAACCGAAACAAACACCAAAAACTCGACACCAGCAAAACAACTCAACCGACTTTGTTGAACAAACAAACAAGACAAAACTCGACTTTGTTGACACAAAAAGAACATAAAGACAGAAACGACTTTGAACCCAGGAATGAACTTAGAAAATACGAAACTCAGTAAGGAAAATTCAAAAAAGGGAAGGGGGTTCGTAGCTAAAAAAAAAGTAAAGGGTATGGGGTAAGGGATTAAGGGAACAAATGGGTCGTATATATATGTAAGTCTGAAAACAGTAGCTGGGTGTTTATAGTGAAGAAGAAGAGAAGAAAAGTGTGTGATTAAGAAAAAGGAAAACAAGCTGGGTTTGGTAGAATGGTACGAAAAAGGAAAAGAAAACAGGGGAAGGGGGACTGAAATTAAGAAAATACGAACTGAATTCTTGTAATATTTTTATGTTTCTTTTTTTTTTTTATAAATACGAAAATAAAGATGTTAACTAAGAAATTGAAAATGAAGTTTAAATATTAAAAACGAAAACTTAAGATATTAGGGACTTTAAATTATACTACCATGACGAAAATTAAAATTAATTAATACCCACAATAAAATGGAGATTTAAAGCGGCACAAATTAAAAATTATAACTATGAACAAGAAAAAAAATAAAAATCGTTACTTTCAACCCGTAGTGGTTATCTTTTCGCTACTTTGTCCACTACATGGATTTACGAAAATAACGAAACAAGGCAACAATAACGAAAGAGCAAGACAAGAAATTAAAGGAAATGAAATTGCATTAAAATTAAAAAGGGTGTTTACAAGATTTGAAACTAAGAAAATACAAGAAATTAAAACTACCCTAAAATCTAAGTTACTAAATACAAGGGGGTGAGGGGGTATTTATAGGATAGGAATTAGGGTAAAGGGGGGTGTTGGGTAAATCCCCACCATACATTTGTGGTGTGTGGTGGTGAAATCCTAGCCATCTATTTGTTTCCTTCCCCCTTAAGCTTTGAAGAGTTGATCTTGGCCATACACTTCTCTAATGTGTTGGGATGATCTCCACCTTCCACTTGTCTTGAAATATTCCTTTTGCTCCAAGCTCCTAATTCTTTTCCTTCTTTCATTTTTGATCCTTTTTCTTCCTCTTTTTCCCTTCCTTGCTCTTTATTTCTCTATTTTTTCATTTCTTTATTTATTTACGAATTTCCTGAAATGCAACAAAATAATTTATTAAAATACGAGTTCAAGCAATAAATAGGTAATAAAAATATGCAAAATTATGCACTTATCAATGAATATCTCTACGTCCACTACTTCCAAGACTCAAAGTTTTGCTAGTAGACCCGCCATTAACACTGGAATCGGTAACTGTGATCTTCACCGCATCTTGGTCTGATCCCGAGTGGCATTGATGAATTAGAGTGGTTCCAAGATGTTGTTCTACACCAGAACGATTGTTCTTAGATCTGTAGAGACAAATGACTAGGAACCCTTAGAAACCCTGCAAAAAGACAAATGTACAAACACCACCTAAAATAGATGCAACAACTACCCCCTTTTTAATGATGTAACAGAAGAAAAGTTTGGAGAAATAGTACTTGATTTTTTTTCTCGAGAAACAGGTGCACACACTTGTAGAGTAAATAGTAAAGCAGGAGCTGAGGAAATTACCTATAGCATTACACAAACTACCAGCAATCATGCCGATAAAAGGATTGAGAAGTCTTCTGTTCTCTTCTGCAATTGCAATTAGCAGGTTTCAGATATATAAAAATTAAACAGAAGCAAAGCAAGAACACAAGAACAGAGTATAACAAAGCACGAAGGAACTCTACTCCTTTCTACTTCTATCTGTTTATGTAAGTAATGAATTTGTATAAGCAACCAGCAAGTATATAGAGAAGCATATAATTAAACCTGAAAAGGCATACAGATGCACTGTTGTACGCAGTAAAAGGTTATACAATTGGAGTCAGACCTGAACCTATTGTATACGGTTCATAGTTCATACCAATACTAAAACACTTGTTTGCAGTTTTAACTTTTAACATTCAACAATAATAATTGTAATTTAATTTAAAAGAAAAACACTTGTTTGATGTTTCATAAAATAAAAAGAATTCAAATAAAACAGTAGTAAATACCATAACAAGCTTTAATATAGAGTTCAACACTGATTTATATAAATTGGAATATTGCGCATCTAGCACACCTTGTATATATAAATAATAAATAATTTTTTGGTGGGAACTCAAACAGACATTCTTATATTACCTCGCAAAGTTCAGCATAATGCTTGTAAATCTCAGTGCATGTTTTCATCTTGATCACCAAGTAATGTACCACCATACCAGCCTTTAGCTTCATGTACTGAGGTCATAGCAAGATATCTGCATAAGGAAAAGTCTCAGCATAAGAAACAGTTATCTGTAACATCATGTTTTTACAGATGTCTTGGTGCATTCACGAACAACTTTGATTGAGCAGAATGTATCCTCTTCTTAATTGTCATAATACTAGAGGCCAATAACAACATAAAATAATTAAATTTCCTACTCAGAATGATTATAAATGATTTACCGATTTAGAATTGAGATGCTACCCATGGGTTATACAGTCAAATTAGAAAGGAAATTATCATTACTTGTCATAAATGATTAAACATCTGGAATAAACTATAACAAAAGAGAAAGAAAAAAAAAGTTTGCGTTTAAAAATAAAATACATCCGTGTGTAACAGGCAAACAAAGACATGTTACTATAAAAATAAGAATCAGACAACTAATTACTTTCCATGAGGCATCACGAAGAACCTGGTACGCCTGGGTGACTTTCTTTTGGAACTCAAGCTGCTCATATGTCTCACCACCGTAGCCTCCTCTTTCAGAAGCTTTTTAATTATTTCAATTAACTTTTACCAGTTAGCCAAACAGTAGAAGAGGTTGTACTACACAATAAGAGCAAGGAGACGCACAAGAGCAGGCTATTAAACTAGAATATACTAGAATGTTGAATGATGTGGTGCCAACAATCTCGTCCTAGAAAAAACATGAATCTTTACTCAGTCTATAATTTTTGCAAATCACAGCTCTGACAATTGGTTATTTTTACAGAATGCTAATATATTTTATTTCTATGCCAGAAAGGTTCATAGCTAAGCAATGCCCTATTGTACCATATAACTACTATGCAAGCCTGAATTATATGCACCTGTACTCTCACTTAGATCTTATACTAATCATAAAGAACTTGTAAGTGCATCGGAAAAACAAGCAAGCAGCAGTTACACAGAAAATCACATCCTTAATTTTCCCAATTCAGGTATAGACATTACAGTAGTACCTCTGGAGATATGTCAAGGTACAACACCAAATCAGGAGCCAACAACCCCATGTCTGGAGCCTGCACAAAGACATCAGTGTTATGTGATACACAACAATAAATGAACCTCAAACTGACTAAATATAAGAAGGGTTTTCACCTTGCACCATCCAATATCAAGTCCTTTCGCTGCTGAAAATGCCACCCCTGAATACACATAGCGATCAACAAAAAGAACTAAAGTTCTCTTGTTTATTCAACAAAACCTTTTGATAGAATAGCATTGGTTAAACTATTTCAATAGCCAGAAATTCATCATCAATGAAGGAAATAATACTTTCAAGAAGAAGAACACACACAAACAAACACAAGATTTATAAATCAAGATTTCAAGAAAAGTTCAAAAGATTAAAACTTATAAATGATGAGATAAAAAAGAATGAAATGGGTCAAATCAAGATTGTACCTTTTGGGGGATTCAGCGGAACAGCTGAAATGCAGTAGCCAAATTATAAGAGGTTGAGAATTTTATTTCTAGTCTTCCGAAGTCTCTGGTGGCTCCCCATCTCTCTGTCTCTCTCTCAATATTCTTCTTGTCACTCTCTCTTCATCTCTGTGTTTCTCTCCCAATTGAAAGCCCTAATTTCACCTACAAAATAAAAAAGAATCAAATAGTGAGTAAATTGAATTTGGTCTAAACCAAGAAGATGTGTAAAGAAGAAGTTTAAACCAAAGCCAGATGTAGTTCGAGAGATGGTCGAGAGAAGATGAACTTCTTGACGAAAAATAAAAACAACACATCGAACTGAGATTTTGATGACTTGTGGATTCGAGGGTGAGATTTAGGGTTCGCGCGAGAGAGAGAGGGGTGAGTGAGAGAGAGAGAGGGCTGTTAATTTTATTTTTTTTGTTTTGTTTTTCTGATGTTTTGTTTTAATTAAGGGGAAGTGAAAAATTGCCTAAGGGGAAAAAATTTGGTACAAGGCGGGAAATACATTTGGGATAAGGGGGGATTTCAAGAAATTTAGGTTTGTTCAATGAAACAAAGGTGGGAAAATATAAGAGGGAAATGAAAATAAAATTTTTTATAAAATAAATTTTTTACTAACTTTTTAAAATAATTTGTATTTGTGAAATATTAAATTAACTAGCTTTTTATTAAAATATACATAATTGAATGATATTCCCAAATTTCCAATAAATAAAAAATTAATTTGACTGGAGATCTTAGTAGATCACTACTATATTGACTAGTACTATTAACTAGTTCTTTGTCACGGTTTGTTGTTTCTATTTTTTAAAAATTATTTCTTGACGATTCAACTGTCCGGATGTCAAAATATATCTGATATAATGATATTCACAAATTTTCAAAAAATAAAAAATTGATTTGGTTGGAGATCTTAATCGATCACTAGTATATTGACTAGTACCCATAACTAGTGCTTTGTCACGGATTGTTGTTTCTATTAAAAATATTTCTCGACAATCCAACCTTAAGGATGTCAAGATATATCTAATATAATGATATTCACAAATTTTCAAAAATTAATAAATTAATTGGGTTTGTAAAATCTACTATTTAATAAACAAAGTGGTCTTGCTAAACGAAGTGGTTATTTGTCAAATACTGATGTCTCGAGTGATACCAGACAACGATTTTGGACAAATAAACCGTTGTCTGATAACAGACAATGGTATTTTAACAAATACAGTTGTAATGTGAAGCTTCAGACAACAATATGTTATAAAGATACCGTTGTCTGACACTAGTCAAGTTTTTTTGAACATAAATATAAATTAACAAAATAAATTTGAAATTTTTTAATGATATATTCAGTGACATTTCTCGACAATCCAAACGTACGGATGTCAAGATATGTCTAATATATTGATATTCCCAAATTTTTAAAAAATAAAAAATTGATTTGGTTGGAGATCTTAGTAGATCACTAGTATATTGACTAGTACCCGTAATTAGTTCTTTGTCACGGATTGTTGTTTCTATTTTTTTAAAAATATTTCTCGACAATCCAACCTTAAGAATGTCAAGATATATCTAATATAATGATATTCACAAATTTTCAAAAAATAAAAAATTAATTTGGTTGGTAAAATTTAATATTTAATAAACGAAGTGGTTATTTGTCAAATACCGTTGTCTCGAGTGATACTAGACAACGATTTTGGACAAATAAACCGTTGTCTGATAACAGACAACGGTATTTTAACAAATACAGTTGTAATGTGAAGCTTCAGACAACGATATGTTATAAAGATACCGTTGTCTGACACTAGTCATGTTTTTTTGAACATAAATATAAATTAACATAATAAATTTGAAAATTTTTAATGATATATTCAGTCACATTTCTCGACGATCCAAACGTATGGATGTCAAGATATGTCTGATATATTGATATTCCCAAATTTTAAAAAAAAAATTTTGATTTGGTTGGATATATTAGTAGATCACTAGTATATTGACTAGTACTCGTAACTAGTGCTTTGTCAAGGATTGTTGTTTCTATTTTTTTTAAATATATTTCTCGACAATCCAACCTTAAGGATGTTAAGATATATCTAATATAATGATATTCACAAATTTTCAAAAAGTTAAAAATTAATTTGGTTTGTAAAATTTAATATTTAATAAACGAAGTGGTTATTTGTCAAATACATTTGTCTCGAGTGATACCAGACAACGATTTTGGACAAATAAACCGTTGTCTGATAACAAACAACGGTATTTTAACAAATACAGTTATAATGTGAAGCTTCAGACAACGATATATTATAAAGATACCGTTGTCTGACACTTGTCATGTTTTTTTTGAACATACATATAAATTAACATAATAAACCGTTGTCTGATAACAGCTAATATTTTCTTAATCTAACGGCTAATATCTAATCTAATTTAAATCAAAGGCTCTTATTTCGCCACCTCAGCAATCCTGGTGAAAGATTTTCCACCAATCAAGTGCTGTTACATTAGACAACAATTTATTTGTAAAACGCTTGTATAGATAAGTTTATGACAACAGTTTAAATTTGAAAAAGCTTGTCTAAAAGTGTTGAAGACAACGGTTTTATATACAAACCCGTTGTGTGAACATGTATATATATTTTCTTAATCTAACGGCTAATATCTAATCTCATTTCAATCAAGGGCTTTTATTTCACCACCTCAGCAATCCAGGTGAAACATTTTCCACCAATCACGTACTGTCATATGTGACAATGGTTTATTTATAAAATGCTTGTATAAATAAGTTTATGACAATAGTTTAAATTTTTAAATGCTTGTCTGAAAGTGTTGAAGACAACGATTTAATGTACAAAACCATTACGTGTTGCATGCAATTCAGACAACAATATTCACAAACCATTATCTGATTACATTTCATTCAACGTCTTATTAAAACACTTGTCTGATTTAAAAAACATTTTTTGAAAGCATTGTCTGAAGTTTCTGCAGACAATGCTTTCAAAAAATGTTGTTAAAATCAGACAATAGTATTTAGTCACCGTTGTGTGACTACTTTTGAAGCAATATCTGATAAAAAAACACTTGTCTAAGTTTTACACCGCTTTTTCGGACCATTGTTAGACAACCTATTAGACAACAATACTTTCCAAAACCGTTGTAAAACGGATGTCTATTTTGATCTTCTAGACAACACTTTTTAAAACTGTCGTTAAGTTCATGATCAGACAATACACCGAAAATCTTGAAAAAAAACCGTTGTGTGAAAATTTTAGCCAACGCTTTTTCGTCGAAGTGTTGTCTGATGAGTGTCGTCTGATTCAAAAATTCTTGTAGTGCATTTTCATGGGATATGGATTGGAAAGGACTGCGTACAGAGTTTATGTCATTGATCACAAAGTCATTGAAGAAAGTGTAAATGTCACATTTGATGAAACCAAGTTCCTTAGATTACAAAAGGATGGTCAAATGGAGCCTCTTAGATTTGAAAATCAAGGTTACTTGGAGGAAGAAGAAGTTGTTGCTGATGAACCTACTTGCACTCAATCCATTGAGTTTGGAAGAGATGCTGTCAATACCAACGAGGTTACTCAAACCCCAGCTCAGTCTCAAACAATAACTCCAAATCATCAGAATGAGAATGAGTCTGGAGATGTTGAAGAACATGAAGGAGAAACCATCAATGGTGGAGAATCAACTCCTCAAGCAGATCAAGAAAGAAGCTTGCCTAGAACCACTAAGTGGAACAGAGATCACATCAGCAATCTAATTATTAGTGATCCCACTACTAGTTTAAGGACAAGGAGAAATGCTTCTGCTGACAGCATGATCTCTTGCTTTCTATCTCAAACTGAGCCAAAGTCAATTGATGAAGCATTGTTGGATTCAGATTGGGTGATAGCCATGCAAGAAGAGCTCAACCAATATGAAAGAAACAATTTATGGAAGCTAGTCCCTAGACCTAAAGGGAAATCAGTTGTTGACACAAAGTAGGTCTTCAGAAACTGGATGAAGGTGGAAACGTGACAAGGAACAAAGCAAGACTAGTGGCCAAAGGATACTGTCAACAGGAAGGAATAGACTATGATGAAACATTTGCACCTGTTGCCAGACTTGAAGCCATAAGAATTTTCCTAGCCTATGCTACACATTGTAACTTCAAAGTGTTCCAAATGGATGTCAAAAGTGCATTTCTCAATGGAGAGCTAGAGGAGGAAGTGTACGTTGAACAGCCACCTGGATTTGAAAATGCTGAATTGTATGACTTTGTCTACAAATTGTTCGAAACACTTTATGGATTGAAGCAAGCCCCTAGAGCTTGGTATGATACTCTCTCTACCATTCTGCTGGAGAATCAATTTGTTAGAGGTGTTGTGGATAAGACACTGTTCTACAAGCATCATGGCAAAGACATCATTCTGGTGCAGATCTATGTTGATGACATAATCTTTGGTTCTACAAATGAGAAGCTGTATGAGAAGTTTTCATCTCTTATGAGGAATAAATATGAGATGAGTATGATGGGACAACTATCATTTTTCCTAGGTTTACAAATTCATCAAAAGGTTAATGGCATCTTCATTTGCCAAGAGAAATATGTCAAGGAACTTCTCAAAAAGTTCAACTTGGAAGATGCATCACCTGCCAAGACACCTATCTCTACTGCAACCAAACTGGATTTGGATCCTAAAGGAAAGAAAATGGACTCTAGTACCTACAGGGGCATGGTGGGATCACTACTGTATCTAACTGCTAGCAGACCAGATATTATGTTTACTACATGACTCTGTGCAAGGTTTCAAGCTGATCCAAAAGAGTCACAATTGGTAGCAATCAAGAGGATCTTTAGATATCTCAATGGCACTCCAAATTTAGGCCTTTGGTATCCTAAAGATTCTGGATTTGATCTGATAGGATATTCAGATTCAGACTATGCTGGATGCAAGATTGACAGAAAAAGTACAACAGGAAGCTGTCAATTTCTTGGTGGAAGATTAGTGTCATGGTTTAGCAAGAAGCAGCATTCTGTGTCTACCTCAACTGCAGAAGCTGAATACATTGCAGCTGGAAGTTGCTGTGCTCAAATTCTTTGGATGAAAAATCAGCTAATGGATTATGGTTTAGAGTTGTCCAATATTCCCATTTATTGTGATAACACTAGTGCCATAGCCATCTCAGATAATCCAGTTCAACACTCCAGGACGAAGCACATTGATATTAGACATCATTTCATCAGGGAGCATGTTGAAAAGGGAACTGTGAATCTTGTTTATGTTCCAACAGAAAAGCAACTTGCAGACATCTTCACGAAGCCACTAGATGAAGCAACCTTCAATAGGTTTGTAAGTGAATTGAGAATGCTAAATCTGGTATGCTAACTTACTAGTTTTTACATTTTCAAAATGGTTAAATTGCAGCTTGTGACCGTAGCTTTCAATGTTACTGTCATGAGAAGTTACTGTCTTATGTGCTACTTGTTTGTTGACAGCATGTTTGCTACGACTATGCTAAATTCAAATTACATGCCTGTTTTAACATATGTAATGAGTAGTCACATGACATTAACTTAATTCACACACGTGTAAGTGATGGGTAGTCGTGTCATTTGAAATGTACCCGGGTATTTGTCAGACTTTTATTTTATATTTTAATACTTTATTAAAAGGAAGCGTGTAGGAAGCTCTAGAGTCACTTAATGTGTTATAAATAAGACCGAGGCCAAACCCTTATTTCTCACTTAACACACTCTAAGAACTCTAGAGAAAAGTATGAGTAAGAGGAAGGCGTCTGAGATGTATACATCCAAAGCTGTAGCCACCGAAGGATTCAGGCCGGAAATGCCAAACTTGAAGAAGCAGATGGAGATCGAAGCCTCTGATGAATCATTTAATCTCTGGGTAAGCTTTATGCTTATCTGGATGAGCAAGGAATCTCCGATAAAAAGGAGATTGAGAAGATTGTGGAAGGGCTGCTGTTGGAAGCCTTTCCCAACTTAAAATAATTTTCAGTTCTTAAGAACTATTTGTATTATTTTAAGTTTTTTTAATGAAAAGACCGTTCCATCCTCTTAATGTTCTTGCATGTCTTTCATTATCATCTTCTCATCTTGGTTATTTGTTCTTGTATGCATGTGTTTACTTGTGTGTATGGATGTATGTGGATGTGTGCCTGCTTAACAGATATGTGCTTAAATCGATTAAAATGTTAATTGGTAATTTTACTTTTAAGCAATGGGCAAAGTCGATTAAAATTCATGACACAAATTATTTCCGCACAAGTTGCTGTCAATAAATGAAGATGCTATCACGATGTGCCTTGACAGCAAGTTCCTTACCAGCAACGGAAAAAGTTTCTATCATGAAATTTAAAGGAAATTGTATAAATTACTTAATGGTGACAGCATGTTCTTGCGCTGATGTTACTGTCAAGCAAAAATTACTGTCATCCTCCTAAATTACTAATGAATTTGTTACAGCGCACGGGTTACTGTCAAGATTAGTGGACCAATTTAATTGGGATTTTACCTCCATTATTTATAGCCACTAAAAAGTAACTACCCACAACACCACGTGACTGATTAATGGGCTAAGACATTGCTACTTTCCCTTCTTTAGTAAAACATTTGCTATTTTCATGTAATCAACTGTCTAACACACAACACTCAACATAACCGCTCTCTCTCAAAAGCAAAAATCTCTCTATCCCAAAACTCAAAGCAAAAATGGCACCCAAACAATCCTCTTCTCAAACAAACTTTGCTGGTATTCTCTATGCTGGAGATGCCGGTGAAGGTTTCAAAGGACTCATATCATTCTTAAATAAGTCCTATCTAGGTCATGCTATAACCTCTATTCCATCTTTGGACCTAGAAAGACTTGAAGAATTCTGGAAATCTGCCTTTGTTCTAGGAGGTGCAGGTAAAGACACCATAAGCTGCAAAATCAAAGGGGTTACCTGCATCCTCAGAATAAAAGGTATTAACGAAGCTTTTGGAACTGGACTGCAAGCTAAATAATCATACAAGGAACTTACAAGTGATAAAACCTTGAAGAAGTTTTTCTTGAAAATTGGGTATTCTGGTCCTGTTCTAGAAGAGGGTACAACAAACTGGTACTCAACTTGTGAAATGGACAGAAAGTTTTTGAGAAAAGAATGGAGCATGATTTTTGATGTCATGGTGAAGGTTTTCTCAACCAAAACCACTGGCTGGAATGGAATTCCCTCCTACATCAAGAAGCTCACTCACCCTCTAGTCCATGGTTACAAAGTGGATGTTGGAAAGCTGCTTATGAGTCAACTCAAGTCAGCTCTGAGCAGGAAGGTACATGTCTATCCTCGCTTTCTTACAATGTGTTTAAATTCATTATGTGGTATTGATGATAATGCATCTCTAATTATGGAATGCAATGTTTTGAAAAGAAATACACACACATCACTCAATTCAAAAAATTTGAATGCACATATTCCACTCTGTTTCACCAAACACATGGCTGATCAAGAGCCTAATCTTGATTTTGAACTACCTTCTGGGTATGTTAATTTCTCCCTGGAGAATGAAGCTGAATTAGACCCAAATTCAGTTAACCCACATTCTACACCATTCGTTCCAATCAGACCTTCCAGACAAACAAAAGCCACAAAAATAGTCTTGCAAGAATCCAAGAAAAGACCCTTGGAAACTGGAGTTTGTGGTAGTTCTGAGAATGTTGAGGGAGAAACTGCACCTGATGTAGCAAATAAGGATGTTGGTAAAAGTGAACCCACAGTGGTTCCTCTTGAGTCTAAGAAGAAGAGAGCTAAGAGGGACAAAACCACTGTCAGCCACCCCTCAGTCTCACAAAAGGCTGTGGAGGATAAAAGGGAATCAAACACATCCCTAGGTGCTTCTTCTCAACAAGAAGTATCTATTGAAACTGGCATGTCTCCCAAGGCATCCTGTAAAGAGTCTGCACAACCTCATGTACTCACTCATGAGGAGCCCACACTTGCAGAAATGCACATGGAGTTAGGGCACAGTGAGGGTCATGAAACTTCTGTTCTTGATGTTCCACAAGTTACCTCTGTGGAATAACCGGAAATCTCTTCTATACCATCACCTTCTTTATTCTCTAATACATCAATTATTTCTTCTCAGCAACCTAGAGAAGGGGACAGTCCCAACCCTTCAGGTTTTGATCATCCATCTCAAGTCATGGATGAGCCCCCATTAAGTGGTCCACAAGAACCCATTTCTCAAAGTGAAATGGATACCACTCCCTCAAACACTGAGCCAGATCAAGATAGAAATCTGCTAGAAAATGAAACAGCCAACATCTTAGTCGACCTCCAAAAAGCAACTGACCTTCAGGAAGTTGCTATCACAGCCTCAACTGCTGTCAAAGACACCACAAAAGTTGCTGTCAACCCACCTGTGGACAGTAACATTTTGGGCAAAGATGCTGTCATCTCTGCATAGCTTGATCAAGATTCAGTAATTGTTGAAGATGCTTCTGATAATGATCATGTGCCAATCTCTACTTTTAGAAAGGTAAAATCTAAACCTTCTCTTTCAATGCATGTAAGTACTGCTCATACCCATGCATCTAGGATTAGTGAGGGAGTGCAAAAGAAAAGAGAAATAAAAGAAAAGAGAGGTGAGCATAAAAATGAGAGGCAGCCAAATGAGCTGGCAAAAGGAGAGGGACTTGAGCATGTCCAGAGTGAATTTGAGGGAACCCCACACAAAAAGGCACTAGGCCTTGAGAGTCATTCTGTGAGGAGTGATGAGATCACTCAGAAAAATAATGAGAGTGTGAGACACCCCAAAGCCTCCTTGCCTCAGTCTTTTTCTTTCTCATCAAAAAGGTTAAGGTCTGATGGTCCTTCTAAACAAGCTGAATCAAGGTTGAAATCCCTTGAGGGCAGATGTGCATCCATGGAAGCTAAACTTGATGCTCTGTCCATCATGGTAGCTACTGGCTTTGCTGAGATTCAACAAAATCTGATATCGTTTTCTGCTATCCTTAGTGGTGTCAACTTAACTAAGGGGGAGAAAGTGGTAGATTAGAATAAAGTGAAAAATCAGAATACTGTAAGTCCAGTAGAGAAGGAGACACAAATACTGTAAGTCCAGTAGAGAAGGAGACACAAGGTGGAGCAACAAGCAAGGGGGAGTCTAGAAGAGAGGGGGAGCAAATGGAAGAAGATGGAGATGGAAGTAAGGAGGAGCAAAATGCAAATAAAGATAGATTCTTTGGTGAAGAGTTGAGAGCTAGTGGAATTGGTGAATCTGTTGAAGTAGGTGGTGAGCCAATGTTGGTGACTAAAGAAATATTGGAGCAATTATAAAAGGCCTCAAACATCAACATTGCCTCCCCTGAAAATCAATGAACCAGCTCCTGAAGTCATGGAAACTCCACTGCAGAAACATTGGAGAGAAATGGAAGAATCCAACAGACTCGGCAAAGGCCAAGACAAAATGCCTGAAAAGGTAAATCTTACAATAGGATACATTTGGTCTGATGGAAGTGATAGTCCAGAAGAGGCAGAAACGATGATGGTTAGCTACATGGAGAATACTTTGCAAAACAAAGATGAAGAATTCAGTGCATTGGTGAATAGTGCCATAAAAGAGGCAGGAGGAGTATATACAAAACTGTCACCAATACTAAAGGACAAAATAACAAGTATCTCTGTGAAAGTGAATTTGGAGAAAAGATGGGCAGTTGATGTTTATCTGAAAACTGGCATCTCTATATTCATTACAATGTAGCTACTGCAAAGTCTGCAAGCTAGAGTGATGAATGCCATGGGAATGAAAGTGAAAGCCAATTCTACAATCTTCAATAACGATCTGTTAGCACAAATTAAAAGTCTTATTGAAGAAAAGCTACCAGAAGTGATTGAAGAACCCTATGGTATTTGCTACAGAACAACCACAAACACAGGAGCTAAAAGGATTGGATTTCTGATCCTAAGTGAAGAACCCAGATTGCACTCTAACACAATCATGGGAGTGCTGAAACAGATCCTCAAATCTAAGATAAACAAAGACAAAGTCAAGGCTATCAAAGCTATTCACAAACTACTGGCAAAGAGAGATGAAAGTCTTAGCTCTCAAGTGAAGAAATTGATTTCTGAAGCTAATGCCAGAAGAAGTGAAAGTGGTGGAAGCTGCACATATGATGACACCCTTGATGATGATGATCTTGATGGAACTGGAGGATCTGGTACAAGTGGAAATGGTCAAGAAACTGTTGAGATCACTAAAAGTCAGACTCAGGAGGAAGCAAAGGAAGAAGCTCCTAAGGATAATAAGAAAGATGATGAAGCTAAAGATGAGGGAGAGACAGACATTCTTGACACACTAGAAGTAAGTATTTTAAGATTTGTTATTTACTGTTTTGATGCTGAAAAAGATACTGTCAACAAGAGAAGCTATCAAGAATGGTGAAGTTACTGTCGAAGAAGCTGCTGTCAAAGAAGACACTGTCATGAAAGACACTGTCAAGAGCTTGAATGAAGAAGCTGTGACAGGCAAAAATGTCAAGACATCCAAGTCTAGGAAGACAAAACAAAGAGCAAAAGCATGGCGTGCAGTTCCAAGAAAGGGCAAGACAAAGGCTGCAGCAAGGCAAAAGAAGCATGAAGTGATGTTTCTTAAGAAGCTCTCCACAGAAAGAGAGAGAACAGACAGAACAGGAAGCTTAATAACAAGATAAGTAAATCTCATATCTACTCAACCTCGAGGAGTACTTGTTTTGCTTTAGATCATTGTCCTATGTAATGCTAAATGCTTGGAAATGTTCTAGAATCCTATTCTGATCTATATTAGTTAAGTTGTCAGCATGCTTGTATTGAGAATTTGTTGTCATTGTCCATAAAAACAAATTGGGGGAGATTGTTAGGATTTATGGGTGATAGCGTAGAGACAACTTAACTAGTACTTAGTTTATTTGTATATGCTAAGTATGTAAGAACCCCAAATTTTGGATATAATTAAAACTTTTTCTTATATACTGAGGTAATGGTGAATAGTGATTAAGACTACGATGTAACGATTGAGATAATGAATGAAAGGAATAGATTTGGATTCAAATGTTTATATGCCATGAAGAATACTATTGGTTGACACTTTAGATAAGAATTATCTATCTCCTAGGGAATTGAGATTTGATAATTCTAAAGGAGAAGATTATTCTTATGTCATCAAAATCGATATCTGTTATTGGTCCAGTGGGTCCGTAAAAAGGTTAAGGAACGATCGAAAGAGAACAGGGACAATTGTACAACCCTAAGAGGAGGTGTAAAGAAAAATGGATGAATAGTGATTTTGGTGGACATCGGAATATTATTAGACGGCGCTACATAGAAGTACCCGGAACGAAATTCTGAGTTCGTATTAGTGATCTAGGGAGAAAAAGAGTGTATGTAAAAGCTGTCGGATTCTGAAAAATAGCATTTTTATTTTCCCCGAGATTTCCCTGGACACTGAAAGACTTAAGGAATTATTGAAGGGATTTAAGGAAAATATGTTCAAGAATTATTAAAGAGGATGGAGGATGATAGTATAAATATTAAGACGGATTCTGGTAAAACCCTAACTAGAAACGATTGAGTTATTCCTCCGAACGAACAATGAATTGAGTAATAAACGGACAAAGAAACAAGTAGAGATCCAAGAGGTATGATGAGCTAGTGGAAGGTGACATAATCACTTTATGCAAGATAAGATCAAAGAAACCAAGCTAGTTACAAAGCTAACTAGTAATCTTAGCAATCAAACTAAGTACTTAGCATTCTTTCTCATCCTACCACACCAAAATCAACACTTGTCCACCAAGATGATGTATGCCATGACCTAGTACCTTTAATAAAGTAACTTTGTGGTAGATATTTTCCTAATAATGCAATAGATGCAAGCAAGACCAAGCAACTCCATTTCTCTCCATTTTGAACAAACTGCCCAGCAGAACCTCCTCCAAGAAGAAAATTCATATCTCCATTTCTATCCATGATAAAATCACCAAATTTTAACCATAGTTTCTCCACTCCATGGGTAACATTCGTTCAAAATTTCATGGCAATCTAATAAATGTAGCCTAGTCAAATACCTTTCCCAAATTGAAGAAACCAAACTGCCTGTTCTTGACAGTTTTCTGTAATGATTTTCAAACAGCCATATCTCCTTCATTACTCAATGGAATTTGGTGTTATTTAGCTTGTTGGAAATCTGGTTAGATGCTCTACAACTCTCCTTTAGAAGCCTTGTCCAGAAAATCATGATAAGGGCCTCGTTTTTGCAAATCTTTGAACTGATGAATAATAACCTTCATGAACTAACTTTGATTTCTTGTTTTGTTTGGATGATCTAAGCAATCCTAAGGCTATACAAGGACAAACCAAGGCTTAGTCATGTATTAGGATACTCCAGGGAAGGTATAACTCTTAAGAAACCCTAGAACTTATTTTGAGTTTTTGTGATTATTGGATTAGTTTTGATGATGATGTGGTTTTAAGCATATAAGCATGATTATGTAGTTGATTTAGTTAATTTAGCCATATAATGATTAAGAGGATGAGTTGAGATGTTCCTGGACTTATGAGGTGTATATCATGAATGTAAGATGTTTGGTTTATCCGGTGTGGCTTGGTTGTTTTGTTGTGATTTTTGGAACGTCTGATTTATAGCCGTCGTAATGCCGAATTTTTGTTAACACTTAGAAACCGAGCATGACAGTAAATATTATTTCCTGACCTTGATAATATTATGACTGGTGCTTGTAGATCTCCAGCCATAGATCGTTTTGGCATGAGAATCGAAACATTTCGACTTACGGTTTAGGAGTTATGATCAAATTACTAAAATTGGTTCGGAACCGTAAGTAAAAGTTCGTAACTTCAATTGAAACCTCGTAAATCATGTTACTCAATGGCGAATCTTGGTAAATAAATACTAGGGGTCATAAGGAAGGTATAAAAGAAAACCACATATCAAACGGATCGTTTTCCGATTTTATAAAAATATTTGAATCGAGGTTAAACGCGAACGAACCCATAAAAACCCGCTTGGTTATAACTTTGGTAAAACACTTACAAAACGAACGATAAAACTCGAGGTGTAATCTCGGTTCGTAATCGATCAACTTTAGAACTTATACGACTTAAGTATGTACCGAGTGTAGGTACGATGACATGTCGTAATAGCGAACAAATGTCGGATCGTAGCGGTAATAAAAAGAGTTACACTAAAAGGTGTATAACGAGATAATTCGAAAACGTGTTTCGATTTAAGTGAAGTTTTTACCTAGACTTTTAAAAGGTGTTAAGTGGTTAATCTCGAATGTTCTGATTGTTTATAGATCATCGAGCAGACCCAGGACACGCTATCTCCACCCACACGCAATTACCAGGCAAGTGTTCAAAACTTTGAACCTGTTGTTGTGATAATATATATATGTGATTGCCATCTTACATATGCCATAGCATGCATGCCTATTGTCAACTTATACTATGATACCTGTTCCCTGAATTGCTATTGGCTTATAGACTAGATACGAATTATCAGTTATAAGCCGAATTGTTTTGATAAGACCCTTAGCGAAGGGCATATGATATTCATTCTTAAATATAGACCGGGAGTCGGAATTTTGAGATACAGATAGTCGTGGAAACCCGGAGGGATTCCAACGGCAGATTATTATTGATATTGAGGAATGTTATTATTAAACGTTATTTATATTTCCATAAAGTATCAGTTACTTGGAAATATTTCGAGGAATGTTATTCGAGTATTATCTCAGTCAAGAGATATTAAATGAATGTTAGTTTCGAATATTCATTTAGAGTTGATTATTTAAGGAATATTATTTTGATATTCATTAGAATGTTATTTATTAAATGAATATTACTTTCGAATATTCATTTAAGGTTTATGTACTTAAGGAATATTATTTTAAAATATTCATTGGAAGTTCTAATTACTTAAGGGATATTATTTCGAATATTCCTTTAAAGTTTTGATTACTAAATGAATATTATTTGGATATTCATTTAGAAGATTATTTATTAAATGAATATTATTTTCAAATATTCATTTAAAGTTTGACTCATTTATTGAATATTATTTTAAATACTTATTGGAGTCTAATTTTAATGAATATTATTTTGAATATTCATTTAAGGAGTGATTTATTTAGTAAATAATTCTATATATTCATTCGAGGATTACTTACGAGCAATATTATGATTTAATAATATTCCGTAATTATTATTGAGTTAATAAATATTCTTGGAATATTTATTTAATTCTTTTAAATTCTTTTTAAAATGATTTATATTATTTGGGGATTATCTTTCACCTCCAGATATTATGTAAAATATTTCGGAGTCTTTTTACGACTATTTTATCAAGGAAAGGTTCCCAACTCTTTATTTTTTTTCATTTAAATCTATCTTAAAAGGATTTAAATGCTCGCTCAAACTTCCATATTATAAGGGAACCTTACTTGAGAAAGGTTATTTATCTTGTTAACTTCCCGGTTATAATTTATCCTTCTCAGTCGCAACTTGGTTGCTATGGACTCATTAAGTCTGTGTGTACCTTCTCATCATTCGAGGGGTAAGATTGTTGGAACAAGTTGATATCCACTAACAAGCAAAAGCTTGGGAAATGTTGGTGAATTTTCCTTTCCAACTAGATACGACTACTTTGTGGAGTCTTATCAACAAGTATTTCACTTGGGGAAGGGAGGACAAACTCTACGTTTCAATGCTGTGGATTTATTCGAACTAGGAGTCGTGTGTAAGAGGTCGAGTCGCGCGGTCCGTCACAAGGCCTAACCATTGGCCAGAGAGTTACTATTAAAGGCAACCGACAAGTGGAGCCGTCAGTTCTTCCTTCTACCGGTAGTAAACTATAGTGGGCTGTACCATCCCCGACTGATCATCAGGGAGTGGGACAGCTGGCGCGTGATAACTCCAGTATTGGTTCATGTCCCAAATTGGGAATTCCCTGCAACACGTATCGAAGAGACTTCTTTCATGTTGTAGGACTTCGAAAAATGTTAATAACTGGAATTGAAATATTTTCCTTGCAAGTTCCTCTTTATATGATAAATGATAATATCTTGCTTATTTTGACTTAGCATATATTTCCACAAAATAAATACTTTAAGTTACCCTGTAACTTCATCCTTTATATTATACTGGCACTAATTTCGTTAATGCATGGCATATGGAAATAATGATATTTCGAACTGTTATATACTATCACTGTCCTGTTATATTATTGTTGGTGGGCTATTGCTCACCCTTGCTTTATTATTATATCACAACAATAGCTAGACCAGATGACTCGCACAAGGCGCACTCGATGTTGGCGAGGACGATAAGACTACCGGAGCCGAAGAGAAAGCTATTAGTAGGATAGATTCATTCTTTCAGTACCAAATATATGGGCTAGTATGACTTATGATAATGGATGGCAAAGAGTATGTATTCACATTGTAATTCTTTTTGGATTGTAAGAACTCATAATGTGCTTAATAAAATTTGGTAGTTACTCTGATTTCATCTCTGGGACTATAACGGGTGTGTTTTATGTTGTTGTTTTGGGTCACAAGGTTGTAATTTAATATTTATGTTGAGTTTGTGGATGGAAATTGAGACCATAACGACCAGATCCCTGACCCCGAATTTGGGGGTGTTACGGAAGTGGTATCAGAGCATACGTTATAAACCCCAGAGATGAGGCGACGTTAAAACAATAAATTCACTAAGATAATAAGAACTCTTGCCACGTTCATAGTCGGACTACTTAATGTAGTGATGACATATAAAACCCTTATGTGAACTCTTAAATATCATGATAGTAACTTAGCTCGATATCGTATCCACGAGTAAGGCATCAGACCTTGAGGCATACGAGCAGCAGCGCGATAATGCTTTATATGCTGAAGATCAGCGGGTAAATTCGATGGAGTACCCTACTGGAGACCGGGAAGAGGTTCCAGCAGATAAGGAAAATCCTGTTAGGATAAGGAGCTTACCCTCGAGGAATGAGGGTCGTAGCCAGAAAGACTGAGATGATTAAGGTATAGTGCTCAGAAAAGTGAGCATAAAGGACTAAGCTATTAGCAAGAGAACTGAAGATTCATGTTGGATTCGTGGCCGGACTACTGGAGGTAGTACCAGCAAGTAAGGCGGACTAGAAGAATTACTTGAGATCTTATACGGGAATAGATGAGAATCATTAAAGACTTTCATATTAACGAAAAGAGTGCTAGAGGGATGTATGATTATCAAAGACATCGATATAGGACGAGGAGCAGAGTCCCTAGGAATAGTTAAGAAGGAGACAGTAAGTGCCATATCATTTGACAAATGAATTAGTATGAATATTGTCAGTAATAATTCGCCATGAGAAGGCAGATGTCATAGGTTGTAATTTGTAAAACCAAATTGAGGTTGATGAAGTTGTTTTTGAATCAGTTAGAAAGTAAAGACATTGGGAAGTGACAGCATGATTGGATAAAGTTATATAAGGAAGTAGTAAACAAGGCAATGATCTCAGAACCTACCGGAAGATAAGACCAGTGAGTCAAGATGAACTCGTAATGAGACTACTGCCAGAGACTGAGTATAGAGTTAATTCAACTCAGTTAAATGATGAACAAAAAAAAATGTTAGATGCATGTGATTCAGAGGAATATTAAATTCTTTCTTTTCGTTGAATGGATTATAGTAGTTACCTTAAGTTTACTCCGACGCGGAATTATAATGGATCAAGTAATACGATCAAAAGTTAAAGAGAAAATCTTCCTGGAGCTAAAAGATGAAATTGGTAATGACCAAGAGT
The DNA here is from genome assembly GCA_036435485.1 of Saposhnikovia divaricata. Classification (NCBI taxonomy): domain Eukaryota; kingdom Viridiplantae; phylum Streptophyta; class Magnoliopsida; order Apiales; family Apiaceae; genus Saposhnikovia; species Saposhnikovia divaricata. Next base: position 624,727 of record JAZHRN010000127.1, on the reverse strand, counting down.
TGGCATTGCTTAATGGAAAAAGGAGACTTTGTGCTTCCAATGACGCTTCGCATAAAGGATTAGGATGTGTTCTTGCGCAGCACGACAAAGTACTTGCGGATGTATTCGGACAGCACGGTCCACCAGATCGGATGGCCTTAGTAATGCCAATTTTGTGGAACAACCAACTCCGACGGTAATGTTCCTTCTGAGACTAGTGGTTAGGTAGACTGACATTTGGTAATATTGAATATCAGGACGTATAGGTATCAGGATGTTATGACAGGTTTCAGTTTGAAACTGTTGAGTCCCTTCTAAGGGATGTATATAATTGGTTCCTCTCGAGTGGATAAACTTCCAACCTGATGACGATTATTTCGTTAATTTTGGTTGCTTATGGTTCAACCTGCTTGGAGGTTCATAGAACTATTCTTCGGGTTTCGAGACTGGTCTCCTTAATGTTACCAGTAGATGGCTAGATTGACCAAAAAAAAAAAATTTCCCTGATTCTGGAAAGAACTTCAACGAATTTTGACAAACCTTGTCTTTCTGATTATCAGAGAACGTCTTGGAAGAGAGTAGAAACTGGAGCGAACCCTGTGATTTGGGTAAGGATGCCGTAAAATGGGTTAGTAGACGGACCCTGAGTATTACAATAGATGGTAGAGATAAAATGATGAAGTGAGATTGGACGAAAACGGGAAATGTAAGTAAGAAACCAGCTGGACTGAGAAACTCCGGGATTGACTTAAGTGAAAAGGCTGTTATGCCAGGAATGGTAAGCTCGCGTGGCACGCGGGACTGATAAGAATAGTTCAAAAGATAAAAATAGAGGAAAGGTGACCGGAGACGGCGCTGAGTAGCCGATTAAGACTTATATGAAGAAAAGTTTTGAAAAGGTAGAAAGGTATCAAAGAAGAAGACACTATGCCGGCAATTGCTAGGAAAGTAATGCTAATTAGCCAACCCCTACAATCATATATTTTATTTTAGTGTGGCCAGTTGAGGCGAAGTCACAAAGGATTATCAAGTGACTAGACCAGTAATGAAAGGAAAAAGCAGGGTTGCTTCTAAGTAAGCACCGACTGCAAGGGCTTCTGATATAAAAGAAGTATTAATGAGATCGTAGGAATCTTCTACTAAACCCTTTCCAACCCATGTTTGGATTGGGAATTTACTAGACTTTTTGGAATGGGGTCACCCGTACTAAAGTGATTCATGTGTATATGATTGCCCAAGATTACGAGTAAAAATGGAAGTATAATGACTTGAGATGTATGTTGTTAGGGTATTATAAATACCATGAATATATTATGACTAAGGGAAGTAAACAATGAAGGTTTATGAAGAGAGTATATAAATGGTCAGATATTGAACAGTATGCTGTAGAAATTTTGTCTGAGGCAAGTACCTTTGCGAAGAACGATAAGTACTAAGAGATTCACGTTGAACTCGACCAATATCTTGCAAAACATCCTTGCTCCCATTACCAAGTTCTGTAAGTGAGCAGATAGACATACGTTGTCCTTTGGAAGGTCGAAGAGGCTGGCAACTATCTGAAAGTAGAGGTTAGCATTAAGCCACCGATCGATTATCAAAGGAGAATGATGGAAAAGAGACCCTTATTAAGGATACATGATCTGATTGCAAATTATAGGATGCAAGAATTCCTTGGCAGTTGAATTAAGGATAGGTTATCCATAAATTAAGACAAACCCTGGGGAATGTACAAGGGATGGCATTAACCCTAATAAAGACATTGTGAATTCAGATGATATGAGTTGGATTTGCTAAGGCGACAATAACCTGTAAGAATTATTAAAAAGAGTTCTGGAAAGAACATAGATAGAATTATTAGAGTATTGATCAATGACGTTTTGATATACCCTGTACCTAGAAAATACAGGAGGAATGATGAGGGCGACCTAAGAAACCTTACAAGAAAAAAGTTACTATACTGAGTTTCAAAATAGAAGTTTGGTAGAGAATGTATGACATAGTAACAATAATGCCAGATGAGACATGTATGAAACCCTGAGGAAGTATGGATTGAACCTATAAAGGTTGAGATTATCCTAAGATAAGGAAAGAACTAAGAAAAGAAGTATCCTAAGTAGGATTGGGAATAAACGTGATAAAGTTCCCACGGGTAGGTGGAAGCAATGACTTATGGAAAAAGACTGATAGATATATTTTTCTCCTTCAGCAGAGCTTAAGGGAGAATGCTTTCACCCAACAGTGATGGGAATGAGGTAGAAAAGTTTGAGTTGGAATGTATCCAGAGAACATGGATTACAAGAAATTTTTAGTATCAGGAAAGGCCAATGAGGTGGCCGACAGTCTAAGTATAGAAGAATAATTACAAATGTTCATACCGAAGAAACAGAAAGATATTTGGAAGGACCTCGAAGGTCATATCGGAGTGGAGGAATTTACATTCCTTCTGATGAATGTGCAAGAATCGACGGTAATAATAGTTTAAGTAAAGATTCGATTCCCGATATTGTCTTAAGCAAACTACACACCGTAGAAGGTCCCGTTTTGAGGCAAACCAGGACCATGATACAAAATTGACGAAGTAAACCATTAAGTTTCCAGTCTTTTATGGAAGATGTATGAGTGATACTTTTATCAACCGGATATAGCTGCGATGCTTGAAACTCTTCTGCAATTTTATCTACTTCATGTAAAAGCTACATCAAGTTCACGAAGTGTTCCTTATGGATAAGGAATAGTGATTACTTTGTCTCCATAAAGGATTTGAACCCGTAGGGTTAGCTATTAACGCATTACGTAAACAACAAGCGATGGTGATTCTTCTAAAAAAGTAGATGACAACGTAAAGATAAAGAAAGTGCGGCTATTGATAAGCTAAATGGCATGTTGATGAATGACAAGCAAGTTTATGATAGTGTACTTCTGCACAAACAAGATTGAGAATATGAGGTTGATGATTCATGATGCTAAATGTATTCCCGTAGAAAGAATTAATGAGACTTGGAGGGAAGGGTAGTTGAGCCCGAGACTAATTGGGCCATCTGAGAGTTTAAAAGTGTTCGGAAGGTAGCATTCGAGCCAGTTTTACCCCCAAAACTTATAGCATGATCATAACGTGTTTCATGTGGCTATACTACGCCAGTAAAATGCAAATGCTCGATAGATGATAAGAGTACAAGCAGGTAGATATACGACCTGGTCTGACTTACGAAAGACAACCTGTGGAAAGCCACGGGTAGAAAAGAACAAGTGATGAGAAACAAGGTTGGCAGGAGTGGATTATATTGGATCTAAGAAAAAGGGATCGGCCAGATTCATTTCGGAGGGTTTAAATTGGAATAATGTGATGATTATAGGGTAAAGGTGACGGGATACCAATAAGGAGGTGCCAAGTGTAAAAGATGTCTCAATAAAGAGATGAAGGTGGAAGTAAATAACAGAAGTAAATAAGAATCAGATAATAAGAAGGATGTGATTGATAAAGAAAAGGCTGGGAAAGCAACTAGGGAATGTGAAGCACGGAATGTTATGAATGGATTAATAAAAGGTTTTTCTAATGAATTCTCGGGATGACAACTGATAGGGTTAGTATTATAAATATGAAAAAGCTAGTAATGTGACATGGAATGTCAATAACAATGGTGTCAAGCGAGAAACTAAGATTTAACATGAGAGGTTGAAAGATTTTCCAAAAAGTGAGCGTTGCTAAGGTTGAACCAGAGTATAAGTCCATAGAACAGTGGACAAAGCAGCAAGATATGTTGACACATGAGATTGCGATCAAATAGTATTGGATATAATTATGATTAATTTCTTCTTTGATGAACATCTATAGTTCAGAGGTAAATTCTGAGTATGATATTTTACAATCATGAAAGCTTTCTATAATCCTTTAGAATTCTTTTCTTTTCTTTTCTTTTATTCATCTTCTTTATGAATTGAGAAGAACAACCCTTTAAGGAGGGGAGGTACTGCTACGTGACTATCTGTCTATGTGATAGAAGTCTAAGTGGAATACCATAACTTGTTTAATTGCTTGTCGAGTACTAAAGGCTGGCCCCCTTCTGTACTAACTATGCAATATAACAAATGTTCATTGATCATAGTGATCTCTCAATAAATCTTTCCACTTCTCTATATTGATCGAGATTGCGAATATTAAAGCGATCAGGAAATGCATAGTGCGAGCGAGGTTATCTCCGAATTCGCAGCACGATAGTGATACCAAAGCCACTGCAGGTATCAATATGGATAAGACTGAGTAAGAGCATAACCCGGATAGTGTGTTGTACGAAAAGTAGCAAAGTAGATGGAAAAGGATAAAGTACGTATAGTAGCACCAGTAGATGTGCGGAGAAAGGGTAGAACGACTAAGAATTGACCGGGAAGCTAAAAAGTGAACGACATACAAACGACTCTTTGCTTCCTACCTGATTCCGGGACTGAATCCTTTTAAGGAGGGGAGACTGTAAGAACCCTAAATTTTGGATATAATTAAAACTTTTTCTTATGTACTGAGGTAATGGTGAATAGTGATTACGACTACGATGTAACGATTGAGATAATGAATGAAAGGAATAGATTTGGATTCAAATGTTTATATGCCATGAAGAATACTATTGGTTGACACTTTAGATAAGAATTATCTATCTCCTAGGGAATTGAGATTTGATAATTCTAAAGGAGTAGATTATTCTTTTGTCATCCAGTGGGTCCGTAAAAAGGTTAAGGAACGATCGAAAGAGATCAGGGACAATTGTACAACCCTAAGAGGAGGAGTAAAGAAAAATGGATGAATAGTGATTTTGGTGGACATAGGAATATTATTAGACGACGCTATATAGAAGAACCCGGAACGAAATTCTGAGTTCGTATTAGTGATCCAGGGGGAAAAAGAGTGTATGTAAAAGCTGTCGGATTCTGAAAAATAGCATTTTTATTTTCCCCGAGATTTCCCTGGACACTGAAAGACTTAAGGAATTATTGAAGGGATTTAAGGAAAATAGGTTCAAGAATTATTAAAGAGGATGGAGGATGATAGTATAAATATTAAGACGGATTTCGGTAAAACCCTAACTAGAAACGATTGAGATATTCCTCCGAACGATCAATGAATTGAGTAATAAACGGATAAAGAAACAAGTAGAGATCCAAGAGGTATGATGAGCTAGTAGAAGGTGACATAATCACTTTATGCAAGATAAGATCAAAGAAACCAAGCTAGTTACAAAGCTAACTAGTAATCTTAGCAATCAAACCAAGTACTTAGCATTCTTTCTCACCTACCACACCAAAATCAACACTTGTCCACCAAGATGATGTATGCCATGACCTAGTACCTTTAATAAAATAACTTTATGGTAGATATTTTCCTAATAATTCAATAGATGCAAGCAAGACCAAGCAACTCCATTTCTCTCCATTTTGAACAAACTGCCCAACAGAACCTCCTCCAAGAAGAAAATTCATATCTCCATTTCTATCCATGATAAAATCACCAAATTTTAACCATAGCCTCTCCACTCCGTGGGCAACATTCGTTCAAAATTTCATGGTAATATAATAAGTGTAGCCTAGTCAAATACCTTTCCCAAATTGAAGAAACCAAACTGCCTGTTCTTGACAGTTTTCTGTAACGATTTTCAAACAGCGATATCTCCTTCATTACTCAATGGAATTTGGTGTTCTTCAGCTTGTTGGAAAGCTGGTTAGATGCTCTAAAACACTCCTTTAGAAGCCTTGTCCAGAAAATCATGGTAAGGGCCTAGTTTTTGCAGATCTTTGAACTGATGAATAATAACCTTCATGAACTAACTTTGATTTCTTGTTTTGTTTGGATGATCTAAGCAATCCTAAGGCTATACAAGGACAAACCAAGGCTTAGTCATGTATTAGGATACTCCAGGGAAGGTATAACTCTTAAGAAATCCTAGAACTTATTTTGAGTTTTTGTGATTATTGGATTAGTTTTGATGATGATGTGGTTTTAAGCATATAAGCATGATTATGTAGTTGATTTAGTTGATTTTGCCATATAATGATTAAGAGGATGAGTTGAAATGTTCCTGGACTTATGAGGTGTATATCATGAATGTAAGATGTTTGGTTTACCCGGTGTGGCTTGGTTTTGTTGTTATGATTTTTGGAACGTCCGATTTATAGCCGTCATAATGCCGAATTTTTGTTAACACTTAGAAACCGAGCACGACAGTAAATATTAGTTCCTGACCTTGATAATATTATGACTGGTCCTCGTAGATCTCGAGCCATAGATCGTTTTGGCATGAGAATCGAAACATTCCAACTTACGGTTTAGGAGTTATGATGAAATTACTAAAATTGGTTCGGAACCGTAAGTAAAAGTTTGTAACTTCAATTGAACCCTCGTAAAACATGTTACTCAATGGCGAATCTTGGTAAATAAATACTAGGGGTCATAAGGAAGGTATGAAAGAAAACCACATATCAAACGGATCGTTTTCCGATTTTATAAAAATGTTTGAATCGAGGTTAAACGCGAACGAACCCATAAAAACCCGCTTGGTTATAACTTTGGTAAAACACTTACAAAACGAACGATAAAACTCGAGGTGTAATCTCGGTTCGTAATCGATCAACTTTAGAACTTATATGACTTAAGTATATACCAAGTGTGGGTACGATGACATGTCGTAATAGCGAACAAATGTCGGATCGTAGCGGTAATAAAAAGAGTTACACTAAAAGGTGTATAACGAGATAATTCGAAAACGTGTTTCGATTTAAGTGAAGTTTTTACCTAGACTTTCAATAGGTGTTAAGTGGTTAATCTCGAATGTTCTGATTGTTTATAGATCATCGAGCAGACCCAGGATACGCTATCTCCACCCACGCCCAATTACCAGGCAAGTGTTCAAAACTTTGAACCTGTTGTTGTGATAATATATATGTGATTGCCATCTTACATATGCCATAGCATGGATGCCTATTGTCAACTTATACTATGATACTTGTTCCCTGAATTGCTATTGGCTTATAGACTAGATACGAATTATCGGTTATAAGGCGGATTGTTTTGATAAGACCCTTAGCGAAGGGCATATGATATTCATTCTTAAATATAGACAGGGAGTCGGTATATTGAGATACAGATAGTCGTGGAAACCCGGAGGGATTCCAACGGCATAATATTATTGATATTATGGAATGTTATTATTAAACGTTATTTATATTTCCATAAAGTATCAATTACTTGGAAATATCTCTAGGAATGTTATTCGAGTATTATCTCAGTCGAGAGATATTAAATGAATGTTAGTTTCGAATATTCATTTAGAGTTGATTATTTAAGGAATATTATTTTGATATTCATTAGAATGTTATTTATTAAATGAATATTACTTTCGAATATTCATTTAAGGTTTATGTACTTAAGGAATATTATTTTAAAATATTCATTGGAAGTTCTAATTACTTAAGGGATATTATTTCGAATATTCCTTTAAAGTTTTGATTACTAAATGAATATTATTTGGATATTCATTTAGAAGATTATTTATTAAATGAATATTATTTTCAAATATTCATTTAAAGTTTGAGTCATTTATTGAATATTATTTTAAATACTTATTGGAGTCCAATTATTAATGAATATTATTTTGAATATTCATTTAAGGAGTGATTTATTTAGTAAATAATTCTATATATTCATTCGAGGATTACTTACGAGCAATATTATGATTTAATAATATTCCGTAATTATTATTGAGTTAATAAATATTCTTGGAATATTTATTTAATTCTTTTAAATTCTTTTTAAAATGATTTATATTATTTGGGGATTATCTTTTAGCTCCAGATATTATGTAAAATATTTCGGAGTCTTTTTACATCTATTTTATCAAGGAAAGGTTCCCAACTCTTTATTATTTTTTCATTTAAATCTATCTTAAAAGGATTTAAATGTTCGCTCAAACTTCCATATTATAATTCGAGGATTCATTTAAATCTATTTTATCTTGTTGACTTCCCGATCATAATTTATCCTTTTCACTCGCAACTTGGTTGCTATGGACTCATTAAGTCTGTGTGTACCTTCTCATCATTCGAGGGGTAAGATTGTTGGAACAAGTTGATATCCACTAACAAGCAAAAGCTTGGGAAATGTTGGTGAATTTTCCTTTCCAACTAGATACGACTACTTTGTGGAGTCTTACCATCCCCGACTGATCATCAGGGAGTGGGACAGCTGGCGCATGATAACTCCAGTATTGGTTCATCTCCCAAATTGGGAATTACCTGCAACACGTATCGAAGAGACTTCTTTTAGGTTGACGGTTTCTTCCGCAACACGTATCGAAAAGACTTCTTTCAGGTTGTACGACTTCGAAAAATGTTAATAACTGGAATTGCAATATTTTCCTTGCAAGTTCCTCTTTATATGATAAATAATAATATCTTGCTTATTTTGACTTAGCAGATATTTCCACAAAATAAATACTTTAAGTTACCCTGTAACTTCATCCTTTATATTATACTGGCACTAACTTCGTTAATGCATGGCATATGGAAATAATGATATTTCGAAATGTTATATACTATCACTGTCCTGTTATATTATTGTTGGTGGGCTATTGCTCACCCTTGCTTTATTATTATATCACAGCAACAGCTAGACCAGATGACTCGCACAAGGCGCACTCGATGCTGGCGAGGACGATAAGACTACCGGAGCCGAAGAGAAAGCTATTAGTAGGATAGATTCATTCTTTCAGTACCAAATATATGGGCTGGTATGACTTATGATAATGGATGGCAAAGACTATGTATTCACATTGTAATTCTTTTTTGATTGTAAGAACTCATAATGTGCTTAATAAAATTTGGTAGTTACTCTGATTTCATCTCTAGGACTATAACAGGTGTGTTTTATGTTGTTGTTTTGGGTCACAAGGTTGTAATTTAATATTTATGTTGAGTTTGTGGATGGAAATTGAGACCGTAACGACCAGATCCCTGACCCCGAATCTGGGGGTGTTACAAAGTAGAACATACTGTCACAGCCAGAGTGTGTTCTTGTAATCAAATAATTGTTGAAATGTAATAAGTATGTATCTTGGAAGAAGTTCATTGATATGTTCAAGGCTCAAGAGAATACATCAGTTCGACAGCAATAATAAAGTTACTGTCAATACATTGATGGTAACGTTACAAGAAGACTGCATGTTGCAAGGTCACGACAGCAAGTTTCATTTGACAGCAACATTGGCTGAAGCAGGGGATAACAACATTCTCGCACTTGACAGCAAGTTTGGAGTTCCGACAGCAACATTGGCGGGAGCTCAGACTGTCAACTACGGAATATTCCTATGACAGCAAACTTGGCGGCAAGGGTTACTGTCTCACTGAATTATTTGATTTGGGGATTTTATCTCAGTCAAACCCCCGTGACAGTTTAGATGTTCGAGAAATAGATTTGTTGCAATTCGTCAAAGATTGTAGCAGACCTGCAAGACTACGACAGAAGCTTGAGAGATCACAAGACGAGGCTCGATAATTCAAAGAGTATGACAAGTCTGCATCTACTAGAATTGCTATAGATAATTTTGGAAAGAACCCAGAATGCCTTATGCTTAAAGATAACTCTGTTTGTATAGCATTTTAGGAAAAGTCACATGTGAGGGAAAATTGTGAGGAGCTGTCACTTGAAAATGACAACAGCTCCGCGACCCATGTGACTGAGATGAAAAAGAAAGATTAGTCTATATAGAGACACATCTCTCATTCTTTCTGTAAGTGATTCACACAAGAAGTCGAAGCTTGAGAAAACCATTTTTCTCGAGGTTGTAGCAACACATTACAAAATAAATAAAACATTTATTTTGTGAGAACATCTTGAATTACTACTTGTGTTTGCAATTCTTGTGTAGATAGTTTACAATCTTTATCATTGTTGTGCTAAAGATTTGAAATTATCTATATTGCATTCAACCCCCCTTCTGCAATATACTCCGGGACCAACAGATGTTTACTTATGTTTTTAATTAGATAGATATATAAATATGGACAAAAATCATGAAATATATATGGATAATAATATAAATCAATTTTTTAACAATACAACAAATTAACCATGTCACCACAAGAAAAATGGCCAAAATCGAACAAGCAAAACTGACCAAAAAAAATTGGTCGGAAATGAGTTACCATTTCTGACCATTCACGAATTTGGTCGGAAATGGTGTGTGTGGGGCCCAAGATTTGTACACGTAAGAATCAAAACAGACCAAACTTTGGTCGGCAATCAAATCCTACCAAGTTTGGTCAGTTTTGATCTAACTTTGGTGGGTTTTGCCTGTAAAGTGGCCCCACCTTCCACATCATCATCTCTCACGTATTTTAAATTAATAAACAATTTCTGAAAGTTAGGGTCATTTCTGACCAACTTTGGTCGGAAAACAAAACCTACCAATGTTGGTAGGTTTTGGTTGCATTTTGACAACGAAAGGACCCCACCTTCCACGTCATAATCCCATGTCATCAGTAAGTTTCCGCCAAAAAATTCGTGAAAAAGGTTGAATTTCCCCCTTCCAACAAAACCTACCAAACTCGGTAGGAATTGATCAGTAAGTTCCCACCAAAAATTTGGTAAAAAAGTTGAATTTCCCGCTCACTTCAAAACCGACTAATATTGGTCAGAATTGATTAACAGATTTTCGCCAAAAAATTCGTGAAAAATTGAATTTCTCGCTCACTTCAAAACTGACCAATATTGCTCGGAATTGATCAGCAGATTTCCGCCAAAAATTTCGTGAAAAAGTTGAATTGTCCGCTCACATCAAAACCTACCAATATTGGTAGGTTTTGATGAGTAAATAAAATAAAAATATATGTAATAATATCGAGATATATGAATAAATTATTGTGTGAGGAAGCATAGAAAAAAAATTGGATGAAAAATAAATTGTAAAAAATCAAAATTGTTTAGAAAACGAAAGAGTGTTACTGCTCGAAGTATGAGTTAGGATTTTTACTTATGATTTAGGGATAGTTTAGGGTTAGACATTTTGAGTTAAAAAAAATATTCTTGACGATCCAGCCATACGGATGTCAAGATCCATCCTTTTTAATGGTATTGCCAAAATTTCATAAAAAAATTATTTGATTTGGTAATTTGACGGTCAACTAGTAGTTTGACTGTAAACCCTAAACACGGTTTCATCCGGGTTTCGTGTTTCAAATTTTTAAAAATTATTTCTCGACGGTCCAACCCGTACGGATATCAAGATCCATCCTTTTTAATGGTATTACCAAAATTATGGGGATAAAAATTTTATTTGATTGGGTAATTTGACAGTCAACTAGTAGTTTGACTACAACCCTTAAACACGGTTTCGTCCGGGTTTCGTGTTTCGAATTTTTAAAATTTATTTCTCGACGGTCCAACCATACGGATGTCTCGATCCATCTTTTTTAATGGTATTGTCAAAATTTCAAAAAAAAAATTATTTGATTTGGTAATTTGACGGTCAACTAGTAGTTTGACTACAACCCCTAAACACGATTTCGTCCGGGTTTCGTGTTTCCAATTTTTAAAAATTATTTCTCGATGGTCCAACCATACGGATGTCAAGATTTATCGTTTTTAATGGTATTTCCAAAATTTTGGGGAAAAAAATTTATTTGATTGGTTAATTTGACGGTCAGGTAGTAGTTTGACCACAACCCCTAAACACGGTTTCGTCCGGGTTTCGTGTTTCTAACTTTCAAAAATGATTTCTCGACGGTCCAACCATACGGATGTCTAGATCGATCTTTTTTAATGGTATTTCCAAAATTTCAAAAAAAAATATTTGATTTGGTATTTTGACGGTCAACTAGTAGTTTGACTACAACCCCTAAACACGGTTTCGTGTTTCGAATTTTAAAAAATTATTTCTCGATGGTCCAACCATACGGATGTCAAGATCCATCCTTTTTAATGGTAATGCCAAAATTTCAAAAAAAATGTATTTGATTTGGTAAGTTGACTGTCAACTAGTAGTTTGACTACAACCCCTAAACACGATTTCGTCCGGGTTTCGTGTTTCAAATTTTTAAAAATTATTTCTCGACGATCCAACCACACGGATGTCTAGATCCATCCTTTTTAATGGTATTGCCAAAATTTCAAAAAAAAAGTTATTTGATTTGGTAATTTGACGGTCAACTATAAGTTTGACAACAACCCCTAAACACGGTTTCGTCCGGGTTTCGTGTTTCGAATTTTTAAAAATTATTTCTCGATGGTCCAACCATACGGATGTCTAGATCCATCCTTTTTATTGGTATTGCCAAAATTTTGGGGAAATTTTTTTTACTTCATTGGCTAATTTGACGGTCAACTAGTAGTTTGACTACAACCCCTAAACACGGTTTCGTCCGGGTATCGTGTTTCTAACTTTCAAAAATGATTTCTCGACGGTCCAACCATACGGATGTCTAGATCCATCTTTTTTAATGGTATTGCCAAAACTTCAAAAAAAAAATTTATTTGATTTTGTAATTTGACGGTCAACTAGTAGTTTGACTACAACCCCTAAACACGGTTTCGTGTTTCGAATTTTTTAAAATTATTTCTCGACGGTCCAACCATACGGATGTCAAGATCCATCCTTTTTAATGGTAATGCCAAAATTTCAAAAAAAAATGTATTTGATTTGGTAAGTTGACTGTCAACTAGTAGTTTGACTACAACCCCTAAACACGGTTTTGTCCGGGTTTCGTGTTTCGAATTTTAAAAATTATTTCTCGACGGTCCAACCATACGGATGTCTTGGTCCATCCTTTTTAATGGTATTTCCAAAATTTCCAAAAAAAAGTTATTTGATTAGGTAATTTGACGGTCAACTATAAGTTCGACTACTACCCCTAAACACGGTTTAGTCCAGGTTTCGTGTTTCGAATTTTTAAAAATTATTTCTCGAAGGTCCAACCATACGGATGTCTAGATCCATCCTTTTTAATGGTATTGCCAAAATTTTGGGGAAAAAAAATTTACTTCATTGGGTAATTTGATGGTCAACTAGTAGTTTGACTACAACCCCTAAACACGGTTTCGTCCGGGTTTCGTGTTTCTAACTTTTAAAAATTATTTCTCGACGTTCCAACCATACGGATGTCTAGATCCATCTTTTTTTAATGGTATTGCCAAAATTTCAAAAAAAATTTTACTTGATTTGGTAATTTGACGGTCAACTAGTAGTTTTACTACAACCCCTAAACACGGTTTCGTGTTTCGAATTTTTAACAATTATTTCTCGACGGTCCAACCATAAGGATGTCAAGATCCATCCTTTTTAACGGTATTTCCAAAATTTCAAAAAAAAATTATTTCATTTGGTAATTTGATGGTCAACTAGTAGTTTGACTACAACCCATAAACACGGTTTCATCCGGGTTTCGTGTTTCGAATTTTTAAAAATTATTTCTTGATGTTCCAACCATACAGATGTCAAGATTTATCCTTTTTAATGGTATTTCCAAAATTTAAAAAAAAATGTATTTGATTTGGTAAGTTGACTGTCAACTAGTAGTTTGACTACAACCCCTAAACACGATTTCGTCCGGGTTTCGTGTTTCAAATTTTTAAAAATTATTTCTCGACGGTCCAACCACACGAATGTCTAGATCCATCCTTTTTAATGGTATTGCCAAAATTTCAAAAAAAAAAGTTATTTGATTTGGTAATTTGACGATCAACTATAAGTTTGACTACAACCCCTAAACACGGTTTCGTCCGGGTTTCGTGTTTCGAATTTTTAAAAATTATTTCTCGAAGGTCCAACCATACGGATGTCTAGATCCATCCTTTTTAATGGTATTGCCAAAATTTTGGGGAAAATTTTTTTACTTCATTGGGTAATTTGATGGTCAACTAGTAGTTTGACTACAACCCCTAAACACGGTTTTGTCCGGGTTTCGTGTTTCTAACTTTTAAAAATTATTTCTCGACGTTCCAACCATACGGATGTCTAGATCCATCTTTTTTAATGGTATTGCCAAAATTTCAAAAAAAAAATTACTTGATTTGGTAATTTGACGGTCAACTAGTAGTTTTACTACAACCCCTATACACGGTTTCGTGTTTCGAATTTTTAAAAATTATTTCTCGACGGTCCAACTATAAGGATGTCAAGATCCATCCTTTTTAACGGTATTGCCAAAATTTCAAAAAAAAATTATTTGATTTGGTAATTTGACGGTCAACTAGTAGTTTGACTACATCCCATAAACACGGTTTCATCCGGGTTTCGTGTTTCGAATTTTTAAAAATTAATTCTTGATGGTCCAACCATACGGATGTCAAGATCCATCCTTTTTAGTGGTATTGCCAAAATTTTGGGGAAATTTTTTTTATTTGATTGGGTAATTTGACAGTCAACTATGTAAAGCATAAAAATGTTATATGTAATAGAGGACATATATAACTCAACTAGGATAAAAGATAAATAATAAACTCTATACAGGGATCGTGAAATTTGAAGAACAAGCACCAAAAAGGATCAAGTCGCTGAAAGAAGTTCATTAAAATGATCAAGCCTCAGTGACAAAATAAGATGTACAGATGATTCAGTTGAAGGGCCAAAAGATTCCAGTGATAAAGTTTTTATGGTTGCACAATTCTTGGCAGTATTCTTAAAGACATGATACGAAGACCACGAGTGAATGTTAGTCGTCTGTGAACCAGACCAGTTGCACTAGGCGTCAACATTTTCACAAAGGAATCGAAGTATCTAACTCAGAAAAACTGTTAAAGAGGTATGATCGAAGTATATAACCGAAGTTACTATTCATGTGAATAGTACCCAAAAGTACTATTCATAAAGTAAGAAACATGTGGGGCCCACATGAATTAAAAATCAAACTTTGAAATTGAAAAAGAAGCAGAAGAATTGAATTCAGCAGGTTTGTTGAAAAGGCGTGTTAGGCAGGCAGCAGTCAGCAGAAATATACGTAATCAGTTACGTATATTAGCTGCATAGTAACTTTCTAAAAATCTATCAATAGGCCTGTTGTATTTCATTTCAAAACACACTGTTATTCCCAGATTCCACACTTGTATAATTGTAGAAGGGGGGGTTGAATACAATTCTTGATATTTATAAATTTCTGATAAGAACTTCAGAAACTTATGAAGAGATAATTGCAATGTAAGATTTAAACACATACATATATAAAAAATCAGGTGGTTAATATGCACCACCTGAAGCTTTTATTTGAAGAAAACTCTGTGATACAAAATGTACACAGCTGCCGTTTTACAACTCTTTGCTTCTAAGGATATTCAAGAAACCCTAAGCAAATATGTCTGTTTTCTTAACCTACAAAGAGTTGCTACCCTTGGTTATATATCCCAAGTTTTACAAGTACTACTGGAATAAGATAATACTAATCTAATTCTAGTTGACTTGCTACTACACTCCAAATACACATGTAGCCGAAAGGTTGTCCTTGTGTTCAGACATGTCTCCTGCACCTTTCTTGTATTCATAGTGTAAATGGAATGCTTCTTTCTTCTGTGTTTCCAAAGTATGGCTGCCATACTGCTTTTTGTATCTACTATAAACTCACGTGATCTGTCAGTCAAACATGTCCTTATCAACTGCTAATCTCCAGCTAATCATAGAAGACAGTGTCAATGATTATCCGTTGATGATGTATACTGACATCCGTTGATGATGTATAGAGCAGTATCCGTTGATATTGGGACTTGAGCTGTATCCGTTGATAGAGTGGATTTGAGTTGTATCCGTTGATAGAGTTTAGTCTTCATCCGTTGATACACTTTCACTTAGACAGAATTACATAGCATAGCTTATTTACAATTGGCTACCCTATTCTGCCTATCCGTTGATAGTCAACATGACTGTGGATAAAAACACTATCAACTGATAACATAGAGATACTGCAGTGTGCTACAAAACCTCATCCGTTGATGAGCTACCTGTCAACGGATAGAGTTATAAATCCTCATCCGTTGACAGCTACAAAACCTTAAACAATTTGATTGATTGTGAAGTTATCATCAAGTACAACATATTCCTAACAATCTCCCCCAATTTATACTTGATGGCAATAAAGCATAAATTCAGGACCTTGATGATAACAAAACATTCCTAAAGATATATAAAGAACAATACATAAATTGTATTAAGCTACAATAATTAAAAACTGAAAGTTTGAGAAATTTACAGAGAAGTGCTCCTCTAGACTGAGCAGATTAGGACTGTTTCTTTCCTCTTGTTGGCATCACCCTTGATTTTCCTTCCTTGGCAGAGTTGGACTCAATCTGTATTTGGAGTTGCCTATAGAAGGCATCTTCTTCATCTACCTTTGGATTTAGCTTCTGTTGTAGCGATCTCAGGTATTGAGAACTAGCCTTTGGTAGTTGGTCTTCTAACCTGAAGAATCTCCTGTTACCATCTTCATCCCTGAACTCCATCATCCAGAAAGGTTGGAGGTGGATTTTCTGTCCATTGTATGGGATCTTCATTTTCCTTGGTAGACTTGATGGTGAGTTCCAATCCCTCCTTATTTGTTCTATTTTGTCCAGTATCTCCCCTTTTGCTATCTTGGAGAACCCTGTGTATCTCTTGATTGCAGAGAACACTTTGGTTAAGGTATGATAATTTTCTCCAAGAACCCTTTGTAGTGGCCATGTCCTTTCCGTTCCTCCCTTGTATACAAAGACCAATCTTTCAGGCAAATGTCTATATTTGTCAATTCCTCTTACTTCTGACAATTCATCCAGATAAAGATTCATGTCAGAGTATTCTTCAATATCTGCCTGATAGATAAAATCATCCTTGTTTTCCAAGATTGGCTGCCTGACAATTGCAGGTACCCTAGCAACTTGAATTGGTTCCTTTGAAGGTTGCTTCCTTGGTTTCCTTTTCTTCTGTGTAGGCTTCTGTTGAGGCTTCAGCAAGAATGAAGGAACCTCAATGGAGTCAAGATTCATTGGTTCCTCTTTAGGTACTATAGGCTCACCATGGAAATTTACATCTGGGTTGAATACTTTTACATCAATAGGTCGTGATGAACCAACTGTCTCTTTGTTTTCAATTTCTGGAAAGACAGGCCTCCTTGCATGTGATTTTAATCTCTTGGATTTGGGGACTGATTTCCCTTTCTTTTTGAATTTGGGGGCTTCCTCAGGTTCCCTCAATTCATCCTCTACCTCATCCAATAACTCTTGAGCCAGCCTTGCTTGCTTCTCATCTGAGTTTTCATATTGATATTCAGTGCTTGGTTGAGATTCTCTTAGCAGCCTTGAAGTCTCTTCTCTCTTGGCTTCAACAAATCTAGGATGGCTGTTGGATATGTTTAGAACTTTTCCATTCCTTATGATTACAGCCATCCATTCTCTTACACAACTGTTAGTCTTCTCCTTGAATTCCTTGATTGCCTTACCCATCAACTTCTCTTCATCATCCTTGGGAAATGGAAAGTCCAGTTGTAACTTGTTCTTCCCATTTGCTTTTGGTGGTGAGAAGGGTCTTGATTTGATGTAGGGTTCAAATTCCTTAACATGAGAAGGCTCAGCATCATAGAATGTAGGAGCCACAATTGCTGGAGTGAGCACCTTCAGAATTGTTGTAGATATTGTTGGAGCTGAGGTTTGGCTAGAGAACAGAGTTGATGCAATAGATTGATTGATCAATCTTTCTGTCCTCATTATCCTTTCATAGTTTTCTTCTTTCATCTTTTGGAGAGCTTCAATTTTGGCTAGCTTTTCTTCTTCTGTCAAGTTTGAAAGATCAAACTCTTCAGATAGAGGTTTGGATTTGCTGGGGGAAGCTGTGACAATGAATTCTTGTGGATTGACCACTATGGTAGGCTGCTGCTCCCCCTCACTTGCTGCTTCCCTTCTTTCAGAAATTAAGATTTGACTTGTAGTTGCCACAGCCTCTTCCACTTTCTCCCCCTTTTTGTTAGCATCAAGGGTTTGACTAGAAGTTGGGGCTGCAACTAACTTTTCTAGCAGTTGGGTTTGCAGTTTCTGATGTTGAAGAAATTGCTCCATCTGGGATTCTATCTTTTCCACTCTTGAATTGAGAAGTTGCACAGATTTAGCCAGGTTGTCTTCTTTGAGAAACCTTTGTTGCAACACCCTCTGAGTGGCTGTAGGAGCTAGTTGCTCTAGCTTGGAATCCACAGAGATCTTCACATCCTTGATTTCTTGTTTGACCTCCTCTAAATTGGATCTCTGAATCACCATTTGCATCTTTTGTAACTTTAGGGAGTCAATTGCCTGTTGAAGAACAACCTTTCTCTGTGGATCTGCTTCTGGGTGCTCAGCCAGGGCAGATTTATATTGCCTTATGATTTCCATATCAAGTTGATGATAGGTGTAGTTTTGAGCAAATGCAAAATCATGAATACTGCTACCACCTTCATCTTCAGAGCTCTGGCTGTCTTCATCTTCAGAATTGTCAAATTCATCACTCTCAACAGTGGTTGGCAGAGCTGCTATAGATTCCTTAGCTCTAAGTAGAGATTGTGAGGTGTGCACTAGGTGCATTGCCTCCTCTGCTTCCACATTGCCCTGTTGTGCCAGAATTTGATAGGCAGGAACAGGGTGAGTAAAGGTTTCAGCATCCAAAGAAATGGAGTCAATCATGGACTGATATTCTCTTTGAAATTCCATTTCCTTGGATGCATCCTCAACCCCCATTGACTCACTAGCAATGGCTGCTTCTTCCATCCTTATCTCTCCTGTAGTCCCTTCTCTCCCCTCATCTCTCTTTTCTTGCATCAAGGGCTCCCCTTGGCTCATACCTCTCACACCCTCACCTTCACCTACTAAGGTGGAACTCTCAAACTCTCCTTTTGCCTGACCGGAAGAAATGGCCAGCCTCTCATTATTTATCTCTCCTTTTGCCTGCTCACAAGGCAGCCTCTCACTCCCTTCCCTCAAACCTAAAAGTGTTTCAACTACTGAGAACTCCTCTACACTTGACACTGGAATGTCAGATATAGCAGTGGTAGAGTGAGTTATCAACGGATAAGGAATATCCGTTGATGGAGTAGTTATAGCTGTCAACGGATGGCTAGATAGAGGCTCATCCGTTGATGGAGAAACACTTGTCAACGGATGAAGGATATCCGTTGAGGAAGGAATAATTATATCCGTTGAAGAGAAAACCAACACTGAATCTGTGGAGATTGATTTTAAGTTCGAGGCCACAGTCTGTGTTGAGAATTCTGGAAGGGAAGATTGATGGTCCAACAAATCATCTAAAAGATGATGACCACCAATTACAGAGTGGGGCTTCTCCAAGAATCTTAAAGATGGAGAATCAGGAATTGATGTAGATATCATATCCACATCCAAAGAAGGAGTTGGTGATGGTGGATTGTAATGTGTGTCGATTTGAAGATTAAGATCAAGGGGCTGTGACTCCACATTTATTGAAGTCACATCAAACTGAGTTTGAGAAGGTACAGTTTCCTGTACAGTGTGTGCACCCTGTGATTCCCCTGTGGTTTTAGATTTCACTCTTCTTCCATAGGTTTTTGAGATTGGGCTATATGTGTCCCTAACCCTCTTGTGCAGTGTTCCTTGTGGGGAACTTGATTCAGTAGTCACACTCTTTTGGGAGAGTGTAACTAGAATTTGGCCTGTAGTTACATTAGCAGTCTTTTGAGAGACTGAAATGGTGGTTGCACTCATCTCTCCTTCCTTATCCTTAGGGCTTCTTTGATGTTCACCCTGTCCCTCACCACTCACTACCACCTTCACACTCCCCTCAAGAGGTTTGGTAGATTTTACAACAGGTGTCTTTTGAGAGACACTTGAGGTTTGCCTTTTAGAATGTGGTTTTGGAACTTTGGATTTGGTCACTTTGGTAGGAGCCTGTTTGGTCACAACTACAGACTCCATTGTGACTCTAGAAGGCAAAGAAATTTGGGGGTTGGAGATAGGGGTTTCAGAGTTAGAGATAGTTACCTGAACAATTGGTAGATATACCAACTGTACTCCTGCATTGAGGTTCATTCGAATCAGGTCACTTAAGACTCTCTTCTCCTGAACAAAACATTGGAACTTGCTATCCGGGTTAGCAATGGATAGTTTATTCTCAGACACATGCAGTGCTAAGAGCATTAAAAATCTAGCAAAGTAGATATTCTTGCTCCTAGTTTCCTTTTTACCCAACTTTGCAGCTATCTCATACATAACTAATGTGCCAAAATTATAGAATTTATCATTTAAAAGCATACACATCATTGTTAGCATGGACTGGGTAACAGCATCAAAATTACTAATTTTTCCTGAAAAAGTTTTAATGAAGGCATCACAGAAGTAGCTCCATTCTTTAACCATTCCTTTTCTAGCAATTTTCCCTAAGTTTTCAGTACTAAGGGCATAATTAATAGAATTAAGCATGGCAACAATTTCAGCATCAGTAGGTACTTTCAGACAGTTATTCTCAGGCAATTTTAAACAAGCAGTTATTACATCAGAATTAACCACATAGTTTTTACCCTTTAAAGAAAAAGCAATTGTACCGTCTGTGCCATTGTACTCAGCAGATGTCCACATTTCTTCAATTACCTCGTGGATTAAGGGAGTGGTAGCCGTCATAGCATATGACAGTTTGCATTTCTTCACGAAACTCATCAAAGTGTGGTAAGCTTCTGGAGCATTCACTGTGTCAACAAAGGCCGCGAAATTGTTCTTCTCATAGGTAAACCCAGTGGAGGACATCATCTTAACAATAGGCGCCATTGAAGTGATTGAACTTTGGTTACAGAGAGTTTTAGGGAAGAAGATGCAGTTAACTTTTGATATGCTTGAAAATGAATAAAAGTGAGATGTGAGAGTACAAGTCCGCCTTTTATATTTTTCAAGAATTAAAAATGAAATAATTAAAAGTATTTACTCCATTGGTCAAAAGTAACTGTCAGATAATAAATAAAAAGAGAATAAGTACAGCCATGATTAGATATACACGGTTACCAACGGTTAAAAAAAATGTATATCAACGGATATAGAATGAACGGTTGAGATACAGTTTATCCGTTGATGACGTGGATAGCCTGTTACCCGTTGACATGCAAAAATCTAGTAATGTGTTTATACTATCAACGGATAAAAGGATATCCGTTGATAAGCTAATTTTGCCTTAGGCAAAATTTCTGCAGAAAATTTTTCTGAAAGTTTTAACTTTCAAGTAAATCAAAACACATTTCCAACTTCAATTCATTGAAATCAAATATCACTAGAAATTATGACAAGTTAAGCATACCTAGCTCACCTACCAATCTTGTGAATGTGGATTCATCAAAAGGCTTGGTGAAGATATCTGCAAGCTGCATTTCACTTGGCACAAAGTGCATTTCTACTGTACCATTCATCACATGTTCTCTAATGAAGTGGTATTTGATGTCAATGTGCTTGGTTCTCGAATGTTGCACTGGATTCCCTGTGATGGCAATAGCACTTGTGTTGTCACAGAAAATTGGAATCTTCTCAACTTTTAGACCATAGTCAATGAGTTGGTTTCTCATCCATAGAATCTGTGCACAACAACTTCCAGCCGCAATGTACTCAGCTTCAGCTGTAGAAGTGGAGACTGAGTTTTGTTTCTTACTGAACCATGACACAAGCCTGTTTCCTAGAAATTGACAGGAACCTGTAGTACTTTTCCTATCAACTCTGCAACCTGCATAATCTGCATCTGAATATCCAGTTAGATCAAAACCAGATTCTCTTGGGTACCAAATGCCAAGGTTTGGTGTTCCCTTGAGATACCTGAAAATTCTTTTAATAGCTATTAAGTGAGACTCTCTAGGATCAGCTTGAAATCTAGCACAAAGACAAGTAGAAAACATTATATCAGGTCTACTAGCTGTTAGGTATAAAAGTGAACCTACCATGCCTCTATAACTTGAGATGTCCACAGACTTTTCCTTAGTATTCAACTCAAGCTTAGTTGCAGTGGCCATAGGTGTTTTAGCAGATGTACAATCCATTAAGTCAAATTTATTTAAGAGATCATAAATATATTTTGTTTGACTTATGAAAATGCCCTCATTAACTTGCTTTACTTATAGGCCAAGAAAGTAAGTTAATTCACCCATCATACTCATTTCATACCTACTTTGCATAAGTTTGGCAAACTTTTTGCAAAGCTTCTCATCTGTAGACCCAAAAATAATATCATCTACATAGATTTGAACAAGTATTGAAGAGCCATTAATATCCCTATGAATTAAGATTTTATCTACTGTACCTCTAGTGAAGTGGTTCTCCAAAAGAAATTGAGATAAAGTGTCATACCAGGCTCTTGGTGCTTGCTTCAAACCATAAAGTGCTTTCATGAGAAGATATACATATTCTGGAAATTCTGGATCCTCAAAACCAGGAGGTTGATGGACATAGACCTCTTCTTCCAGTTCCCCATTTAGAAAGGCACTTTTGACATCCATCTGATAGACTTTGAAATTGGCATGTGCTGCATAGGCTAGAAAGATTCTTATTGCCTCAAGTCTTGCTACTGGAGCAAAAGTTTCATCAAAATCTATTCCTTCTTCTTGAGAATAGCCCTTTGCCACTAATCTAGCTTTATTCCTCACAATTATGCCATTTTCATCTGTCTTATTCTTGAGAACCCATTTAGTACCTATGACACTTCTATCATCAGGTTTGGGCACAAGTTTCCATACTTTATTTCTTTCAAATTGGTTTAGCTCTTCTTGCATTGCTAACACCCAATCTGGATCTAGAAGGGCATCTTCCACTTTCTTAGGTTCCTCTTGAGACAGGAAGCTACTGTATAGACATTCTGCTTGAGTGGCCCTTCTAGTTTGGACTCTTGAATTTGATTCACCAATGATTAACTCAAATGGATGATTTCTAGTCCATTTTCTTGCAGGTGGAAGATTTGATCTTGATGAGGTTGCTTCATTTCCATGATCATGTTGATTTAGCATTGAATTTTGACCTTGAGAAACTCCCCCTGAGTTTGTTGTCCTTGCTGAGTTATGAAGTTGACTGTCAATGGATGCATCATTTTGCCTGTCGACGGATGCTTGAGAATTTCTGTCAACGGATGCATCTCTAATAGTGTCAACGGATGTTGCAGAATGACTGTCAACGGATGTTCCAGAATGACTATCAACGGATGCTCCAGAATGACTATCAACGGATGCTTCATTTTCAGTGTAAGCATCACTTCTAGTTGGTATAACAGCTCTAGGTGGATCTCTGTGGTCATGATCTTCATTCTCCTCATCATCATCATAGTACATTCTTCCTTCACCTTCATTCTCAAATTCCAACTTTTCATGGTAACCTTCATCATTTAGGCCTAGAATCTTTTGATCATCAAACACAACATGTACAGATTCCATAACAATGTTGGTTCTTAGATTGTAGACCTTGTAGGCTTTCCCTGCTGCATATCCAACGAAAATAGCTTCATCTGCCTTTGCTTCAAATTTGCCTAAATTATCTCCATGATTCCTTAGCACAAAACACTTACATCCAAAGACATGTAGAAAAGCTAAAGTTGGTTTCTTGTTGGTTAATAACTGATAAGGAGTCATTCCTCTAGCTTGATTGACCAAGGAAATATTCTGAGTAAAGCATGCAGTGTTGACAGCTTCAGCCCAGAAATATGTTGGTAATCTTGATTCACTTAACATTGTTCTAGCTGCTTCAATGAGAGTTCTGTTTTTCCTTTCAACAACCCCATTTTGTTGAGGTGTTCTGGCAGCAGAAAACTCATGGACAATTCCATTCTCTTCACAGAAAATCTTCATTGTGGAATTCTTGAATTCAGTACCATTGTCACTCCTGATCCTTTGTACTCTGTCTTCAGAACCATTGTTTAGCATTCTGAGGTGATTGATAATGATTTCACTTGCACAATCCTTGGAGTGCAGGAAGAAAGTCCATGTGAACTTAGAAAAATCATCTACAATCACCAGACAGTATTTCTTCTTTGAAATAGACATGACATTTACTGGACCAAATAAATCCATATGCAGCAATTGAAGAGGCTTAACAATGGATGACTCTGTCTTGCTTTTGAAAGATGATTTCTTTTGTTTCCCTAATTGGCAGGCATCACATATCCCATCTTTGACAAACTCCAAATGAGGGATTCCTCTAGCAAGATCCTTTCTTACCAAATCATTCATAACTTTAAAATTCAAATGTGACAGCTTCTTATGCCATAGCCAACTCTCATCCTTACTTGCTTTGCTGAAGAGACAAGTAATGGATTCTGAGCATGCTGAATTGAAGTCAGCTATGTAAACATTTCCTTTTCTAAAGCCTGTCAATACCACATTGTTGTCTTCCTTGGCAGAAACAACACAGGCTTCTTTTGTGAACTTTACTTCATAGTCTTTGTCACAAATCTGACTGATACTCAGCAAATTGTGCTTTAAACCTTCAACTAAAGCCACTTCTTCAATGATGACATTGTCTTTTGAAATCAGGCCATATCCCTTAGTATATCCTTTGCTGTCATCTCCAAAGGTAATTCTAGGGCCAGCTCCTTCCTTGAACTCTGTGAGTAGGGTTGAATCTCCTGTCATGTGCCTAGAACATCCACTGTCTAGGTACCATAGATTCCTTCTGTTTCCCTGCACACATTTCAAAAACAAATCATGTTGATTTTGGTACCCAAGCTTCCTTGGGTCCTTTCTTGTTAGCCTTTGACTTTGCACTCTTAGCATTCTTCATCTTAGGTGTAGATGCTTGAGTAATGGGGTT